>CM069444.1:19714379-19962408 GCA_035610835.1 Ophiura sarsii
CTAGCCATTGAACAAAGTGCTCAATACCGTAAACGGTAGAGCTTATAAAAATTCAGAGGTATAGACCTTCCGGAATATTATCGCTACTCTGAGTTTCATGGACAATCCCATACGGTCATTTTGTCCAATGGTCAGGCGAAAAGATGTCTCTCTGATCGCAGGCTTTTGACACATTGAAAACGAGAATACACAATCAATGGTGGTAAAACTAGCGATCAGAGCAACAATATATTCCAAAGGAGATCTATACACATTAAGATATCAAAAGATAATCAAAAATTGCTCAACTGATAAATCAGGAGCGTAATATGTATTGACAACGTAAGCTCTACCGTTTACGGTATTAAGCACTTTGTTCAATGGCTAGTCTAACCATCCCTATCCCTAATATTCATACCTGGTGACACAATACCTTATTCCAAGCATAAATTACAACATAATAACACAAGAAAACGCGAAATCCAAAGTGTTCCAAATACGACAACCCCATTTTCCATTGTAGGCATTGAGAATACCAACACGCCATTGATTGACATATTCAAAATGTGTACGTAAAACTATTGCATTCATAGAGATACCTTGGAAGTTTGGAATAACTCATTTGAATTAAATCAATTTAAATTATAGCTGACAATACGGTCTTACTATGTGCATATCAATAAATAAATTAATGTTTTTATGTTAACTGAAGAAATAACAATGGATGGTCCATGTTTAAAGCTCTAATCACATCGCCGATACATTGATTGTTATTTCAATCCTATTTAGACTAGAGAGCATTATCCTAGCTTAGCGTAATGCGATAATACCACTTTTGTATAGCCATGGAAATAGTAGTGTGTCTTTTGGCGGGAGTTTTTAACAGGTGTATCCATAACATTGTTAAATCTGAATATATTAAAATGATATAGCGATATAGTATCATGATGTTTTTGTCCCTACTCATATCGGTGCAATAAGAAAACCATATTGATTTATATGGATCACATAAAAAAGGGATAGTTGTGGCAGAGTATGTTTGGCTTATAAAATGTAATTGTCTTTGATAAAAACGAAACAAACAACAACATGAGACAATTAAAGTGACTCATGCCCTTCATTGCCGCCTAGAGGCGCACTCCACAATTGTTTTTTTTTTCTTCTTTCTTTTTCTTCAGGAAATGCAATGTGATGAAACTCATGTAAGTTACAAAAGTTCTTATCTATTTTTCTTCCTTTTTCCTATAATTTTCAAATCATAGTCCTGACGACATCCCTGAAAGTTAAATTTAAGGAGATCTGGGACATCGTCAGAATGTGCTTTATTATGGGGAAATAACTATTTGATATTCAAAACAGTTCTTGGTTAATATTTGCCGGATCCGACATTAGTTATATTGTTAACCTAGATAATGTCGTTAAACCAACCGCACTACATCCTTAATAGTTTTGTTTTTTACTATAGGCTGCATGTAAATTCGGGGCATTATTGATGGGTCCTGTCTTTCTTGTAGGCCATATGTAAAATAGAATTTCAATAACAAGTCAATCGAAACAGGAACATCCTGAGTAACGTAATGTATGTCGTTAAACCAACAGCGCTTACTTCATTTATAACAGTTTTAGTCGAATTGTTGACCTAGATAATATCGTTAAACCAACCGCACTTCTTTCCTCAAAAGTTTTGTTTTAACTTTAAGGTAGCGCTAAACTAGGGCCTCCTCAATAGTCTAAATCTTAATAGCAAAGATCCGGCTCTAGTGCAGTGTTGGGATCTGGTCGCATCTCGGTCGTTCAGTCGCATCTCGCTACGCTCGCAGTTCGGTACCAGTGCTACTTTAACGCTGCATTTGAATTTGGGTAACCAACATTATCTTAGTTAGCAAGGATTGTTTTTAAAATGGATCCAAATTAAAATAATTTGCCCGAATTTAATTTAATTTGAATCAAACCAAATTTCTGGATCAAAAAACACTACTTACGTCCCGCCCGCCCAACTTGCACATCTCGAATTATGGAAATACATTTAGAAGTACATGAATGGGGATGTAGCTGAAGGTCGGGGCTACCATATGGTAAGGACATGTACAAAACATGTACAAATATGGAATAAAGTAAACCTCTGATTTTCCATTAGCTGATAAACATGTGCAGAGTGCGATGATGAATGTGTTTTTATTCATTTTAAGAACATGGTTATTCCAATAAAAAGGTTCAACGTTGACAAAAACGATTTTTAGCTCAAAACGGCATTTCGTGGAAGGTTTTCGACAACGTTTGGAGAATTTCAAATAACGATAGCACCAGAACGCATTGCTCGATTAACATGATTCTTACAACAAATCAAATATGTTGCCAATATCTTTAAAGTAACATCTGTCTTGTTAAATGCCCATGTATTTAAAAGTTTAGTGTGCTATACCTAAAATTTATAACATTATGGAGACAAAATTTTTATTTTTATTTTTTACACTTAGATTTTGAACACACGAAATAGTGTGGTCGGTGTGTGTGCAGGCCGTATTGATCAATAGAAACATCCTCAATTGTCATTATTATACATGTACATTATGACATTATGACATTGGTGGCGCTATACCGATAAGGCGTGATTGTAGCAGACGACGCGACGCTGGCCATGCGTCTCTCAGACGACCCAATATGGCAACGGGAATGCACCATTTTGAAATATTTTTAACAGTCTCGATGAAAATTCTTCTAATTATGATGAATTTGTCAAAATGATAAGATTAACATTCGCGATTACGTGTTATTCCAATACGAATTCAAAATTTAGTTTTCGCGTGGCCACCGTCGTCTGTGTTAAGCTACCGCAAGAAAAGCGCCACCAATTATATACTGACTAAAAATGACGTCAAACGCGTAAAACGGCGGTCACGGACGCATTCCGGACGATTACCCTAATTTATGTAAATATGCAAATGGGACCGTTTTCGCTACGTACGTTAGTATAGGACTTTCCTATCCCAAAATTAATAGAATCCCTGACGCTCACTCCCAGAAACAATCATCGATCTGAAAAGATGCTCTCATTGCCCCGAAATGCTCTTGGGTTCTCACCGGGTGAAACAGTTGTATAAAATACTTTTTAAATATTGTTACGTAAATCGCGTCGGTGAATTCATGCAATTAGTTTAGTTGTTCAAAAGGATTTGAATTTTCACTGACGCGTTTTTTTCTAAAGATGTGTCGTCAATCACTACATCAAACGCTAATTTCAATAACATGAATAATGAAACACGTCACACTACGTGAAAATGACGCCATTTTTGTGTTCAAAAATTCCAAAGTTTGTTACCGTTCTTTAATAAATAAGGACTATAATTACATTACAAACACATTTTGTGCTAGATTAACAAACAAATATGGTATAAAATGGCAAAAATGTCACGATCAAAATCCGTTCGTTGTCAATAAATGGATCAATGGTTAAATAATAAAACTATATCACACTAATACACCACTGTACACTGAGTGATCTCTGGGGCGTGCGTATGTTGTCATTTCTAATCGACAAACACGGGTTCAAACCCCGTGTATAATACTTTCCTTACTATTCTTTGAATTTTCATTTTTTTATACTTGATGGTGAATTGATGCAACATCATTTTTATGTCAATTATATTTAAATTATAAAGGTCCATGCGTTGATATTTTATTTATTTTTATATTTATTTATCTCTTGATTGCTTTATTTAACTCTATCTATACGAGGTATAGTATTGCTTGATAAAAAAAATGATTGGACTTGAGTACACTGAAAAATAGATTGGTGTCACAGCGACACCTTCTTGGAGTCAACTGTAAATGACACTTACAAAGGTGTTATTTTGACTCCAAAATTGGTGTAATCGTCAATAATATGGGTTTGCACATAATTAACGGTGACACCGTTAAGTGTCCGACGGACACCTTTCAGTGATCATTTAGTGATTTACACCAAAACTGGTGTCAGATTAATTGAAATAACTCCAAGGGCGTCAATAGTTGGCGGGAAAGCTCACGGTTTTAGAGGTGTCGAAGCAGCATGACACCAATTGGTGTAATTCTGACACCAATTGGTGTAATTCTGACACCAATTGGTGTAATTCTGACACCAAATTGGGCGTCTATCAACATATCAACGCATGCGTTTTCTCGTCGCCATTTTGTCTGCATGTTACGAGCCGGTAAGACTGGTAAGTACCGATCTGCTCCATTTCCAGACATTTTTGATAATAATTATGATACAATTAGCGTAATGTAAGCCTTGTTCATGTTGTTTAATATTGCGCCAACTAACTGATGAAATAAATTACAATTTCATAGTCAGAGACTAGCATTTTGTTGGACTGTGTGTCAGTGCATGGACCTACTAGTACTATGTGTGTGTTCGTCATGCATGCATATACGATGATATGTGCAACATTACATATAGCCCGATTAATCTGGCTCAGTGGTCGTCCTTTTCATACGGACGTCTTACATTACGCTAATTGTATCATAATTATTATCAAAAATGTCTGGAAATGGAGCAGATCGGTACTTACCAGTCTTACCGGCTCCTAAACATGTGGGGTGTAATGGCATTTTTCGAGAATGGGACCTCAGGTAACCACCCTAGGTGGCAAAATGAATATGACACCCAAAGGTGTCATATTTTACACCCATAATGGTGTCAATTTGACACCGTTAGGTGACCAACTGAGGACCCATTTTTTGACACTTGTTTTAGTGTCAAAATGACACCAAATTATTTTTCAGTGTACAATTAATCATAAGAAATGTGTTGATTAAAGTCACCTATTTTATCGAAATAACTACACTCTTAGAAGGTCAGGATCAAATACATGAGTAGATTTTCGGCTCACTTTGTTTTGATCCTTTAAGGATCATTTTCGGATCGTTTTGATCCGTTTTCAGATCGTTTTGATCCGTTTCCAGATAGATATCAACAAACGGATCAAATTCACCTTGATCAACTTTGATCTGATTTCCGGATCAATTCGATGAAACAGTTCATTGGTCAATGAGTGACTGACGTCACTCTTTCTCAAACCGATAGACGACAAGCAGACGATCTTTTGAATTCGGTCGCCACAGTTGAAACAAGGGTGAAATACCGCGGTAAGTTATCCAGTCTAATCTGTAAAATGTTACATGATTTTGTCGGTAAAGTAGTTTTATTTTTTATGTTTGAACATGCTCTATTCTTGTGAACAAATTTCTTGTACCTGACCAGTGCCATCAGTACGATTTTCGGTCAAAATGCTCCTCACAAAATGTCACGATCACTGCGATGTACTAGGCCTACACGATGTAGTAAGCTTACTGCACTCGATATATAGTCTGCAGTGTGCACCCGGGGGTGGGGGCACTCAATCAATATTAGGTAACACACCAGGCTCCATCAAAAATATCCCCCTTTTTTTGGCCCGGTGTCACCGAAAGACCCTTGCATGCATGCTTGTTTTTACAATCTGTCACCCGATGACCCCCTATGTTTTCACTTTTTCTTTGATTCAGTTTGATCCTGGAGTAGGATCATAAGCTACAGGTACATCCGATTAAGGATCATTATTTTGATCCGTTTCAGTATCATTTGACAGAAATATTTGATCCCATTTCGGATCAAACTTTTTGATTCTGCTTGTCGGATCACTTTGATCCGGAAAGGGTAAGCTCATATGTGATACCGCTTCTGGATCAAAATTGATCCTTTTCGTCTCATATTTGATCCTGACCTTCTAAGAGTGTATGTTAGCGTACACATTGCAAACTAGTAAGCATCGATAGTTGCAACAGCATAACGTTATGCTCCAACTTACTCTTGGGTCTGGGCAGGTATACGTTTTAGCGTAAATTAATCGGTGATTAAAGCCTAGTAGCTTACTCCGATCTGGCGGTCTCAATGACTTACTTCTCACTCTCACTTACTCTAGAGGTAGCGCTATTCCTCAGTTACTCGCCATTGGTGCACTCGGCCTATGAAGAGTAATCCTTAAGGTAGTTGTATTCCAAAGTTGGAGTTTCCCGGATCCAATGGTACTTATTTTAGAAGCACAAGGTGACATAACAACTTCTCCATTGAGTATACTGGCCAAGTGGGGTTAACCGCTTTTGGCAGTAATTCATTGCATTTGACCTTTAACGACTCAATGGAACATCGCTAAATATTACAAAAAGAATAAAACAAATATTGAGTTTCTTCTGATATCAAAATATGTTAATGGTAATAAAGCTGATCGGAACGTCCACCTTCAATTCCAAAGTATATAATTAATTATCATAGCCTACTAATTGCACACATGTCAATATGAAGAAACAATCTGCTAATTGAAGACAAATCAATTAATAAGTCAATGTAAATTGTGGCATTGTTCAAAGATAATTATTTCCTGATTAAGAACACGTTGATGGTAATAATATAGCCGTCACTGTTGAATCTATCGATTTATATGCAAT
Organism: Ophiura sarsii; assembly: GCA_035610835.1. Taxonomy (NCBI): domain Eukaryota; kingdom Metazoa; phylum Echinodermata; class Ophiuroidea; order Amphilepidida; family Ophiuridae; genus Ophiura; species Ophiura sarsii. The sequence continues at coordinate 19,720,824 of CM069444.1, forward strand.
TGGTATTTGATTATTCAATGTCAGTGTATTTCAAATTGACATGACATTGTCTTGATCCAAGTTAAATACAAGTACCAAGACTGGAATGTTACTCTTACATCCACTATTTTCTCTATCGTCAGCTGTTCCGCTGAAGTCTAATGGATGAATTTCATTCAGCATATTCAGAGAATCTTAATTCAATGTGTTTTGATAGTGCTGTACATTTGGGGAAATACATTTATTAATCATCTTGTCCTTCATGTCACCGCCGGCATAAGATACTAACTTTTGAATATAAGATGTCGAATATCACCACTGTCAGCACCACTACTACTCCACTTACAGATGGTCGTATCTTTCTGGTGTCCGTGCCATGGGATTGGAGACTCGTTGTCCAGCTCGTTCTTGCAGTATGTGGTATCATCGGCAACTCACTAGTCATCAATATATTTCGAAGCACCCGTGAGCTGAAATGGAACACCACGAACACCTTCATTGCCGCATTGGCATCTGCCGATCTGATTACTTCAATTACTATCATACCGTTTAGACTACTGTCTGCTGTACCTCAAAATGCCATCGGGGCTTTGTACTGTGAAGTGGTATACAGTTCCAACGTTATGTGGATATCCATAATGGATTTTGTCGCTACATGACGACTTTGTCGGTGGAGCGCTACGTCGCAGTCGCCTATCCTACTCACTATAGTATAAGCGAATCTTCACTAAGAAGAAGACGGTCAATATCATGGTATTAATTTGGTTGTTTGGATTTAGTTTGAATACGTTTGGTTACTACAAAACCTTTGTCGTCGATGGACAATGCGTTGACATCATCCCAAGTGCCCCGTTTCAAAAGTTCCTAGGATGTGCGGTGTTCCTGGTTGAGTATTTGATCCCTATGGTAATCATGTTATCCGATCCATACAACTTCTGAATAAGCAAGCGCGGTTTTTCGCGGGAAAAACACGTCCAATAAAGGTTCTGGCGTCACGCTTCTTCGAGCACGTCGTTGTGTTGTTAACATGCTTCTTGCCGTTATAATCAGTCAGCACGCAGGTATCGTTTTTAATGAGTGACCTTGCCGATTTCTAACACACGCAAAGATCGATTTCAGGATGTCAACCTTGCGCTAAAACCTTAAGAAAAGTTTGTTTTCCCTGAATTAATTGAGGTAGGGTTAGCTGGCAGTCATGATGGAGAATTAGGTGGATTGTTCGTAATTTTCTCTATAATATGATGCCAAATCTGACATATTTGGTCCACAAACAGTGATTTTATCGCTAATTTTAGAATTTAAAAACTTTCGTGACTTTGCTTCTTGTAACTTTTCACTTGACTGGACTAATATTCGTACGATATTTTAAGAGCAATTTCCGTACTAACGGAATTTTAAGCTTTAATTTCATATCAAAAACATTGATGCCCGACTTCTTTTTTGATAAGAAAAACGGAGTTTGATTTTCACCGATTTTCGGTCAGAAAACGAAACTTACGATCCCCCGTTAGGCCTCGCCAACTTGATTTTTAGTTTCCCGTAACACGCCCGCGCTTCATTTTCATGCCCGCGTTTGAATTAATTATTGAATTTTTTTGAAAAAAAATACCGTTTTTCCAATGAAAACGTCCGAATTCATGCATTTTGTGTGATGAAATTGTGAAATGTTTATTCATTTTGACCAGAATAGCCTTTCTGTAAAAATAAAATCATGTGACATTGTGCAGAGCAGAAGGATCGATTTCGAACCCCGGACCTCCCGCTCCCAAAGCGAAGCCTTTACCATCTGAGCTATCAAGCGAATCTGAATATCAACGTGAGATTTAAACATTTGATCAACAACCCATCGACGCTACGAAATGAATTTATATCGAGACAAGATTCGAGGAGCTATATTATAAGCATTCACTTGACCGGACTAAATAATTTTATAAAATTGTAAGCATGTTTCTAGTTACAAAAGACTATGAATATTATGATATAATGGATAAAATTGATGCCTGATTCTTCAGAAGTGACTTTTTTACCGTGGATTTGGCTTTAGTTTCGTCAAGTTTTTCTTGAATTCGGGTTTGTGTGATTACAATAATTTGCACCGAAAATACAACATGTCATGAAGTTCACAAATAATATTAGATAATATTATTTGCATAATATGCCTTTTTATTATACAATTTCATGGCAAATGTGTTTGAAATGTGTGATTATAATCATGAAAAGAGCTCATTTACATCGTGCTATTACGAGGTCAACTATGACTGCGAAGTTGTATCGCTACGGGTGAGTACTTCCGGGTCGCTTTGCTGGGTTAGAAAAGGAACGACTTTTTCGCGTGGTTGCATACTGACTGTAATAGCCTTCATTATTTGCTGGTCACCAGATCAAATCGCGTTTCTTGGCTTCAATCTGGGTTTGGTGCCTCTGGTCACGTGTACCGCGTTTTCATCGCGTTGGCTTTCGCAAACTCCTGTTTCAATCCCTTTATCTATATTGCTACCAACAGGAATTTTCGCAAAGCATTTGTGGAACTTGTATCGTCTCGAAATCTTCCAGTGGGTAATAAAGGGTCAAATAACACACTGTTCGAAACCCCTCTTGAAGGAGAACCCAGTAACCATGACAATATTGAAAGCGGTAACTATGGTAATGTAAATATTGGAGCTTTAGAGGATGATGGAAAGGTTGTCATTTCTAGCATAACTTTTGGATCAGACCTAGAGAATCGATAAGGCGACAACACGGATTACCTATTCAAGATATTTTGTTTTAGACTACACAGAGACAGTGATAGAGTTGTATTGTAGTTGACCTGTGTGTAAAAGTCTGAAAGAAAGAGCAGAAGGAAAAACATCTCGGTATGTGATGTATATCTAGATATGTTGGTCAAAGTAAGTGTTGACTAACGTGAATACATTAATGACGATCTGCGTCCTCTTCGATTAGTCGGACGCGGTCCCTTTGGTCATTGCCGTAATAGCATTTAGAGATTTGATTATTTGCTGTGTACCACAAAAATGCCATGGCTTTGTACTCTTTGTACTGTAAAGTCGTATACAGTTCTAACATTTTGTCGATATCCATCGTCGCTTCGGTGATAACATTGAGGAAGTTGTCGGTAGAACGCTTCATCGCAGTCACCTCTCACGCTAAAAGCTATATCATCGTATAATAGTTGATTCATGTTTTATGACATCACCTATACCATTCAACGGGAGGGAAGATCTGAGCAATTTTGACCTAAGTTTACTGGTCGGACACAACCAAACCATGAGGCAGTAAGCTACATTGGATTATAAGAAGTAATTATAGAAGGTGATAATGTGATCTGGAATCCAATATGGCCGCTTCTACAGTTATGCAACATATTTGACAAATCAAAACAAAATGGATTGAGTTCATGATCGCAAGAATATCAACCATACGTTGCATTACGGTAATACCTCAACCACAAGATAAGATTATATTACCGCAATCATTTTACTACAAGCGATTGTTGGTTAAATACATGTAATGTGTACGCGAATGGTCCTATGCCGAAAATAAGATATAACTTATTTAACCTTATTAACGCCTGATAAGGTAGAATATTAGCGCAAAATTAGTAACATTTACAAAACAAACTATCTTCCATCTATAATGTTATACCCTCTTCATAGATATTCGAACTTTACATTTACAATAATTTTGAAGAGGAAGTTTAATACTACAAATCTTCAACATGGTTATTGGTCTTATCCACATGTTGTAACTGATAACTACTGCCCGTACTTTTCTATTCCAATATTGGAATGAATGCAACATGGCAGTGTTTGATTCAATGACAACAGAACCGATAGTCTGTTCGCTTACAGGTCTTCTAACTATTGGTAAACCTACGCATACTTCAGAAACCTCGTAAATATCCGAATAGAATCCGGATAAAACTAATGGTAGTACGCTGATAAGCATACCAATAATCCATATGAACGTCAAGCAAATCTTTACCGATTTTGTTCTTAAACGATAAACGCTGAACGGATACCTAACGCCTTGAAACCTGTCAAAAGTGATAAGTGTTATCAATAGTACGGATACTTCATTCGACAACACTGACAGGGTGCTCGTTAACTTGCAGATAGGACCAGTCCTCCACGATTCGGAGTAAGATGGAAAATAATCTACATAATAAGCATCGGCAGATGCCATCAAAACCATACTGAGTCCCATGAGGAGGTCAGATAGTGCTAGATGAGATATGAGAAAGGATTGAACTGATTTCTCTTGTTTATCAACACAGCGTAAATAAAACACGAACATGTTGCATGCAATGGCGAAAAGACCAAGAGCCCAGATAGACACACGTGGTAGATAGTCATTCACCTTTCGATTGCACGTTGAATAAATTGGTCGAGGATTTCTTGGAATGCACGTGACATTTTTCATAAAGCAACAAGTGGCACTTTCATCCACTAAAATTATCGATGTATTAAGATCAATAAAAGAAGATGCAGTAACGAGCAATAGATTGTTCGATCGGGGGAGCGTGTTGGCGCAGCGGATTGTTCTCTCGCCTTGCACCAATGAAACCCGGGTCAATTCTGTGCACGACCGCGGGCTTTATGTGCATTTGGTTTATCACGATCCATGCGCGCTTTCGCAGGTTTTCTCCGGGTACTCCGGTTTCCTCCTGCTTTCAAAATCAGTGATCAGTTGTTTCGGTTATCAAAAACTTCCTTGACCCAATGGTATTTGGGGAGCTGCATTGAAAATGGTGGATGTTACAATCTAAGTGCGGATAGTGATAGTAGATGATGCGATCTGATTCTAATGATTCACCAGCAGCGAAATTACAGCGCTTTGAACCCTTTGGAAAAGGCGCTATATAAATACTGATTATTATTATTATTATTATTATCTAAGATCCAAAACATTGATACCATGTGTGTGAAAGCCTTTGCTCTCAATGGTTTGGATTGAATTATACGAGAGGTTGACAAATTTCAAATATGTAAAATTGTCAAAAAAAAACCTACAGGTAAATCCTTAATGTTATTATACTGCAGATCAAGATTTTGAAGATATGTCAAACCGGTAAAAATGCCTCTATGGATAGTTGATAATAAATTGCCAGATAGTTTAAGTAAAACCAACTTATTTAAGTGCTTAAATCTGAGACGAATATACCTGAAGGGATAGGCAGCTCCGTGTATTGCTATTCAATTCTACGAACCAGGTCTTGCACGGCAGTGCGCGGTATTGTTCTCAAACCAACCCAAGCAGAACCTACAAAACAGGCTGTGCGCATGCACACGCATGCGTCGATTTGTCCTGCTCTCACTTCTGGGTTTAAACCATGATCATGATGAGTACGCATACAGACTGGGAGTCTGGGATAGATTTCTAAAATGATTACGCATTTATATTGCTACAATTATGGTATTTCAGAAAAAGTATGCCAATTAAAACCTACTAGTGCCCTACTTCAACCCATAAACAATGTACTATGATATTCAAAGTTCATAATTTGTGTTTAGAATTTAGATTTAATGTGAATTGAAACACAACACATTTGGTATTTTTATACATCAACAGATAAGTGTATCAGCTCAGCCACATCTGAATATTTGTATTTCAATTCATATTAAATCTAAACACAAACCATGCACTTTGAATATCATAATACATTGTTTATGTATTGAACTATGGCTCTAGTAGGTTTTAATTGGCATACTTCTTATGAAATGTCATAATTCTAGCAATATAAATGTGTAATCATTTTAAAAATCTATCACAGTCTGTATGTCGGTGACCGTCCGATACTACAGTGTGTTCAGGTTGTTAAGAAGATCGTAACACACGTGTGGATAACACTAAATTTGAAATAGCGCGGTAACTCACATAATGAGGTCATGCTACATATTAAACTGAAGTGATGATAATCGATTGGCATCAAGCATAACAATACCGTGTTAGACTTGCACCACTGCACATAACAGGAATGAATAGAGCTGCTTATCCCTTCAGGTATATTCGTCTCAGCTTAAATAAACCTTGTTTAATTTCAGTTAGTGTGTTGTTCCGTAAGTAAAGGATTTTTAAATTAGTAAGATCGTCAAATATTCCAACTGGTAGCCAAGACAAGATATTGTTATCAACAGATAAGAAATTTATAGATGTCATATTTTTGAACGTATCCAGGTGCATATGTGTCAATGTATTAGTACCCGCGTCGAGTATCTGTAAACTAACAAGCCCTCTCAAAGAAGGCAAAACATACAGATTATTGTTAGAGACATTCACAAATATCAATGTATCTAATGAAGTAAACACGTTCTGAGGCACATCGGTTAACTTGTTATTACTGATATTCAGAAAATACAGTGATGTCATATTGTCGAATACATTTTCTGGTAAACCTTCAAGATGATTATCGTTTAGTAAAAGTGAGCCTACCCTATGAATAATTTTGGAAGATGTTCCAATTTTGTAGAATAAATCTTGTGTCTTTCATGTGTAAATTGTGTTTGTTTCTTGTGCACATCTTGTGCTCAGCGCATAATCACACATGATCAGTAGAGAACAAAGGATTTCCCTGACGCAAGAAAACACAAGAAATGACTTGCTCATTATAACTATAGGTGGACAATAAGATCAATACAATTACAATTACACTTGACACAGTCACCATACAACTTATAAAGCCACGCATTAAATTAACTAAATACTGTTTGCTTGGCCAGTTAGTAGGCCAGTTTAACTTTGATGTTGATAACTAAAAATAAAGTTTACATTTCTGATTTAGCATACCAGAATGGTATAGAATTTGGTGCTACCTTTCCTGGTGCTACTCATCATCAATGTATACTACTAGTACTAGTATCAAGCATTGGTCACATTACTTGTTTACTATATATATTACCATATTATTGGTCAGTTGTTGAAATTTAATGGGTAGGCCTACATGAAAACAATTTGGGTATTCCCTTGACCTTAAGTATTTTTGTTGTGACAAATGAACCATAAGAAATTAGTGTATGCGAAACAAAATTATAGTTCACATTGGAGACACATAGCATGCATACATGTAGGTTCTCACATAAAACATCACTGTAACACAAGATTCCAAAAGAAATGACACACAAAACCAGGAAAGTTGAGAATCTGCTCTGACAAAGCACAAGAAATTATACACATATTGCAAGATTACACAAGAAATGACACACACAACACAAGAAATTGTACACTATAACGCAAGATTACACAAGAAATGACACACAAAATACAATGAATTATACACTATAATGCAAGATTACACAAGAAATTACACACAAAACACAAGAAATTGTACACCCCAACACAAGATTACACAAGAATACGCAAGAAATGCGCAAGAAATTGTACACTATTCCTGCTATAACGCAAGATTACACCAGAAATGCGCAAGAAATGACACACAAAACAAGTTGCCAAAAAGAATTGGCCCAAGTAGCCCAGTCCTGATTCAAGTTCATGGTGTAAACTGAAAAATAAACCCATCAAGTTTATATTGTTTGAAAGTTGAGATAAGCAGTTGCTCAGAATTCAATATATTGGCATTTGTTTCATTATTTAACACATTAACAGCAATTAAGAATGATACTGTAGAATCTAATTGGGCTACTTCATTGTGAGTTAGTTAACAAGTGTGCAGCACCAATCAACTTTATAACTCTGACCATGTCTGTCCCATAACAATGACCAAATAAAAAATCAATAAGATTCACAACTGGGTGCCATAAGTTGGCCAACACACCTTTTGTACTATTGTTATCAATGGAATATAACTGTTCTGCCAAAGCACATGATTCACACAAGATTTGAGAGAAGCATATCCAGTGGGGATTAACATTTCTTGTGTATTTTTGTGTGTTTGGAGTTTTCATGTATATTCTGGTGTAATTGTTCCAATTTGGGCACACATTTACGCATAAACCAGACATGAAATACACATGTTTTACACAGGAGGCACACAGGTTCTTTTGTTTTCTGAACGCATTAAATGCACATGAAACATTTCTTGCGTTTGATTTTTTTAATAGGGTACGTTCATCAATGACTTAAAAATCTTGAGAGGTAAAACTCAGAGTGAATTATAGCTGAGATCCATGTTGACCAATAAATGGATGTCTCTGAATGTGCCAGTTGGTAACGAAGTCAATTGATTATGTTGTATTTGAAAATTGATAACATTTACTAGTCCAGAAAAGGCATCGTCTGCAATTGAGGTCAGTAAGTTATTTTGAAGATATATAATGCGGATAAATACTAAATCTTTAAAAACACCATTTGGTAATTCAACCAGCTTGTTGTTGTCAATCCATATGGCTCTAGCACTATACAGATCTTTGAAGATACCATAAGGTAACGAGGTCAGTTGGTTGTTTGATAGTATTAATGTGTGTAACAAATACAGGCCATGAAATGCACCCGTATGTATCTTCGACAACTGATTATTTTGCAAACGTATCTCCATAAGATTATTCAGACCATGCAATTCATTATGTATTGATACCAGATAGTTATTGTGTAAATACAAGGTGGTTAACATTGTCAAATTCTCAAACGACCCATTGGGTATAGACGTGAGGTTATTGTTATGAAGATGTTAACCAAGTCAATTGCACCAATCCTTTGAATATGCCTTCTGGCAGAGTAGTTAATTGAATATGTACAAGTTCTGCCAAGGCTAATTGGGTTAAACCACGAAACACACCTGCATGTAAAGTGACTAGTTCATTATTGGATATGTAAATAGAAAGCATTTGCGCAAGGCCATCAAACACTCCAACCGGCAGAGAACTTAGACTATTCCTGTGTAAATATAAAGTAATCAATGAAAACATACTATTGAAAACCTTAGCCGGTAATGAAATCAATCGATTTCCCTTTAGATCAAGTGCTTCTAACTCATTGAGTCCAACGAAGGCGTCAGACGTTATTTCTGTCATATGCTGGTTAGCAAATGACATCAATCTAGTGTCTGTGTGATAAATCAACAAAATAACCATGACGTCATCATTACAGACAGTTGTAAATTTCTTAAAGCCAAGGATACAGGAACATTCTAAGGGACATTTAAACTGATAGTAAGTGTCAGTACCATAAGTTGGACGATGCCCTTTATTAACTGCATCATAGTGACTAACATTGCAAGTGGTGTTTACAATGACACTTCCCACTTATTCTGTCTGTTTGTCATTGGGCTTATAACAACCTGCACTTGTAGAGTCAGTAGTATTTACTCCTTGGAGTTTCAACTTAACTTGACTATCAAAATAGTTCAGTTTGAAGCTCATTACATCGCTTAGAATGAATAGACAGGGTTTTGAATCTAACGCTAAATATATTTGTTCACATTGAATACTGCCGGTTGATGCTAATATTTCAACATAAAAGTTGGAATATATAGCTTCCTCATCTGAATAGAGTACTTCTATAGACGTTCCATTCACTCCCACTAAATCAAGTTCTATATCGCAACCGTAAAATTCATCAGTTACGTTCCCTGTAATTATAACTATTGGGTCTGAGGTAACATCAATATGGCTGATGTTACATGCATCAACGCCAGCATCTACCTGAGCTGCTAACGCGCACTGTATACAAGTAAGAAATAGTGATACTATGATACAACAACTTACTGATTTCGTGCATGCTTCCATTTTACAACGCACTCTAGCTGTCTGGCTATGACTTATGGGCCAAATTTGATGCTTTTAGAAGAATGTGAACCAAACATCCCCTATAATGCCCTAACAGCCCCAACTATAAGTTAATAAGAATAAGTACAATACAAGTAGTGTATGACATGTATGAATGAAATCCTAACTCGGGGTGTAAAGTCGTGTGTATAGTTTATGCGTAATGTCTAATGTTCATAATCACAATCCCTTGTCTAATGTCCTTCAGCACGGTATGTTCTTAATCACTGTTAATCCAACTATCAGATGAATGGATGGCTAGTAAAATATAGTTGTCAAGGTTCGTTACTTCCGACCTGCAAATAAATTTGAAGAAAATATATTAAAACATCGATTAAGAAAATGATATAATGCGAAATGTTTGAAGCGATTAGAAAAGACGGAAAAGGACTCGTAAATATATTGCAATCTATACCTTAAGGCCCTGTCACATCATGGCGTATCGCCTGAACGTATGCCAATGTATGCGAAAATATCAAAAAATACGTTGGTGATATAAGTTAGGGGTAAGTTGGGGATACGTCGTTTACGTTAAGAGCACGCTGTGATACGCTGTGAAAATTTGGAACACATCGAGCCCGCGAAAAATGATTGGGCATGTTCAAAATTTGTCGGCGTACTCAACGTGTGCTTAATACGTTCTGCATAAGTTCCCTGTACGTTCATGAACGTTAGACATACGTTGACATACGCTGACATACGTTAGAGGTACGTTACTCGTAAGTTGGTATACGTTGATGTACGTCGGCTGAAAATATATAGCTGGTCGAATCCAACGAAAAGTGTACACGGCTAGATTTTTAGGGTCCAGTTTCAAAATGCTTCGATCTCTTTTTCCTTTTCCCCACTCAAAGTCAACATATCAAGCTTGTATGGAAAAAAAGTGCCATCACTAATCTCTCCAATTGACCACGTGGCGGAATGATGAAGTTGAAGGTACACTTCTCAATGTTACCTACAAATACAAGTACCATATTTTGATTAAGTGATGATTATTCCACCTATTTACATATTGCATTCAAATTTGTGATTGTATTGTATTCAGAAGATGCTAATGCTGATAGAAAGTGGACATATTTGTACAGGTACTCATCTTTTTTACATTTTAGATTCACACAGCTAGGTAGCATTTTCAGGCTCTCAATACTTTGAAACATGAGGTTGAGTCACTTTGTATACTTTCACCAAGATGATTTTAATGAACATTTGTTTTCATGTACCTCAAAGCGGGGGAATGACCCTTTCTGGAAAATTTAGAATTTTGAGCATGCGCCAGAAACTTAAGTACATAGAGGAATGTGGACATTTTGTATTCGTAGGTAACAGTTAATGTATACGTAGGTATAAGAGAAGTAAAACTGTAATAAATTAATGTTGTACTTAATTTATGCTGCATTTTGGGGGTGAAATGATCATGCAGGGTTGTTAACAATATTTGTTTTTAAATAAACATGTTAAAACATGTTTAAATCCTAATATTATGGACATATTCCCCAATAGTTTACTTTAAATAGATACTAGAATATTAATTTAATGTTGAAAAATATACAATATCTAACTCTCAGTTGTGATTTTGAATAGGTTTATTAAGAACAAAATATCAGGCAACAATTTTAAGCATTCCTATAAGAGAAAAACATGTTAAGACTTAATGCACGGTAGCTAATATTGCAATAATCAAAGTATTCGTAGGTAACTTACTTGTTCTCAACTTTAACTTCGTTGACTAAGAACGGTTGGATTCTTTGATTTTACATATGTTTAAGAGGCAAAATTGTACTCGACGTAGTTTTTATGCCCTGAATCGCGTGTGAGGGTGAATGTCGCACAGCAAAATAAAAAGGTGTCTTGCTTGACGTTAAAAGTTGATTATATAAGAATGTGCGCTCAGCACTGCTTTTACAAAAAAACAAGAATTGCGTAATATTCAACATTTGAATAAAAAGCAAGATTAACCAAATAAACATTAAAATTATATAAAACTCTGTTCCTATTTCTAAGATATAAAAGAAAACATCCTAAACATCAATAAACTCACTAGGCCTATACTGTTAGTATTATTGATCATCTAATTTGGTTAAGGAATGTTGATTAAAATTAATTTACACATGATAATTACGGCAGAAAATGTTTTATTATGCTAACGTATCTGATCATCAAATTTTGTAAGTGTCTTTCTTGCTTGACTTTCAATTATTAAGAATGTGCGTTTGACTTCTACAAAACAGTCAGAAGTGTGTAATATTTAACATCTGATACAAGGCAAGATGATGATAACATACATATCGTACTGGGTTAAAATTTCGTAAAGGTATATAGTTAAACAATCAATTAATTCGCTAGTATAATATTCTTACTCATCTCATTTGGTAAAAAGCATGTTCATCATTAAAACTAAACATAATGAAATAGTAAGCATATAGAAACATTTTAAGTAAGATACCTCTGATCATTCAGCCTTGTAATCTCTACTTAACAAGTTTAGTGGATCTTGTTGTATTCTTTGTGTCGTTAGTTCTTCATCTCTCTCTTGTCACGAGAATGAATATCTAGTAGAACAGAATTACTCTTTGTTTATTATAGGACATTTTAGAATGTTAAGAATTAACGTTTCAGTTTCCGTGTGAATCCAAAGTATTGGATCGAATCAACTATTGAACATTTCCTCGAGCCATCATTAATTAGAAAGCAAGCGGTTTTCTTTTAGCAAACTGTTTGATTTGCCTGTAATTCATAATCTTGAATGTCAGGTTATTTGTTTTAAGCAATAAAACAACCGGTTGTCTTCCTCATTTTGTTCTAAATGAAGAAGGCAAGTGAGTCTTCTAGCAGTTATCATTTTGAATAGCTGTTTTAAACACGAAAGCCAGATCGCTTTTTAATTCATTTAATATATACTTTAAAATAATTTCATATCAGAACTTATATTATATATATAAGTTTAATATGAGCCGAACCTGTTCAAAGTCTAGAATATTCAAATGTCGTGCATTTCAGTCCACAGCGCGCGGAATAAAGCACATACAACTTACAGCAAGACATCCAGTTGTCAGATTAGAATTAAGATATAATTTCCTAGTTTGGAATTTGTATCATTCTAAAAGTCGTATATACATAGTAAGTTTTTATCGAGTTTCAACCGGAGGCAGATTCCGTTTGACATAGAATCACCAATATGAAATATTTTGTCGGATGTAGACAAACTAGGAATTTTATGCTTAAAAATTCAATGTTATTTGATTTAAAAACACTAATCTAATAGGTTTTGCCACGACAGAGATATTGTCGGGCATGTGCCTTTCATTGTGATTTTCTTTTAAATCAACCACTGCTTAGTTCAATTACACTAATTAATGAATGTCGGAAGCATTATTCATGAACAATTCTTGATTTGAGACTGAAATCAGTTAGGCCTACCCTTGATTACCTCCCATCTTTAAACAAAAGGGAAAATGTTTTACTAAATTTCTTGTTCACTTAAAATACGTTTCGGTGACATTACACAACCTGCCCGAGCAAAAATATAAAAATGCAAGTTATTTTATATTTGTGACACATGAATTCCATTTTCAAATACAACTACAATAATGGCCAATATTATGTACCTCAGTAGTCACTTCTCTGCAATTCCAGAGGAAGTTGGTTAACTACGTATACATCATCATATCGACAAGCTGGTTTAAAACAATATTACTCACCAAACGATATTATTCCCGTCTTATATATACATTCCTGCTAAATATTTACATAATATAAGGTGCGAATGAAAGCGAAAAACAATACAGGAATTGTACCATGCTCATTAACTAATATATAGGTTACCTACGAATACAAAATGGAATATGAGAAAATTGATTATGAAGCCGAAATTTCATGGATATTATGACTAAATGTACCCATTTTAAGACGATCAACGTGTAATCTATGGATATAAATAACATTCATTCACTCTAACTCCAACAAAAAAATATGTTCTCGGCAAAACCAGTGTGATTACACCATGCATTATATTTAAATTAACACCTCCTATTTTCATTTAATAAGGGAATATTATTTTTTTCCCTCCAAATATAAATATAATAATATATCCAGTCAGATTGTATGATTGCGCACTGCTTGTATGTAAAATAAAATCATTTAGGGTCAATATGCACCGTGTATATTATTGAATGTTGCCTACATATACATGTTACCTCCGAATACAACATGAAGTCAATGCACGAGAAGCTGTTACTGAATATTTATATAAACAATAATCACCCGCATTGCGATTTAAATCAACTGTCAGAGGATGTCTTTGCGTGAATAACATAAACAACTACACTAATAGGAATAACAAGATTGAGACATAGGGAGGCTATATTCAATCAACTTTTAAGACAACAACAAATTATTGATGCACTTGTACGCAAACTACAGAATGTTGTGAAAAGTTACTTACAAAAGCTGAAAGATTGATGCAAAACTTCTCTGTGGCTTGCCGAACGCAGCGCACATTTCGACTTTATTCCAGTCGATACAAGTGTGTAACAACAGAGGGAATAACCACGGTATCGTTATTTGTATTTGAAGGTAAAAGTTCATATTTCAAATTTGCCTACGAATACAGCCTTTTATTGCTGATATTTCAAAAAATGTTGCCTTCAAAACGATAAAACTTGGCACACATGTACATTGTATCACACTTCGCTTATTCTATAGATATCATTCACTAATCTGTGTTTATATTAAAATGGCAGTGTTTTAAATAGGTATTCGGAGGTAATGCATTTTTTTTACCAAACCGATCGTTTCCGCTTTTAAAATTTCTAACAGCTTTATCAAAAAATCCACTTGAATGTGGACAATGCATTTAAGTATTTAACATATTTAGGTATCCTTACAGCACAAATTACACTACCTCAGGCGAATTCTTCCCCGAAAGTGAGATTTAACAAAACATGTATTGGTAGGTAACGTCAAAACTTACCACAGCCAAAAAAATCACAACAATTCAGGGGATTGATCAAAAGTAACAAAAATTACAAGAGGCATTCTTGAGATATCCACCAATCAAACAGGTAAAATTATTTCCGCTTAAGCTTGTTTTCATCTAAACGGTTATACGAGGGGCATTCAATAAATACCCGCAACCATTGTTGTTCTCCACACCTGAGTGATTCTGTGAAATCTAAGTGGGTACATTATAAAGTATGAACCTTAATCTATCATTTAACACAATCTGGATTTACTGAATATTCATAATTACGTAATAGCATTAGCATAAAGTAACCCATATTTGGACACTGAAAAACATGCCACTTTGGCAGGAATTTTGAATTTGCTTGATAGCACGTGTATTGAAATGAGCAGAACTTTGTTCCGGATTAGTGTGCAAGTCTAACATTTTGCATCAGAAAACCAGAGACCATGTTAAACGAGGTCCTAAATGGAGAGGTTCTGTCAACGACAACTTTTGGAAGTACACTGCATCTTATCTTGGTCAACATTAGGCTTTGACAGTGAGCCCCAAAATGCCGAAAATCCAAAGAAATGAAAATGATAGTTATAGCAAACAATTGGGATTTCTTGAAATACCACAGCAAATGAAGGATTCGTTATTGTATAGATGACAGGGTATCAATAAATACATCGAGAATTATTGAACTTGGAATAAAAATATGCGCATGCGTAGAACGCACGGTGGTCAGAAAGCGCTCATAATGAGTAGAAATGTTAAACAATCACTGCAACCAACGTAAAAGTTACAGATAAGGAATTGAATTTAAGAAAACAAGAACTGTGGTGAACTTCAATACATATACAAAGTTTAAAAATGTAAACATCTATTTGAAAATACAATTCAATTTAATGTTATGGTCAGTATAGTGAATTTACTCAAATTGGGTAAAAAGAGCTTCATTGTATAAAAATTTTCTCTGCAGAAAACGGTTTCAGATATTGTCTTTGTAATCTCCCATTTAAATCTATGACATGTACCAATGAGGAACAAGAGGTTTAAGACAAATCTTGCGGTTGGATACCTTGACCTTGACTGTTTATTCATTAAAGAATTTCTTTTAAGCTATGACAAAAAGATGACGTTTTAATGTTACATAATAAGTGTTTTTTCTCCATAATTTGCATCTGAAAATAAGTAATGTTGAGCACATAGTACTGGTCTATCACTGTTTCAAACGGCAACTTATTCCATGCATCGGGTCTTGAGATATTTTGAAAAAAGTAACTGTGCATCAAATTGCTTGCAAATATTCTCCGCCCTGATCAGCTATTTTTCATGCAGTGTCCAGAGAGTATTGATTTTACGCATGTGCCATTACGTAATCCCACAAACGATATTGTTCATTCATGCATGCGAGGAAAGATAAAGACCCATATTTCAAATTACCCTAATTCTAGTCGGCATACGTCGCGCATGAGTGGAGAAAAACAATGGTTGCAGGTATTTATTGAACGCCCCTCGTATGTCTAAAATAAAACCTTAACAACTATTTTGTAAAAAAGGTGAAAAATAGCAGGTTTATTGCTCGCATACGCCCAATTATGCATAGAAGTTAGTCATATTATATATGGCGCGAAGCGTCTCATCGAGGCGGATACGTATAACACAAAAATAAAATAGTCAAGATATAGATTATTTTATTATAGGCCTGAACATCACGTGTACACTTTTCGTTGGATTCGACCAGCTTTCTAGCATTGATATAAAAGCAAAATATTGCAATTCGTTGGGAAGTTGGACGTTCTTGGACTCTGACAATTTTCGAGCTATATTTTGTATACGTCGGCATATGTTCAGGCGATACGCTATGGTTTGACAGGGCCTTTAGGCTTAACACTTTCCACACGACTATTGGTTTTACCTTACAATACAGATTTTGAGAAACCTCACATTGATAATTCTATCTCAAGAATTCCTGAACCCATACTAGACATGTTTGTACTTTTTTCAATGCATTTCTTATAGTGATTCTAAATATGGTAATTAAATTCAATAAATGTTGACATTTTTGAAACATTTTGTGACATTTTGGAGTGTTGTCTGCAGACGCCTGTCTTGTGGAAAGGGTTAAGGTTTTTTTTCTTCAATTCACAAAAACAAGCAATGCCGACCAATGCAAATTCGCCTGATTAGGCAATGCATTTCCAGACAAGACAGATAAGACAGATTGGGTCATTTGCCTGGGTGCGTATGTTTTAACCGGAAACAACATTTTGCCATAGGGAGAAACCTATACATTATACGCTGTGTAAGTGCCATTTCTCGTTTTGCCAGATGCGCCCAAAGATATTTTTCTTTTGGTTTTTCAATTTAATGATCGATGAGTGACGTAAGTAATCGATGCATTGGCCCTTCAAGAATGGACGAGTTGCATGTTGCCTAGGATTTCTCACGAGTTTTGTAACCATAAAATCAACATAAATCAGTATAAATCGTTGTTATTAGATGATGAATGACACATTAAAGAACGAACTATCAAAGAATATTTGGCAGATTGGAATGTGTTTTGTCTGTCATCCCAGGTGCGTTAAAATAGTGAACTTTCAGGTAATCCGTAACATGAAACAACTCAATAATGTGGTCGGAGTAATTGAGCTCATACTTCGGAGAAAAGCAAACACGGATTTGTCTCAAATCGCGACACCACGAGATACCACCAAGAAAGACTTCAACAGAAATTCAAGGAACAGATGCTCCAGCTTTGCAACCAATGTATCATCATCTAATCAAGTCAAGTCTACTGAAACGACATCCAGCAGCACACAAAGTACATGCATGTTTTGCAATGGAGAAACCCATGATTTGTCTGTGTGCAGAAAGCTACAAAGCAAACCAAACAAGGACAAATTGACTTTCTTAAGTTGAATAGGCTATGCTTCGGATGCCTAAAGAAAGGTTCTTATATCAACAAAAACTGTACCAAAAGGCTGGCATGCAAGAAATGTAGTATGAGGCATCCCACAATACTACACCGTAACGACCAACCATCTAAAGAGTCTTCACCAAAGTCAACATGGTCAAGCCAAGCTAACCAAAGTAAAAGTCAAGCAGATATATCCGTAGTGCAGGGAGTAAATGTACAGCGCTTAATGGGGCCGGTAAGCGAATTTATTAACCTTACACACTTACTGTATAAATGTATTGCTGTACAATGTACATGTGCTATGCGCTTTACTCCGTCAATAATCAAATGTACGCCTGCCATGGTTCCAGTGAAGGTTCAATCACGACAGACTGGTCGTACAGTGATAACAGAATGCATTTCTGGATGATGGATCAAATGCTGTATTTTGTTCAGAAGGGTTAAAATCTGAACTTGGCGTCGATGGCAAGAAGACAAAATTACAAGTTCAAACATTATTGGAAGACCACCAAGTGGACACTCGCGCTCTAAGTGACATAGAGATACCTGACAATATATCTGACTTATATAGCAGGACAAAACACTAATTCAGCTACCCAATGCTTACACTCAAGACAAGATGCAAGTTCCATTGGAAGATGTGGTCACTGTTCAGGACTTAAGACATTGGCCATACCTGAATCATGTTAGTCTACAATATTTAACAATGGAAGCTAGAGAAGTTAGTCTACTAATAGGAAGCAATGTATCTAAGGCTACCGAGCCCTTGGAGGTAGTACATTCGCAAAATGACGATCCATACGCCTACAAGACATTACTGGGATGGATCGTTTGTGGATGAACGGAAAGGGTGCTATCACGTCAAATATAATCCTGGTCAAAGACGACTTGCATCAACAACTGGTCAACATGTTTAACCATGACTTTAATGAAAGAACTGTCAGTGGCGGTCCCCCAGTTTGCCCCCCCCCCCCCCCCCAAAAAAAATCAATTTAGTTGAAATTAGAAACAAATAGACAATTTAAGCATAAAAAGGCAATTTTTTTCCGCGCTGTGCGCACATTATCTTATTAAATTAGGTTTTATTTAGACCAAATGTTGACAATTTTAGCATAAAACAGCTCAATTTTGAGCGCAAGCGCGTATTTCCATGCCAAATTAGTTAGTATTAGACCAAATTTGACCATTTAAGCGTAGCACACAAAAAAATCTTTTTCATGCCCCCTACAAAAATATTTCCCTCCTTTGCCCCCCCCACCCCCCCCACCCCCAACTAAGAGGCTGGTGCCGCCACTGAGAACTGCTGTTGATGATCAATCAGAACAATCAGTTGAAGACCAAAGGTTTATGGAGTCAGTATGCAGCACCAGTAAGTATAGTGACGGTCATTGTGAAATAGGCCTAACGCTAAAGAACCCAAACCTGGAAATACCAAACAACAAAGTACGGGCTGAGGAACGTGCCGCTCACCTCAAGCAGAAGCTGAAGAAAAACCAAGTGTTCTTCAAAGAATATAATGACTTTATGTCGGACATGATAAACAATGAGTAAGCTGAAAAGGTACAAAATGGTAACTTGTGTCAGAATCTACCGTTGTGTTGTGTCCGGATTACTGCAACTACCATAGTGATATGTCAGGATTTACCTAAGTTGTTCGTGTCAGGATCTACCCTGGTGAAGTGTGTTAGGACTACTACATCTACCATGGGTTGTGCCAGGTGCCACGGTGCGACGAATCTACCATGGGTTGTGCAAAACTTTGTTTATTGATTGTTGCATGTCTGACTACAGGAGATGGCTGGCTGTGACATTGTAAAGCTGACCACTGAAAATCTATAACCAGTCAACTGTTTGTGAGTGGATGCATGGTATTCCATACTGTTCAATTATATAAAGCAAGTGTGCAGTTCATTTTGAAATATTATCTCCAAGATTTTTGCTTTCAATGATATTACAGGCAAAAAATGCCATTGCAATAACTATAATTTGCAATTGTGGTAAGTCCACACTCCACAAAAAGGATGTGTCTAAGACAATGCTATTTGAGCTATATTCATATTGAAGAATCATTGAAACTGCACATGATAATTTGCTTTTGCTGTGATAGAAATCATCGAGGATTATGCTGTTGGTCACAGGTCACTACTAGGTATATCAAATAAGGTGGGATCGTTTCAAAAAATCCTTAAAATCGTGATACGTATCTCTATTTTAAATAGAAGGTGTCAAAAAAACATAACATTTTTGGTATCATATTAAAGACAATTTATCCAGCTACCGAATAAAAAAAGAATTAAAGCCACATGTTTAGCAACAGTAAAGTTATCAATCTAAACGTCGAGTGAGTCAAGGGTGGGAGCGGCGGACGAGGAGCCGGTGGACGAGGAGCCCATAGGTTTGTACACAAAATAGCGGAAAACTAGAACTTTTGAAATTGATGCCATTTTAAAAGTATACATAGTAAATTTTTCAAACTTCTCATATGTGTTAATAACATGTGCCTGCTACTATGAATACTAATATTGAATTGTTATCTAGACATTCTCTACTAGAATATGATGTTCAATTCAGGGAGTGTTTTAATGTAAAAAATACACAGTTTTATTCATTTTATTGATTAAACAATGGCCAAATCGCAGTCTCTCTATTTCATTTGTGTGAATCTTCAGTCCTTTTCTACCCTGGGTAGTAAAACATTTAACTAAAAAAGCCAGAAGTGTTTCTTCACAGAATTGTTCATAGATTTATGAAAAATTTGCTATTTAGACCTATTTTGGACCACCCTGTATTCAAAATAAAAGGAACTTTAACGATATTCATGTAGTTCATTTTGATAATCATTTTCTTTTAAATTAAATGGTCCATGCTAACTAAATTTCATAGAATATTATATACAAACATTAATTTTATGCATTATTTCATCATAATTTTAGACACCCTGTACTTTTCCTGTGTACATTTTGGGCAAATTATTCTTAGCAAATTTGGTAGCACCTTCTGCGGTTGTTCTGATTTTGGTGACTATTTTCAGCTAAACCCTAATTGTACAAACTATCAAACTATTTTGTGAGGAGCAAAAACGATCAAATTTGTTATGTTCCACCCTGTAAAAATTGTACACACCCTGTATAATTTGATTCTTTTTTGCAAAAATAAAAAACCTTGAATCTTAAGCTTTCCAACAATATATAGTTTGTGGGTCATTAAGTATGTAAAACTTAAGTTTTGTCCCGTTTAATCAGAATTGGTGCATTTCTCAACATTATTAGAAGTGAAACTTTTTTTGGACCAGTTTGTGACTTCTGACCAGTTATATAAAAATTGCAGATTATATGAAAGACTGTTAATTCTACAGCCTTTAATTGAGAGACTGGATGATCATTGGAGCTGAAACCAACTGTGATTGATTATAATTATGGTATAACAAATGATGAATGCATTTACATAGCAATTGTCAGTTGGATAATTACCATATTTAGATGATGGTTTATTTGGATTCCAAAATTCCATACGTGTATTGCACAGGCTTTATTCTGTTTGTTTTTTACCATGCATACTAACGTATTGTTAGGGACCAAATTGAATGCAAATTTGTTTCCCAGAAAGTTTTCAGTCAAAGCTACATGTCAGAATTAAAGCATGCGGGTCTGAACTAAATGAAAGTTAGAAAAGATGGAATAAAAAAGAATGAAGTAAAAAGAGCCACTTCCAACAAATAAAGTTAACAATGTTGCTGTCAGCTTTCGGACATGAGAAAAGAAAATGCTTGATCCAATCTCATTTGCCATACAGGAGTATGTAATATTTATCTTACTTTATTTCACCAATCTCATAGCTTACTCACTTAAAGCCCCAGGCATCTACTCATTCCACCAGTGGCTTAATCTAGCCAATCTGATAATCTGACACATTTGAGCAATGGAGGGCGCTGCAATACCAAATGTTTTAAGTGCCTTTTACTCTTGATATCCATGTTCAGTAGACTACGATTCCTTTTAAAAATATGGTTAAATGTATTTTTAAATACCGGTATTGTTCATATAAATCAGTTGATATAACAAAGATAAACGATAAGAATCGTAAAAATGTAATTTTGACGATGCACCTTTTTATTAATTTAACACCATAGATTCTGTATTTTGTAAATTATATCTAGTAAGATTCACAGTGCACCATTTAGTCGTAACCTGGGTCTTTAATGAAATTCTTAATTACAATAAAGAGATGTTTGACACGGATTCGAACCTGTCATAATCCATTGAGCTATGCAAACCGATCTGGCCGAGGTGTTTATTTTTGTAATACTTAAAGTGATACCATACCGTGACGGAATAAAGCATAGTATATAATATGCATGATACAGCGTGTAGGAGCCTAATTACTCCGACCACATTATTGAGTTGTTCCATGTTACGGGTTACCTGACAGTTCACTACGTTAACGCACCTGGGATGACAGACAAAACACATTCCAATCTGACGAATATCCTTTGAAGGGCCAATGCATTGATTGCCGCGTCACTCATCGATCATAGAATTGACAAACCAAACGAAAGATATATCATCTGGCAATACGAGAAATGGCACTTACATTACCGGCCCCTAATTGTCCCAAAATACTGACAATTAACTAACCAAACTTAAAGTGACATTTTATAACCTCATAAGGTATCAATAATTGGTAACCAAATTCCAATCTTAACCTTGGACTATCAATCAAATCTATGTCCAAAATCACAATTGTATTTAAATGCTCCAAAATCAATATATTGTATTCTTTGCAGTATGTCTCTCAAGGAACAACAACTGCCCTAGTGTGTTTTGCATATCTGTATGCACACTGACTTTTATGAGCTTGCCTTGTATTTTGCTTATCGGCACTTACTTTTGTCTTGCTCTACCTATACTTGATAAAGACTGGTATATCCAGTCGAAACGTCGACCACATCTTTCTCCCCCTTTTTTTACCCCTCGCCCCTCGCCATCATCACCTCTCCCACTCACCATATGTTGAGACTTGCAGTGTTGCCTTTATTTATTTACCTTGTTTGTTTGTCTCTATTGAATTCTACGGGATCAATATCGTGTGCCTTGCTGGACAGTTGGAACTGTCGTTATGCATTTACTCTCTAAAAACAATTAAGGAAGTATTTTTAGATGTGTTGTTGAAAATGTCAAAATATATATGAAATATTGCAACGTCAATTATATTTGAAATTTGAGTAGGTTATACAAACACAAAAATTTTCATTATTAAACATCTACCATGATTCCACTGCCAATAAAATCCCTTAAAATCAACAGGAAGAGGTGCCTGGTATTTAGAGCCACTAAATTTTAGATTTTTTATTTAAGTTTGTCAGAAAATGTAATTTGTGCACAAATAAGTTTTGGTCAAACTGAAAATTTGGGTCGGAGGGCAACAGGAAACTGGGAATCAACTTCCATAGCCTACTAATTTTGGTGTATTTCTTATGTATTTTATTGGGTTTTTTTCTCACCCTGCTATATTTAACGATTTGCCATGGCAACGGTATACAAAATACTATATCAATTAATTTACTGCATTTATCTTAGCAACACTTTGATTATAAATGCAATAATTCTTTTTACAAACAGAAAATGAATGCGAAGGTTTGTTTACTAATGTAAACGATAAGTGATTTTTAAAACCCGATATCTCGAAACGTCGAAAAGCGCAAACTTGTGAAACTGTTGCGGCTATAACTCAAAAACGAAATGTTGGATTTGTGTAAAATTTGGTATATATATTAAGATCATTAAAGGCATCAACATCATGGCAACCGAATTTTAAAATTATTTTCTAAATTTGAATTATCATGCAAAATTACCTGATTGGTCGGTTCCTGGTTGCCATGGCAACGGTATAAAAAATCCGGCTCCATGATGTTGTGCGGAATGTCATTGTTAACCTTCAACTCAAATACCAGTATACTACTATAGTTACAGCCGTAACAGTGTTTATCTGGGGTTAAGGGCAGTGTCAACCCGGCACTTGTTTCAAAAATTGAATTTCACATTTCTCTATTATTTTATACTTTTATATGTATTCTGTCATTACCATCGTAAGTTACTAATCGGAAGCGATTATTTCCCGTCCTTTTGGGTGATTTAAAATTGTTATTTTGGTAAGTCTGAGTCAGGAAAAGGTGCATGGTTATTTGGCGGGAATTTAAGCGGAGTTCCGCGCTTTTCAAATGCTGCGACATCTGTTCGATCATTGCGTCGCGCGCTGAATCTTCCCGTGCGTAATACTAGACGCGCCACTTAATATCCGCGACGTAGACGCGAAAAACAAAAGAGCGCAAAACAATGTCTAAAAATGTAAACAAAGGCCAATCTTACGATCATTTAAATTTCAGTTTTCTTCCAATTTCTTCCCATTGTGACAATAAAAATTGAATCTGATAGTTCATTTTGATTGTTCATAATAGTATACTCGCCTTTTAAGTCACACGCCCTTTTATTCCATGAACATTTAGCTTTAAATGGTGGAAAATGTCAATATTTTTACTAAATCGATGTTTTCTAGAAGTTCAAATTTGAAGGAATTTTTTTACGATTTTTCAGACAACATAAGTAAAAAAATATCAAGCTATCGGGTAAGCTTTTACTACCATTGTGTAGAGGACTTTCAGCGCTAGTAGGAAATTTTTCATTTTTTCGATTACGGATTTTAACCTCGAGATATGCATCCATTTCTAGCGAAATGTATGCAAAAAAACACGACTTTTACACTTTTTCGATGATTTTAGCAATATTTCCAAAACTAAGCCTTATTTTGGAAAAAGAAAAAATTGCCTCCTAGACAAAATTGTCTTGTTTACAAAAATGTATATTAGAACAAATTACCATTTTTTCTTTTATAGTTATGCTGTCTGAAAAATGTGGGGTAAAAAAAATCGCTTTTTTTGTTCATTTCTCAAAATTTAGTTTATTTAGTACCACATTGATATCACCATCGGGTTCCTTATCAAATTTCCTTTCTATATAAATGTATACTTTTATGTACTTTTATTCAATATTCTCAAACTTTGAAGCAAAAGTTGATCATCAAAATAATAGGGTTGACACTTCCCATAACCCTAACACTACCATATACCCCAAAATACCAAGACTGGGCACGTTGGTACCACCCGGCGTGGAAGTTTTTTGATGAAAAAATGGACCCAATACATACAGTCTGGGCAATACACTGCCCAGAACTGTGCTTGACAGCCTAGGTGAAGTGTGGAATCCCTCGCCTCTGGTGCGAGAGGTCCCTGGATCAAATCCCGTGGGGGGGGGGGGGGGGATCGGGGGGGGGGGGGATCGGGGGGGGGGGGGGGATCGGGGGGGGGATATTTTGGTCGATTTTCCGCGTTGAAGAAAAAAATCTGAAAAAAGTGGGGGGTAGAGTTAGGGTTAAGGGGGAGAGGTATTGGGGTAAGAAATATGTGTTTTTGGCTAGGTAAGGTAATGTGAGATATTGTAAACATCATATGCAGTAAAATGTTAGCTTCAAAATGCTTTTTATTTGACTGAAATCGGACATTCCATTTTAATGTTGTGTTGGATCAAAGTTATATCGGTGACGCGAATTTGTATCAAAATTGCGGTTTCCTATTATATTAACATATTATATATAACATGTAATATTTGTCAAGCAGTGATATTTAACTAAATTTTGGAAAACATATTAAAGGTTTAGTAAAACATTTTATATTCAATAATGGTATTATAAATATTGAATTTATATTTACCATGAAATTAGATTCATATTTCGCAATTTTGGTGTATTTCTTATGTATTTTATTGTTTTTTTACCCTGCGATATTGAACGATTTGCCATGTCAACGGTATAAAAAAGTATTAAATCAATTAATTTACTGCATTTATCTTACCAAAACTTTGATTATAATTACAATAATTCTTTTTGCAAACATATTTGTTAAAAAAATTGGATGTGAAGGTTAGCCAACTAATGAAAAGCGCCCTCTACGTTATGTGATTTTACGCGGCCTGTTTCTCAAAAGTAGAAAAAGCGCATACTTGCGATACGACTACGAACGTAATTCAATAACGCAATAACGACATTTTATGAAATTTGAAATTCATGTTGCGAATTAGTGGATCTGCGCTTTAGTGAAGCCGGATTTTCGGCCACAAATTTGAATTACGTCGCAAAATTACGTGATTGGTCGGTTACCGGTTGCCACGGTAACGTATCAAAATTCCGGCTCCATTAAAGCGTGCGGTGTATCATTATACATCATTATCCTAAGAATGGGTACAATAGAAGTTTACATTATTGAGTTACATTCGTAGTCTATTTTAGCCAATCAGAGCTCCTGTACGGTTACCATAGCAACCAGAACAAAAAAAACCGTAATTTTGAAGCGTCTTGTTATGGGCTATATTATGATATATAATACTTGTATATTGTGTTTTAGAAAAGTTGTGAAATTGATTATCAATATTGGACTTCAAACCCCAATACCCCCCCCCCCCCCCCCCCCCCGCCCCCCCTTAAGGCGCGTTGTCTGATAAGGATCGTAAACCCTAGATTAAGGCCCGCCTTATCTGGGGTTTAGGTCCCTTATCTGGGGTTTAGGCGGAAATGACACACTTATGCTTCCATAAACGATAACCCCAGATAAGGCTTACCTTATTCTAGGTTTACGTCCCTTATCTGGGGTTAACAATTTAAACCCCAAAGACCATTTAAAGATCGTTATCCTATATAGTTTTACGTCCCTTATATGGGGTCAACGCTCCTTGGTACACACATGCAGCATAAGTGTGTCATTTCCGCCTTAACCCTGGATAAGGGACGTAAACCCTTATCTCGGGTTAACGCTCCTTATCTCCAGATAAGGATCGTTAACCCCAGATAAGGCTTGCCTTATCCTAGGTTTACGTCCCTTATCTGGGGTTAACAACTTAAACCCCATATAAGGCCCGTTATCCTAGGTTTACGTCCCTTTTCTGGGATTAACGCTCCTTGGTACACACATGCAGCATAAGAGTGTCATTACCGCCTTAACCCCGGATAAGGGACGTCAACCCCAGATAAGGCGGGCCTTATCTGGTGTTTACGCCCCTTATCTAAGGTTAACAGCTTAAACCCCATAAAAAGCCCGTCATCTTAGGTTTACGTCCCTTATATGGGGTCAACGCTCCTTGGTACACACATGCAGCATAAGTGTGTCATTTCCGCCTTAACCTGGATAAGGGACGTAAACCCTTATCTCGCTCGGGTTAACGCTCCTTATCTCCAGATAAGGATCGTTAACCCCAAATAAGGCTTGCCTTATCCTAGTTTTACGTCCTTTATCTGGGGTTAACAACTTAAACCCCAGATAAGGCCCGTTATCCTAGGTTTACGTCTCTTATCTGGGGTTATCGCTCCTTGGTACACAAATGCAGCATAAGTGTGTCATTTGTGTCATAAGTGTGTGTTATTAGTCTCATGTCTCATCAAGTCGTGTCTTGTATACGTATGGTGTAAAATATAACCCCTGCGACTAAGTCTTATGTACCATCACATGTACGTACTTGTTTTACAGTGTGATATTCTACTTGAATACTCAGTCTAAGGTACAGGGAATCCCAATAGCAAATAACATCTGTACGTTATAATACCTCATCCTTGCAACAGTGTTTTTGCCACTCTGAAAGTAAAACCTGGCGAGTATGATCTATTTTTTTACAAGGTACCTACCTTACCTTAATGAGGTAGGCTATATAAACCATCGTGTCAACCTCTGGTTTTCGTAGTCGGGTAATTTCGTAGTCGGGTAATTAAACATCGGGTAATTATCATTATCTTTAAAATTTGAACAATTTGAACACCAAAACGTAAAACATATGCCTAGTACCTTATACTCACCTGTGATATCATACTCGGTTGTCTGCTATCCAGTATAACATTACGAGAACAATCTTCATTCCATCCGACGAACGAACATTCCGAGAACAATCTTCATTCCATCCGACGAACGAACATTCCGAGAACAATCTTCATTCCATCCGACGAACGAACATTCCGAGAACAATCTTCATTCCATCCGACGAACGGGCCATGAAATGAATGAAAATGTTTAAATTGAAAATCCACTTTTATAAGTAATTACACTATGAAAGTAACTGTCTGTTACGTTTGACAGATGATTGACTATTTTGATAACGTTTTGAAGATTACCCCGGCCAGTACCAAACATTTTAGCTTATTATTAGAAAGTTATCGCTGGTGGCTGTCAAAATTTAGTATTCAATAACAACACGTGCGTATCGAACCATGGTAACACGACATCAAACAGTGCTACTTGAGGCTGACATCAACTTCATTATTCTGCGAACAAATTGCAGATACTGACAAGTTGCTGGGAGTTGTGCTGGAAGTCCGAGGAACTGCATAACTTTTGATATATAGGGTATGTAAAAAAGAAGCTGCACGTGAATTAATATTTTTCCCAAAAAACCAAACAAATTTGACGAATCAATGAGGTACGTATTCAAAGAACACATTCTTCCGCTCATATGAAAAGAAAAATAATCACTGGATCCAGGGGGCCCAGCAGGCCATGCCCCCCCCCCCCCCCCCCCCCCCCCCCATCGACAAAAGAGTAAAAAAGGAGGAAGAGGAGAAGAAGGAGGAAGAGGAGAATAACTAAGAAGAGGAGAAGGGAGGGAGGTAGGGGAGGATGAGGAAAGGTAGGGGCATAGGCAGCGCAAATGGTCGGGGGCGGTTACGGGTCATAATGTGGGGGAAGTTAAAACGTTATACTGGACCTTTTTAGTGTTAAAAGTGCCAATTGTGCGCGCTTTGCACATATTAGTTTCAATGTTTCATTATTCAAGATGGCTTCAGGAACGTTTTTTCTGGACCATTTTAGTTCAAAAGCTGAATGTTTTTGCTCGATTCGCGCTCATTTTTCCTACAGGTTTCAACATTATAATTGGTCTCGAACCACCGTAAATATTATGTGGGGACGTTCAAACTTCATACTGGACCTTTTAAGTGTTAAAAATGCCAATTTGTGCACGTTTCGCGCGTATTAGTTTTAATGTTTCATTATGCAAGTTGAACAAGATGGCTTCAGGAAAGTTTGAAATATTTTCGCGGTTTGCGCGAACCTTTTTAAAGGTTTCAACATTATAATTGCTCTCGAACCGCACCAAATATTCTAAATATTTTGTGGGGGACGTTAAAAAACGTCATACTAAACCATTTAAGTGTTAGAAATGCAAATTTGTACGCGCTTTGCGCGTATTAGTTTCAATGTTTCATTATTCAAGCTTAACAAGACGGCTTCAGGACAGTTTTCCATTACCATTTGAAATCAAAAGTTGAAATTTTTTGCGTGCTTTGCCCGCATTTTTTCTGCAGGTTTCAACATTATTATGGGTCTCGAACCACACCAAATGTTCTAAATATTATTTGGAGGACGTTTAAAACGTCATACTGTACCTTTTTAGTGTTAAAAATTACAATTTGTGTGCGCTTCGCGCGTATTAGTTTCGATGTTTCAATATTTAAATTTAACAAGATGGCTTAGGGAAATTTTTTGGACTGGTTTCAACATTATAATGGATCTCGAACCACCCGAAATCTTCTTGCTTCAGAATGCTACATCTTTGCCTTAAAATGCCTTAAACCCAGGAGCTTCCAGGGTCCTAACGCGGGCCTTGGACCCCACCCACTTGATGTGGATGATGTTTAAGTTGGAATTTGAATGTGCACATTTAATACCTACATGTATATGCAGGATTTCTTTTTAGTTAGGCATGTGAGAAAATGCCAAAATTACTGCTTCAGAATGCTAAATCTTTGCCTTAAAAATGCGGAAAACCCATGAGCTTCCAGGGCGAGCCCTAAGGCGGGCTGGCCCATGGACCCCACCCGCTGGTAGATCCACTCGGTTCGCTCACTCCTCTCACAAGGATACAACATTTGCCCCCCCCCCCCCCCCCCCCCCCCCCCCCCCCCATCAAAACAGTCCAGGATACGCCATTGTGGAAGATTCAAACACAGAGATAAATTAAAGTATGGATACAGTCAATTATCGTTGATACAAAGAGGTGTGATTTTTTTCTAGAAAACCCCAATTCCTAATTCCTAACGAACAGACACATTTTAATCTGTATTCTCATTTCAAAGCGAAATTGATTTACACCGGATTTAAATGTATTCCTCATAATATGTAACATAAAATCAGACAAAAAGGGAATATTTTAGTGTTAAATCAATTTTACGGACGGATAATGGATCTATACATAACATTCTACTGTCCGTTTGAAACTCTCAGATTTAAATCTAATTTGAATATCAATGACGCTTTGTGAATATGTACTCTTTACTCCTCACTTACATTGATAATTTTAAAGGATTTAGCATCTCATGGACAGCTACCAAAATGTGTTTTTTGTTATTTAAACAGGTATAATTCTTGAAAGCAAGGATCAATTTCAGTTATTCTTTTTTTCATATGAGTGGAAGAATGTCCTCTTCGAATGCTGTTACAATTGTCTAATCTGAAGCTTATGAACGCATGGACTAATTTCTCCGCGTTGCTAGAAACCAAATAGCGACGAAGTTTGCCAATTTTGTAAATTGCATATGATGCTCGGCGGCAAGTAACATTTACATGGTTAACCATCTTGAGATGTTCGTCAAACACAACTCCTGAATCGCGAATTTATGGGGAGGGGAAATGATAGTATTCCCGATGGTAAGGGAAACATCGCAAGGCTCTAGCGTCATAAATGATGTCGATTGTTAACATCTTCAATTAGAGCGGCATATGCAATCAACATTTCGGGACCAAATTTTAATATATGTGCATAATTTGATACAAATCAATGGTTATCATGGTTACAATTCAAACAAAAGTAATCCCATGTACTTTTGTTAAACATAGTGACACATATTACAGATATATTTAGGAATATAATTGTGTCCAAAAAATGGCGTAAGGTACCTAATTTGCATATTTGAGATTTAAATAATTAATTAGCTAATCCGCATATTTGATTAGATATCGAACTGATTGTACGTTTAAAAGATACATCTTAGCACAGGTAATCATCATACCGAATGTCATTAGTGTACTACTTAAACAGAACTTGAGATATATTTAGTTATTTAATTAGCTGAACTTAGTATTTTTTTGAGGATTTCCACATTGGGAATTGATTTTTTGCGAACATTTGCATATTCAGAAACCTATCTCGAGTTATGAAAATACATTTAGAATAGTACATGAATGGGGATGTAGCTGAAGGACAGGCCTACCATATATGGTAAGGACGTGTACATATATATAGATCATCTTTATTAAACAACAAAAGAAGATAACATACAATGCCCAGGAACAACTGAGATCCATTCCGATCTCAGGCAGGGATCAGACAAAGACAAACAACTAATAATTAAACACTAGAAAGAAAGCAGAAAACGAAGAATATAAATACCATGGCGGGAAGGAAAACAGACTAGATAAATTCATGAACGTTCCACTGAGGTTCATATCTGGCATTAAAAATGGAGTATGAAGAACTTATCGCAGATTTTGTGATTTGTTTCTTCATAACAGTGAATGTGGTAGGAGTTTGAAGTTCTTTGGACAAGCGAGTTATTCTGCCTTTATTGTCGGTATCGATAAGCCCTCTTGATCCTACTTCGACAGCGATTAAGGTGCAAGAGAACCCGGCGTCGACAATGTCGGTAACAAGGGATGCGTACCGTTCGTTTTTGGTACGGTGAGCTTTCTCGATGTTGGGTTCAAATGGCACCGACAATTCAAACAGAACAACCCGCTTGTCTGTAGGCCAGAATAACACAATGTCAGGTTTTTGGGAGGTGGCGATTATGTTGGGTGGAATTGTTCCACCTCCGACAGTGTTATTTTTGATGTCGGCATAGATAAGTAGATTACCACTCTTGTAAAATTCTGAGTCCTTGAACACTGAAAGCAGAATACGGATTATGTTGTTGTGTCTCCAGAGGTATCTATCCAGCATTGTTTGACAATTATTGAGAATGTGCAATAAGGAACCTTTGCTTTTACACAGAGGGCAAATGTCACTAAGACGTTTACCCCAGCGTTTTAGGTTTGTAAAAGAAGGCAGAGAATCTATACAGGCATTTATAGCAAATTTCAACACACCTTTTGGCAATGAGTAAATCATAGATTTCCATGTTAAGTCTGTTTCACATTTTTCTAAAATTTTAGGGAGGTCGCCCTGGCTCAAGAGGGGCTCAATTATGGATTTCCAGTAGTTATTGGTTTCATCCTTCAGAGATTTTTGCACTGTCGGTTTGATTTTGTTCCAAGAACTATTTTCGGAGTTCGTGGAAGCAATAGCATGTATGTTATGACATTGTTTGGTAATTGAGATCTTACGAACCCAGGCAGATTCGCGCTGAAGTTTATGGTCTAAAGCCAGGTTTGTTATCTGATCAGCTTTACATCTAGATCTGCTGTATGAGGCGCAATGAGCTTGGCGATATACATCAGAAATGCGTTGGATATTGAGACCTCGTGACATGTGAACTAAGGCAGTGTTAGCGCCATGTTTTTTGAATTCCAAGCCACTTCTTCAGGGTCTGCTCAGATTTGCGGTCTAAAAGTTGGAGATTGGAATTAGTAAGATCATGGACAGTAAGACAAAATCTAAGAGATGGGAGGCAATAACGGGTGTATATGGCCAATTTGTACTCATTGCGAATTAAAGCCGACTCAATATTATTGAGTTTACTATTGAGCTGAGAAAATATGTGATCGTAAATTTCTTGTTCTTTTCCATGAAAAGTGACCAGCGACCCGAGAAACATTTGAGGATCTTCCTTGACAGATTTAACAAGGTTTTCACCAATGTAGAAATCGACCAAAGTTGGCTTGCCGCCAGACAGCGAGAGGCTGCGGCATTTGGAAGGTTTCAGGGTTAGCCCCATAGTAGTAGCACGTCTATGAAGCTCGTTTATTATTTTCTTGTGTTGAATCTTATTGTTTGTAATAAGATTGAAATCGTCGGCGTATGGGGTAGTAATAATTTTGGTGCCATCAAGGCTGAATCCGTGAGTAAGCCGCACGCTCTCAAGATATTCCAGGAGAGGATTGAAACACATGAGAAATATCACTGGGGACAGTGGGTCTCCCTGAAATGTCCCCGTTTTGAAATTAAATGGTTCTGAAGACCAGTTTGGCCCTTGGATATGACCATTAAGCCCAGAGTACAGATTTGTGACATAATTCTTGACGTTTTCAGGAAGCTGGTAACGATCCATGGAATGTGATATCAGATTATGGCTGACACTCCCAAAGGCGTCGGCCAAATCGAAAAAAGTAACGTGAATAGTTTTCTTACGGTCTTTAGCATGTGATAAAACTTCCTGTAGAACTTGATTGTGCTCAATGCAACCGTTGACACCCTTTAGGAAAGCTTTTTGGATAGTAGGGTCAATATACACGTTACTAGTTAGGTAATGGCCAAGCCTTTCGGCAATTACTTGGTGGAACATTTTAGCAATACAAGAGGTAAGTGATATCATACGAAAATTTTCCGGTTTTCCAGTATCTCCCTTTTTGTGTATCAACACAACCTTCGATTTGGACCATGACTCAGGAGGAAGAGGGTCAACCAGGAGCATTTTAGTGAATATAGTGGCCATAAGATGATGGGTAGATATTATATGGAATAATTTATTTATAATTTATTTGTTTTTATTCATTCTAAGAACATGGTTATTCAAATAAAGAGGTTCAACGTTGTCTAAAAATGGCATTTCGTGGCAGGTCTTCGACAATGTTAGGAGAATTTCATATAACGATAGCACCAGAATGCATTGCTCGATGGCCCACAAAAAGGTTTGAGAGACAACACACCGATCTGGTATTGGTAGCAATTTGGCTGCCTTCATGTACCACAACTCTTTTATCATTTATTTATATCATTTAGTGTCATATTTGAATTTGCATACAATGATTCACAATTGTGATGAGAAGAACAGTGATTGCAATGCCAACCTATCATTAAGTAAGGATGGACTTTCGCATATAAATGACAGACATTTTGGACAACAAGGATGAACCTTGTCACTGAACTTTTTGAAATTGATCATGAAAACATGTATCAATAAATTGCCATACTTTAATTTATAACCCAAATTTATTCTTGTTAATGAGCCAGAGGCAGGACGGCGACTACATATAGGCCTAAATGACGACGCCAATTCTGATTCATTTTAATTAGTCTTCGTTTGCATAACACTTCTCCTTGGACTTTCTCTCCTGCAACTTTATGTTGTCCCCTGTATGGTATTTTTCTTGAAAATGCTAATTTAATTTGACAAAAGTGATAATTTTAGACAATTATTTTGCCACGGAAACGAAAACCGCCCCCACGTCTCTGAAAGAACTAAGGGCAGGCGCGGATATAGGGGTCCGACGGGCCCACCCCTCCCCCCTTTCACCAAAAAAAAAGGAAAAAAAGAAAAGGAAAAAAAGGGGGGAAGGGGAAAAGGAAGATAAAGGGAAAGAGAGAGGAAGAAAGAGGGGACAAACAAACTAGAAAAAAAGAAAAGGGTGGGGTACAAAAAGGCGGGCGGGTGGCATGCGAGGGACAAAAGAACGTTTGGAGTTTATTGGACGTCGGTCGGGATACATACGCGTACGTACGTTGACGAAAAATCTGATATTTTGGAAGTAACTAGTATAACCTCTTTCTGGCATAGGCCTATTTTGATCGGATATAGAGGGATTGCTTTTCAATAAAATATTGGTCAAAAGTACACACCAAATCGCATCCAAATGGGTTCAAAATTTGAAGAAGAAAAAAAATCCAATTCTCAGGGGGGCACATCCCCTCAGACTCCCCCCTGTGAGCTTTTAAACCATCTATTATACTTAAAGGGGCACATAGAGATTTCTATTAAAAAAAAATCAAAATGTTTACCTTGTTTAGATAGATGATATACATAGAAACCCTCTCATGTAAGATTTCTCCAAAACATGGCGACCAAAGCGAGATCTGCCAATCCAAACCGCGGGAAAACACCGGAAATGGAAGTCTAAAACCCGCGAAAAAGTTTGAGTGCGCCAAGCCCAGAGAGGATGAAACTTTCAGCCGGCAACTCTGTTCTCCTCGCATGCACGTTGGAAAACTTAATTAACACGATTCTTACACTAACTCAAATATGTTGCCAAGATCTTTAAAGTAACATCTGTCATGCTAAATGTCCATGTATTTGAAATGTTAGTGTGCTATACCTAAACTTTGGCACTGCAAAGTATAACGTCAAGATTAAACGCTAAGATTAATCAGTTTTGTATCCCCCTGTTTCTACTCGCGAAAAGTTACCGCTAAGTTTATCGATTTTAGTCGATGGGCCACGACATTTTGACCTTTTGTAATACCAAACAATGCCACTTCACCTGAAAAAGATTGCTTCACAATGTGTATACCCAACGTGACACGGTTCACGGCACAACACGGTAAGATTAATCGCCTTTTTGTTTCTATTGGGTTTCTTGCCGTTTCTTACCGGTTCCAAGCCTGGTTTTTGAAGGTTTTTGGGATTACCAAAAATATCGATTCTTAGCGATTTCTGGCTGTTTCGACTGGCAAACTTACCGATTCTTAGCGGTTTCTTCCCCAGTAGAAACACGCTCTACAGGCTGTCCCAAAATGATTAGTACCCATCGATGCCCAAAGCTCATTCATTTTTGTCATCATCGAGATCAATGGGATTAGGTCCGTGTTTTTTTTATCATCTTTGTCATACTGCTCTCTTTCATTAGAATTTTAGATCATGAATATCGGATTTAACAAACTCAAGATACATTCCATTATGTAAGACATGGTAATTTCACCTTTTTGGCAAAGTGCTAAATAATGTGTGTGTTATTACAGCTTGTTTGAAAGAAACTCGTGTATTCTCATAATATCTTGTCTACTAATATAATCTTGTGTCTTTCTGTTGTAACTGTTATTAGTTATGGTTGTTCAAAGCATTAATTCTTCTTCTCTTTAATTCAATTTAAAGGGTAAAAGAAGTTCGTCACACTTGAGTGACCCCATGCATTGTTTTATTTGACAAGTGTTTAGGGACTTCTAACTGAAGAGGTATGTGGTGAATTACCAGTGGCTTAGACTTCATTTTCACATTGGAGAAAGGATTTCGTGAGATTAAACAGTAAGGGACTATATCATTTTTACCAAGTTTGTAGGAAATTGCATCCCCAATTTGAAAAACAAGTCGAAGGCACTGCTAATTACCCATGACCACATCTTTACCTATTTAAATGTCCCTCAAGTTTAGCCTCAAAACTAGCTCATTATCGAAATAAAGCTTGGGTTTGCGTGATGATCCCTTTTTTTACTCTTCAAATTGAATCAAAATGACGAAGTATTAATGGTTTCAACAACCATATGATACAACAACAGTTTAAAATAGAAAGGAACCACAGATATTAGCAGGCAAGAGAAAAGAATGTATTAGTTTCTTTCAAACATATTTTTTGCACTTTGCCAAAAACGTGAAATCACCATGTCTTACTCAATGTAGTGTAACTTCAGTTAAATAGTCCGATATTCATGATCTAAAATTCTAATGAAAGGGTACAGTATATCAAATATGATAAGAAACCCGGATCGAATCTCATTGATTTTGATTATGACAACAATTATTGAACTTTGGGCATCGATGGGTACTAATCATTTTGGGACAGCCTGTTACAGGTACAGTACAGTACGGTACAGTACCCCTGTATGTACCCCTGTATGTACGAGGGTCATTCAATAAGTTCTACCTCCTACCTCATAACTTTTCTATAATACAAGCCAGTCAAATGAAATATTATTCCACAATTGAAGCTTTGAATCTCAGCTACAAAATCATAGTAAATTGATCTGAATACTCATTGTACTTTTCTGGATATGCAGTAAAAACCAAACTTCCATTTAGTGCGACGGAAACGGGTAAAAAATAGGCAAATGTCTCCTAAGTGCTATTTATTTGGCCAATTCTAAGACACAAATATGTACCTATCGGTCAATTACAATCGTTCTAGGTTACAAATACTTGTAACAACGAACGTTTGACTGAATATCAGTATTCCAGTATGCTAAAGGCGTGTCAATATATTCGTGTTGATATTATACTGTTTGCGAGCTATTGCGGTTAATATTGCCTCCAATTTGATTTATACATGATAGTATAGCATTATATTCAGAAATCATCCATTGTTTTCTATTTTCAGTATTTAAATCGGGCGGTTATACCTAATCATACAATACGGAGAGAAAACGAATAAACATGTATTTATCTTTGGGGTAATTTTCCGTGTCCGTTGTCCAAAATCTCTCTCTGGCTTTGATTACATCATGACAAAAGTGACATAGGTATCAATTAGCATTTATTATACATGTGTAGCTATGATTCAGAGCTATAATCATGACAAATGTCGTGAGGCTGACATTCATATTAGCGATGTTACGAGTGAGGAGGTAGAATTTATTGAATGACCCTCGTATGTCTCGGATTAAAATCGTAATTAATGTTGCTATTTTTGCGAGATAAAAAGTATTTGTTTAGTGTTAGGACGCACTGCAGAACGGGTACGAATAGCTATAATAATAATATGCAACAGTCCCGGGGTGGATCAACCCTGGGTGGACCAACCCTGGGTCGTTAGGGTTAGGGTTGAGTGTTAGTCCCGGGGTGGAGGGTTAGAAATAGTCCCGGATGGAGAGTTAGGGTTAGAAACAGTCCCGGGTGGAGGGTTAAGGTTAGAAACAGTCCCGGGGTGGACAGTCCCGGGGTTGGATAGTCCCGGGGTTGTTTTAGAATGATCCTTCCTTGTTTTTACCTCTACCGACCACCAACCCCCTGAGTATTTTAACATATAATTTTTAATCAATATAATTTCCAAGGTATTTTTTTTTAGCACACCCAGGGTTGGTCCACTCAGGGTTGATCCACCCCGGGACTGTCTACCCCGGGTGGAAAGTCATATGGGTATTTATATGGATGCATAATAATATTGTGCATCATCATACGTACAAGCAACCATTAAAATTAAACTGAGACTAATATTTAATTTTAGGGCGTGTTCTCACTATGCCTAGTGTTTGGTATCAGGACGCCGGACTCAATCCTACATCGAGTATACCTCCAAGCCTAGTGGGAAAGCGAAATAAGAAGTTTCGACCCTACTGTACAACAGGATGTGGATAGTCACCGGGTTAAGTCACTTATACATGAGCCAACCGTACTGGTCTTGCAGTGCAGCCATACAGATGGTTCTGTGGTGTATACTGTATGGTTAACATTTTCCACGCGGCTATTTGTTTTACCATACAAAACAGATTCTTCATAAACCTTTTTCAACTTTCAAAGTCTTATCTCAAGAATTACTAAACCAATACTAAGAATGTTCGTACTTATTGTAATGCATTTAATGGATTTTTAATGGTGATTCCAAATATGTAATGAAATTGAATTATTTTGACATTTTTGAAACGTTGGTGAAGACGCCTGCCGCGTGAAAAGTGTTAAGAATGTAAGTAATGTAAGTTAAGGCCTTGTCACACATACGGCGATCAGGCCACTGCGCGCAAAAAGTATCCAAATATGAATAACACGCAATAAGAGCGCGGAAAACTGTCCGAAATTGTCCATTTCTAAATCATGGTCACTAAAACCCTTTCACATTCTGCTGCGATCAGGCCGGCCGCTTGGATTACGTTGAAGCATTATCAAAATGCCAAGCCGAGCGCACCAAGATCTTCATGAACCCCTCGGTGACGCAGGGCGCCAGTGCACCGCGCTTGTTTTGTGCATGCACAAAAAAGCGTGGAGGTTCGGCGTTCAGTTCAGAGCGCTGTAATGACTCAGTAGTGTCGCCGTGGCAGCACAAAGTGAGCGACGTGAGCGTCCCATTGACGTAGCAAGGACGCATATAAACTGCGACTGCAGTAAGATCAATGAGGCGCTCACTACATGTCTCTCCTGACTTAATTACGCTCAATACGTCTCTCTCCCGTCCTTATGCGCTGGTACTGCGCTGTCAGGAGACAATACAATTTTATAAGCCAAACATACTCTGCCAAAACTTATATCATGAATATCGTTTCAGAGGTGGTTTTTTTAAACATGAGATGCTGTTATCTAGGTTAACAGATTATAATATGTCATACAAATTAACATGGGATTGTGTATCTGAGTTCCATGTATATTTGTATGTACTTCTACATGTATTGGGAGCACCGCCACAACTATAATGCATCGAAGACGATCAGATTTTATAAGCCAAACATACTCTGCCACATCATGATACTATCGCTATATAATTTTAATGTATTCAGATTCAGCAATGTTATTGATGCACCTGTTCAAATCTCCCGCGAAAAGTCACACTACTATTTCCATGGCTATACAAAAGTGGCATTACCGCATTACGCTAAGCTAGGATTATGCTCTCTAAGGATTTAAATAACAATCAATGTTAAAGATCAGCCATGTGATAAGAGCTTTGATCATGGATCATTGTTATTCCTTCTGTATCTAATATTTCTATTATGTTTGTTAATCTAATACCCTTCGTGCACTCGCTCTGTACTCTCCGCGCCGACGCAGAGAACGTTATGAAAACGTGTTGAGATGGTACTAATAACGCAGACAGCGATTTATAAGCGCAATACAAGAGATGGCTTCATCGCAGCAGAGCGTTAACAAGCGCAGCGCTTTGTATGTCACTCAAGGGCGATCATGCGGACCCTACCCCGCACTAGATGGTGTCCACTGCGTCCCCAATCGTTCTTTGAGACCTTACTGCGTTTTGATACTTTTTTATACTTTTTTCGAGAGCGCAAGGCCTGATCGCCGTATGTGTGACAGGGGTATTAGTCATAATGGTAATACAATAATTGATAAGCTATGTATAAGACAAGCAATGGGACTTATCAACTTGGACTTCAAAGGAAAAAAATCAATTTGAACGACATTTGTACCGCCATTTTTCATGATGCAACGACGTGTTTGTGTTCAAGCGCGTAATAATTGTGTCATTGGATCTTTTCTTACTAATACTCTGGAAATTAAACGTCTTTATTCCTGTGATATGTTATGATAATGTTTTCATTTGATTTCGATGTAACATAGTTGTACCATGCTTTAAATGATAGACGGAATGTGTACTTAATAAACATACGTATTGACAACAGATTGTTAAGGAAATAAAATGAATATATTTGAATCCATTTTGTCAGGGACAATCGAATGGAAGGACAAGAAACTATTGTACTATTATATAAGTATGCGTGTTGCGGGGGTACAAATATCATCAGTTGAGCAAGCATACACAATACATTCATGAATGGGCACTGGTACAAATCTCAGCAATCATACTGCACGACTCGCTGTGTGTCTTGCTCGATACGGATGGACCCTTAGTCGGGTGAAAGCTCGACATGACCGTGTAGTAGGGTACAAATGTGATTTTATTGCTGAAAATCATGATGGATGAATAAGTCTAGATGCACACCACCGGGTGCCAAAATGGCACTCTTGGGCAACTTTTTTTATTGACGTCTTAAGCCACACACCCTTTATCGATTATGTTATAATGACAAATATATTTGCTACACAAACATATCGTGTTTGGTATGAAATTAAAGCACGGCTAATAGATTCAAATTCAGGCTAATGACGCAATCGTTTTTATCTGAGCATTGTTAGTGTCTTAGCTCAATGTTGTTAGTTTCAAAATATAAGTCTTTGCTTCTATTTCCAGCTTATTCTGAATCACTTTACCCGCAATGTTGTGCTATCTCACAGTTTTTCCAAATTAATGGAGGCCTAATGTTGATTTACATGCCTGTACGCAACTATTCATGTCCTTAAGAAAATCAGTGGAGAAGTAATATAATGAGAATACTGGTAAATGCAGTATAGGGGTTTCTTATGTTCTGAGGGTGGAATTGTGAAGTATTATATACTGTAGCCCTTCAACAAGGCACGGTATTAATTAATCAAAATAACCACAATAGTGAAGACCATAGTCTCAATCTACTTGTATTAATATTTGAACGTTTTCAAAACAAATAATTATCAGTATGCTGATGTGCCTCTAACTCCAAATATATTACTAACAAGCACCTGATGTGTATGGAGACAGGCATTGATGAAGTTGACAGTTTTATTTGTACCATGGATGAAGTATCACATCTTCAAATTGACAGGCAGGATATGTATGTGACATGAAACTATAGGTGACAAGAAATTACAGGTGACATGAAATTACAAGTGACATGAAATCACAGGTGACATGAAATTACAGGTGACATGACCTGTATGAATACATTTTAATCACGTTTGACCTCTTTTGACTTTGTTCTAGTATGTTTTCACATTTTTTATAAATCTAAAAATTATCACATTTTTCTCAAATATACCGATTATTGATTAAAGGTAGATGACCCGATCACATTTTCATAACACAGATTTTTCTCAAACATATGGAGATTTTCATATCATATGAAAGATCATATTTTTCTAATTAACATACTGAAATTTGACGGTCCAAATCAGTATGATTACGAAGAAATCGGTGAAATAGCATCGAATTACCGCGAAAGGTGGTAACCACCAATATAGTTTGTGTACAACTCAATGGGCACATTTCACGGGATCTTGTGCGTCTAAAATAAGAACCATTAGAGTTATGCAACTCAAACTTTGGAATACGACTTTTTTAAGGATGACCTTTCATGTAGAATAGAAAACTTTAAGTTGAAAATCGGAACATCTACCTTTAACACTAGAACGTTATTTTTTGAACAAATCACGAATAAATTGTATTCAGTTTGACCTAAGCCCAAGTTTTTTGAAAAATTATATTTTGATCATTTTTCGAAAGATTATAGGGCAACCTTTGAGTCCTTGAATAAAAACACACCGCAACTACTAGAGCTAACCCGCAACACGCATGGTTTTTTGGGGTTTTTTTTTTGTAATTGAATACGATGATGTAACGATACAATAGGCCGTTTCTAGTCCCTCCATTCGATTGTCCCTGGTTTTGTACTTAGGGCTGTAGTAATTATGCTTTACAAAATAAATGTAACAATTGTGTAATTTCACACTGTCCTTATGTAGTAAGTCCGGAGCCCAGAAGGTTTAATCAGCTGAGAAGGTACAAAAGGTTTGATGGTCTGATTAAGTGAGTTAGGGGCCAATAATTTGTATTGCTGCCAGGTCGCATCCTGTACGGGGACCCGGGAGGAAGTCACGATATAGGGGGCAACAAATGCGTTTAATCAGCCGAAGAGTTACATGGACAAAACTTGTTGGATATGATTCTTTAGAGAGTACTTGTAATGGTGGTAGCAATGACAGCAACTTTTGCCTGTACATGGCCACAGAAAGTTAATTATTTATTAATTAACCATTACTTAATTAGGTATTTTTTTCCCTGGTTGACTTTGATGTGATAAGTCTATTCTTAATTAGATACAAAATATTCCTATTTGGGACCTTTAAATTACATGTTCAGGGGAGTTTGTTTATGTAAACAATCATATACTATGTCTCTATGTTATAAAACCCCCTCTAAGCGATGTTTGTGTTTTTAACACTCTTCTTGTTTTAAATTGATTTCAATTGTCTTTATTTTCAATTACAAGAAAAGTCTCTTCTTTCTTTAGCTGGTCTTGATTGGAAATAAATAATACAATTATTTTGTTCATGCATGACTAGACAATAGTGTCCACCATTCTCATCAATAACTTCCCTGCATCGTTGAAAAGTGCCATTTTTTCGGAAAACATCATTTTGGAGAAATGTGACTGTTTGGGAAAAGTTAACATGTTATTGAAAGGGGAAACTTTGTGTGGGTAACCAAGCGTTTCTCTTTTCATTAGTGTTTCAATCTCTCGAAACGCCTAATTGTGTGTGGAGTTATGCAAGCAAATTCGTATAGAATCTTAAAAGGTGCCACTCTTTCTGTAAACATAATTTTGGGGAAATGTGACTATTTTGGGAAAAGTAATACTGATATTGAAAGGGGGAAACTTGCTATGGGCGTATCCAAACGTTTCCTTTTCATAAGTATTTCCATCTCTGAAAACGTCTGATTGTGTGTGGAGTTATGCAAACAAACATTACCTAATTTTAGGGGTGACTTGGTGGTTTTTTTAACCCTTTATTATTTTATCAGGACACTAACCTGTATTATATTAAACATTTCTGTCAACAAGTGGAACACCGCGGAATATCGCTCTGAGGAATATAAATCTCTTAGTGGACAATACGTCACACTATAGTGGTTATATATTGTGAAATCTTGGCGCCATTGGTTCACGACACCAGGTCACAGGTTAGACTAATCATTACTCAATTGTTATATTAAAATTTGTATTTGCATTTACTTATATACAGCGTGTCCCCAAAAAACTGCATCCAAAACTGGAGAGCTTGTACCCCAAAAAGTAGGAAACATAACTTCTTAATATTTACGGATATGAAAGTAAATATATCAGTCTTTAGTCTTTATCAGTCTATCAACTTGTTGTACTACAAATATGTGAATAGAGCATAGTCAGAACCCATTTGTCCCGATTTTAGCAATAAACCACCCATTCTTTGCATCTGTGCATTGTACGCAATTATTCCCTGCATAGAGTTTATTTCTCTGAAATATCTTATGTCAAATGTTTAACTTGGTCAAATTAAATTCATTTAAATGTACATCTGTTTACATTTTGGGTTTCTGTTTCTTAATTGAATATTCAACAATAACTTATACTACATCATGGCAAAGATCGTTTTGTTTTAAAACTTAATGTAAATAAAAAACTCATTTTATCGTTCATAATCAAAGAAATTGTCACAGCTTCTATAATATTTGACATACAAATTATATTTTTCGTTCTCCAAATAGAAATTTGACAATATAAAGATAAGGATAAGGATATTAACAGATTGCGAATGACGAATATGTTTTCTGACTAAGTTATGGTAAAGAATAACTTCAAAGGCAAAACTGTTATATGAAGTCACCAGGGCATATCCGTGGTAAAAAAAATCTCAGAATATAAAGGGAACGGAACCGTAATGCATTGA
This sequence comes from Ophiura sarsii, assembly GCA_035610835.1. Lineage (NCBI taxonomy): Eukaryota > Metazoa > Echinodermata > Ophiuroidea > Amphilepidida > Ophiuridae > Ophiura > Ophiura sarsii. The sequence continues at coordinate 19,764,514 of CM069444.1, forward strand.
AATTCATCTAAATCAATAACAAATTCACTTATTATCGTGACATAAAACATTGGGGGATTATTCTCGTATGTATTTAAACACAGTTTTAAGCTAAACACGCGTTTAACTTTGACTTAAAACACATCGCTTAACTAAACACAATACTCCAAAATATGTTTAACTTAAACACAAGTCTATAACTCATTGAAACGTATCTAACTTTAAACATGGTTATGGGGGTAGTTTAACACGCGTTTACCTAAACTCGTGCACAAACCGTACCCGGTGCAAGCTGAGTGCAGATCGTGTAGTCTTAAAAATACACATGCATTTGAGGAACTTGATCTGATTGATATCTATTGTAACCCATTTGGGCCACGATATATTGAATACCCATACACAGTGAACGCACGACTACTCTGGGGACGAGATTTGCGATGTTTAAAATCGACACAAGATTAGTTAGACACGGTTTAAAACTAAAACCATGTTTAGTAGTAGAATACGGCCCACAGTGAATTATATTGTTTATATTTCTGTGAACTCTAGTAGATGATTTCGGCCTTGGTTATTTTGATTATAACAGTACAAATCTTGCTTAGTAAAGAAAGGTAAAACTGGCCCAACCCATTTTAATAAGACCTGGTTGATCTTTTAAATCAAAGCAGTAAAAATACCAACTAAATTGCTTCTGGTAGCTGCATTCATACACTAAGAAACATAATGCATGCCACTAGAGCTTTTATACTTTTCATGGTAACATACGGTAATTGAAATCGTACATTTTTTCTGGTTACAGTCTGTATTTCAACAACTCAAATGCAAAGCCCATGCAACTTAATTGTGTTAACACAACTTCTACTACACAAGCACTTTAATTTCTGAAAAATCTGTAAACAAAATGTTATGCCCAAAGTTAAAAAGATATAAATATTTATTACACATTGTTATTAAAAGCAGCAGGGACCAATTAACTGGTATTTTTACATGATTTATTTGAAATCCCAATTGCTCAATTATGTTCTGCTTGAAACCAAAGAGAGTCTAGTAGGCATGGTGATTAATATCATATTTTTATTCTGGATCATCATTTAAAACACATTCTTAGGCGATATAAAACAAACCCTTTTCTAAGGCAACATAGAGTTCAAGTTGTGAGTCAGTTGGTTGTTTCACTGTTTTGTTTTTCATTTCTTTGTTTGGGATTGTTTTTGATTTTATTATTTGTTTGCTTGTAGGTTTTATGGGTTGAAGAATTAACATCTTCTTCTGAAACTTACAATGACATATTCAAAAAACAAAAAAAAATTGAAAATATCTTGCCCTTCAAACATTTTTTTATCACCTTAATTAATAATTAGTTGCAACAATTGGTAAAATAGTGTGATATATATTGTGAGTTGTTGCTTAGATATACACTTTGATTATTTACATAATTTCCAATTAAAAATAAAACTTTTAACATTAATTGACATGAACAAAATATAAAATATAATTTTTTCTGTTAAAATATATTAAAGAAGAAAACAATAGAAACTTTTGGCTTTAATCATATTTAGTTCAACTAATCTGATATGCATGAATGTATTAAATGCTATAATGTTTACTAAATAAACTATGACTTTAACCCTAAACCCTCAAGGTGTATTTTGGGAATATTAACTACCAGAGGAGGAAAACATGTCAAACTAGGATAAAGTCAAGCCACGCCTGCGCCAGGAATCAAACCAGGGTCGCTTGTGCGTTACTCCCGCCTCGGAGTTGGCTTCGAAAAATAGTAGAATTGTTCTCAGCCTATGGTGGTCAGTCTGATAGCGCCACAAGACTTGGGTAATGCACACTACCAGCACCTAGTGAAGTGTTTTGTAGTGCTGAGGAAGGTTAGGGTTAATTGTTACCAATTATGATTACCTAATTAATAAACATATTAAAGGTGGATAACCTGATCAAATTAATATTTTGATATCAGAAGAGAGACCATATTCTTATTACTACAGAAATTTAGGGCCGAGAGGTTTTAGATTCTACGAGTGAAAAAGGAGCGAATCACCTCCAAAAGTGGTTAATCACCCAAAAGGTTTCTGTACTCCTCAATGAACAGTGTATTTATGCTTCTATCATCAAAACCGCTAGAGCATTTTAACTCAAATTTTGGGGATATAATTGTATTCATGATGCGTATTCAAGAGGAAAAATGTGCACCATGTGACAGAACTAATCCGAAATCGGGTCAAACACCTTTAATTGATACAAATATGTTTTAACTAATCTATCTATACCAAAGTAATATAAGTACCACTTTCTTTTCTTAAAACTATTACCGTTATAGGTTTATTGGCATATACTTAAAGCTAGGTAAAGAAATCGTAAGCTAAAATATAAACATTTTACTTTTATGCTTAATTGTCAACTAAAATATAACATATAAGCTAGTTTGAAATTACATTACTTTCTGCTGAAGTAAATCACTAACAGGCCTAGTCTCAGTAAAGTAGGTACCGTATTATTGGTTGTATGTGCCCAGATGAGCAACCACACATCTGTGTACAAAACAAACATAACAGGTACAACTGTTATTGAGTTCAATTTACATTAGATTGGATCAATTTGTTTATCAAACCAAAATATACGTACAGTTGATATAATCAATTGTTATTATACTAATTGGAACGTTGAGATATTTGGCTAATGCAATCAGTAATATTGATGCAAGTTACAGCCAGCCCACCAAACACATAACGTTATAAAAACGTTTGTAGGCTTTTAAACCGTTTTTATAACGTATGTGTTTGATGGGAGGATACCTCCACCTTTGGATGAACTTTGACCTACACGTCAAGCCCTGTGGATGAACCTTTTGTCATGATCTTATATAATCTATAATAATTACATGTAAATGGCAGAGACTCAACCTATCTATTCGTTCAAGATATCAGCATCTAAACAGAGTTGGTAAGGACTGAGGTTCACATGGATATTTCAAAAACATTATGCCACACACGTGGTAGAGGCAAAAGATTACTATGGATGTCATTCAAATTAAAAATATAAAAATAAATGCAGCAATGGAAATACCCACAGGACTGTTGACCCGGGGTTGTCTAGGTAGGAACTACACACTTTGCGGACTTAATGTGTACATGTATTTCTAAAACCTAACTTTTACAAAAGGAAATCAGTTGAAAAAGTGGTCCTATTGAGAATCGAACCGTGGACCTCTATTATATAATATATAATATACTATTAGAGGTGAACTGACCATGACATAATTTAATCCCTTTTAATCATTATGAAACAAAGCTATACTATTATTATGATCAGTACACACAATATTATGAATAGAGCTGTGATACACATGATCATCTACTCCAGGTTGACAGTCATGTGGGTATTTCCATTACTGCAAAAGATATACCCCCTGTATATAAAAACTATTGTATGTCTTAAACTAACATATGAACACTACTTTTGATTTCAAAATAGCCTTATAACATAATCACAATAATTTCTTTCTTTTTAAAAAATTAAAAATAATAAACAATGCACTGATATAATAAAAATAATAACACCAACTTTTGCTGAATGGACTTCAAACAGTATCATCTGTGCACTGTTGATTCAAACCTATTTATCAAGTATTTGTAGCACATAATTTAAAGTATATTTGAATTGTTTTGAAATGGTCATGTTTTTTATACTGGGTACCCAAAAAAGGTGGATCTGTTACATTTGCACTACATATTATTACTTTGCATGCATATATTTTGGCTATTCTTTATCACACATACTTAAATTTTGTCTTATTTTGATGAGAAAGTATTTGGCCTTTATTTTAAAAAGAAAAATATAAACTACCATGGTTCTGTTAATTACAATAGTTCGTTAAACCTAATTAGTCAGGGGTGGAGGAGTATGTGGAGGAGGAGTATGTGGAGGAGGAGGAGTGCATAGTTGAACAAGTATGGTGCAATATACATTGGGCAAACATAAAATGCACTGGTTTCACTCTTGGTACAATTCTATATTGAAAACATAACATTATTGAAGTGTATTTGAATTAAAAATATAATTAGTTAATTAAGGAATCATTGATTAGCATTAAATAAGAAGCTCAAAAAAATGTTAAGAAACGTAAGTTGGTCGCAGTTTGCAAATGTATGCAAACATTTGCCTGCACCAAACTATCCATTTTAAAAATATAGAAAGGTTGAGGTACCCTTTTGAATAAATAAATTGAACTATTTAATTAAAAATTAAAAGAAGATATGTAATTAACCTCATGTATTCTGTATTGTCTGGATGTTAAATAGCACATTTTGTTAAATGCGTTTAAGTGTGGTGTTATTACTTTGTTTTTAACTGTGTTACCAAATAAGTAAAAAACTGCTGGTTTTCATCAAGCTTGTAAACTCAGGAGAATGATTAAATTCTTAGGAATGCAACTGACCTGACCTAGTATAGGATGACCAGCATAAGCAGTTTGCCAATCAACATTGGATCACCCTATATGTTGAATACAACTTAAAACGAAAACAATTATATTTCAAACTTAAATCAGACTCTTGAAATTTGAATACTGGGTTCAAACATTATGGAAACTAACCTAATTTGTTCATTTGAATGTGCTTTGCATATCATGAAGGTACAAGAAGAATGAACGCAATTAATTGTATGCCACTAAACATGTGCCATTGGGAACATTTGAGTCACCCTGTAGTTAAAGGGCCCCTTTTTATTGAACATTATTTGAAACTCATACCACTTTAAGCATTTATGCCACATCAAATTGGAATGTAAAATCATGTTTCAGATGCAAATATAAATTCATTCAATTTAATGAGTTGTGGATAATCATGTATACCTATAAATTAATGTTTTAAACACCCTATATGTTAGAAAAGGGTGACTTTTAAAATCAATCAATGTTCATGTTCATGCATTTTTATTTGAAATCTACTTGAATTTTGTTAAAATACTAGTCTTTGTATATATGTAGTAATAGAAGCATTTTTCTGGAACTAAATAAACAAATTTGTAGACACCCTGTATGTAGAATTTCAGATTCGTAATGAAATTTAATTTGCATATGTCTGGATGGGTATTTTATTAAACTACTTTAAATCTGTACTGAACTTTTCTCTCATCACTTCATATACATAGTGGAAGTAATTATTGTAACCCTTCTTTTTAAGAAGATTTTGCTTGTTACACCCTGTACAATTTCGGACCACCCTGTATAATCAACTTGATTGTATGCTATTTGCATCCGTTACAGTATATGCTTTCAGAATATGTATACTTTTACCAACTTTAAATGTAAACTTTTTCAGATATAATGCATAAACTGAAAAAGGAACCTAATTTATTGAAAAAGGGACATGTAACACAAATTGTACCCAGTATAAAAAACATGACCAAATACAAAAATAACCCACACATGATTTGTCCATGCTGATCATCAAACTGTGTAGGGTCCTAGTCAGGATATAGCAATATCTTCTCCATTTATATATTTATATACCGATAAAAACAATCTGTACATGAAAGAAATCAGAGTAAAGGCACAGGGTAGTGATATGGGGTGGGGTGGGTGTGTGAGTTGGGGCAGGGGTTATCCTAAAATTCAAAGGGGCGCTCCTTTAAACATTTTTTAAACACTACTTATGTCTACCAATATATATTTCAGTATTTTGTTAATGAATTTGTGAAATGTATCAGATTCATTCTGTCAAATAAATACTGAGTAAATATCACAAAAATAGAAATGTGCGAATATATTTCTTAGGTCTATGTTTATATGTCTATCTAAGGAAACGCAAACATTTGTCATCAAAAGGCACTTTTTTAAGGAGGTGGTGGGGGTTGTCGACAGTACAATCTTAGATATTTATATGAGGTTTAAGATGACATTATAAATCTTAACACTTTCCACGCGGCTATTGGTTTTACCATATTATACAAAACAGATTTTCCAAAAGCCTTTCCCAACTGTCAAAAGTATATTTCAAGGATTACTGAACGAATAACTAGGCATGTTTGTACTTATACAAACTGGATAACCAACATCTCACACTATATTTACCTGGACCTTGGCCCTATGATAAGCAAAATGTAACATTTAAAAGTTGTCTCATAACTTTTTTCATATGAAAAGATCTTTTTTCACCGTGCTTCAATATATAAATTACCTCAATGTTAAACTGTTCAGCATAATATAGTCAAGTCTACAGTCTTTTAGTGAGAATGTTCAGACATTTGCAGGTATTAAGTAGCCTCAATTGGCTGTGTCTTACGGTTGCTGCAATTCTACAACAACATTTTGCTACACATTACATGTCTTCATTCATCATAGATGTCCCCGCATTTACTCTTTCCTCTTGTTGCTGCATATAGATAACTGCTCTTGTGCTGCAATTAGACAAAAACATTTTTCTACACATACATGTCCCCCATTTATCATGTGTCCTCTATTTACTCTTTCCTCTTGTTGCTGCATATATACAAACTGCTCTTGTGCTGCAATTAGACAAAGACATTTTGCTTCACATACATGTCCTCATTTACCATATGTGTCCCCTATTTACTCTTTCCTCTTGTTGCTGCATATATACAAACTGCTCTCTGCTACTTATTTCAATATAGGTGCCCTCCAATGGCTATTTCCTGTTGTTGCCTCATATAGACAACTGCTCTCTGCTACTTATTTCAGTACATTACAGGTTGCCACCATTGGCTCTCTCTTGTTGTCATGTTGTTGCTGCATAAATACAACTGCTCTCTGCTACTAATTTTATAACCGAAGCCCTTCGATGGCTCTTTCCTGTTGTTGTTACATATAGACAACTCGTTGCGAGTGCAAAAATGTTGTAAATAACGTTTCAATAAATTATTTTTATCCCTAGATGTTCAATTTATAATATCAAAGGAAAACATCTTTAAACTTCCATAACATTATGTGGTTACTCAAACACACAATAATTATGAAAAACATAAATATGCTTCTCCTGCAAATACAGCAAAATGCAGATACGACGTTCTTGCACTCACACGACGAAGTCTCTGCTACTTATTTCATAACAGACGCCCTCCAATGGCTCTTTCTTGTTGTTGCTGCATATAAACAACTGCTATCTGCCACACAGATAGTGCATGTTGGAGCTGTATCTCATCGTCTAGATATTTGTCCATGTCATGCACAGGGTTTCCTTCCTTGCTATCTATATATGCTTCCAGCACAGCAGCAATGCTATGGAGAAAACAATATATGCAATGTATAATGAGTCTTGAGCATTATATGTTCATGTAAAGTAAAGGCCAGCATCTCAAGATTTGTTATGATGTATTTAATTATATTATTCTTTCTTAATTGAAGAATGAAGAAGTGCATAATTAGCAACATTTTATTAAAAGAGAGCAAGTAGTCATTAAAGTAAATTAGCATAAAGCATTCATCTGTTTTGAATCATTTATACAGGGTGAGTACAAAAACACTGTACTCAACTTTGGGATTTTATTTCTGTATCTGTGCAGACATTTCTAAGATTTTTTTAATTCTGACAGAGAGACTGTCTCATTAGCTTTCAACATAACGGTGCACACTCTAATCCAATCATCACAAAAGCCTGCTTTTATCTTTGCTCTGCTAAATTCATGAAATAATGACATTGTTTTTGTCATTATCTTGCATTCAATGTATGAAAATAATATCTGAGCAAGTTTGATTTGTCTTACTACTTAGCTATTGTGTCTCATACATGTATCCACTTATTCATAAATAGCATGCGTCATTGAATACAACACACAATATTTTGTTCGGTTTCAAACATGGAGTAGCTTTACCAAAATATGTATAACTGGATAACGGTACCATGAAATGTTGTGAATATTTTTGCTGATAATAGTAAATATATGCAGCTAATGGTTCAAGCATTGTTTGCCTTCATATTCTGGTAAGAAATATTTTGAACATTTATTTTATTTTGGGTAGAGCTTCTTCTTACTCACCCTGTTTTCGATTTTATTGTATCCCAATATGAAAATATTCTTAGAAATTATGAATTTCTTGAAATATTGGCTTGATAATAAAAAAGTTTTTAAACAGAAATCTCACAAAACCTAAATGTGGTAAAGTGTCAAGAACAAAATGACAGTCCGACAGAAAACAAATCTAATTTTTGAATAAGAATTTCACATCTAGGTGTGGACTAGTAAGTTATATTTAGGTCCAAGAGTAAACTTAAGGCGTGCATCAACATTCAATAACATACAGCTTACCTCCATTTAGAGATATTTTGGTCCAGGTTGCCAGCCTTCTTGAGATGCAATGCAATATATTCATACAATTCAGCAACCAGGTGCTCTACATTGAGGTGCCTCAATGATTGGTCAAGTTGTATGGCTTGCTCATGGCTGATTTGTTGACGGAAATCCTGTTGTACTCCTTCAAATGGATCCTTTAAGATCGTAATAAATAGCAAGGCAATGGTTAAGTTGGCAAGGGAAATTTATAATGTAACATTACATTATATACCTGGCTCTTTTCTGATTTCATTCATTGTATACTCTACCATCTCCACTAGTTTTTAAGAGGGATAATTTAATACCTATACACATAAGTGATAAAAATGTAGGGAACATTATAATGTAATTGAATGTAATTGAATTGAATTGAATTGTAATCTCTTCATCATATCTCTCATCTCAAATGCCACTATGAGTATAGGTCAATAAATGTGTTGTTTAGAAAGAAATTAGACAAATCAATGCACGCCTGCTGATGTTGATGTGTGAATAATGGCACAACCCCGCAAGGGGAGTGCTATTGTGAGTATATCAACATTTGAGCAAGTGCATTGATTTTTCTAATTTTTCGAGAAACAAAACATACGCATGTATTGACTTAATGCGGAGTACATAGACACTTTCAATGCACTCCGCATATTTTTGTTGCTTGCTTTCTGATTGGTTCGACACAACTAAGAGTGTATAAATAAACAAATTTTAGAGTTATAAGTATACTGATTAAAAATAGAACTCAAAAAGTATTTCTTATCTTATGTGTGAACAGAACCTTTCACCTGTTACGCATACATGGTGGAAAACTGGCGGATCAAATGATAAGGCATCAAAAACAAAATACCAGCAGGGTTTAATGGGGCACTGAGAGATACATATGGGAATAAGTTGTTGTTTTTTCACCTACGTATTACTTAGCCATATTATACTAACTACCATCTGAAACCGTTTACCTTAATTACTCTCCGTCTATTGTGTAAAATGTCATGAACTGGTCATTTCGATGTAGATCCCATCAAAATTATCAGCACCACTCACCACATAAATTGCTTCAACCAAATTTCTACCTAGAGCCATCATTTAAACCTTTCCCCGTGAATTATTACACTTAAGAGTTCCTACGTACCTTATCTATCTTTTCCCATTTTCATTTTTCTCAGCAATCTCTCAGTGCCTCTTTAAGTACGGTAGATTACATTGAAAGTCTATTTGGGGATGAGCCTCTTTTTCAGTTATCTAAGGTTTACATTCACACCTCAGCCACTCACTAGGGTGTATTTTCAAACCTCATTTGCTCACTGCGACCCCTGTTCATCCTCAAACTGTTCTCTCCATCAAAATTGCAGTTTTTACACCAATTTTAGGTCAACTTGAGTGAAATTCAGCATTTTTGATTGTCTATTTGAAAAAATATGCTCACAATAACTTTTTGCTTTGCTATTCAGTTAGGTGGGTACTAAACTTTTTTTGACAGAAATGTGCGGTGCATATATTTGCAAGTAAAGTAGTCAAAGATAGTGAGCTGATCAACACAGAAATTGGAGTCTATAGAGAGCGGCTAGAGGATGAAATGATACCATATCAAAATTATATTTGGTTTTCAAATGAGGGTCATGGGCCCTCATCAAACTTGTGTCTTCATCAGGCCAAACAAAACAGAAAAACGTAAAAAATTGTTGTTAGGGCGCCATCTTTTGTCGAAATTGTGTCCAACATGTTTCGATTGGCCACATACGGCAAACACAAAAAATCCGCGGCGAAAATCACATTTTAGCATAAGAGTAACAAAAATGGACAGATTTGACTAAATAAAACCATTTCAAGTTAATCTCCACTATGAATTTGAGCAACAAAAAAAAACCAACACATTTCGAGTTTAACTTTTCAGGCTACTGAAAAAAACACCCTTTTTTTGGGTGTTTTTTTGGCTTCACATGAATAAATTTGTGATGCAGCACATCAAAAGGGGGGACTTTGGCTGTGTGTTTTTCAAGATATCGATGAAAACCGACAGAAAAAAAGAAAGGATATTAATGAGAATTTAGGAGTCAATTTCACTCGTAAAATTTGAATTTTGAACTTGATCAATTTTAATAAATTTGAAAATGCTCTGAGAGCACACTTAATGAACTCAGAATTGACTTCACCTGCAAAGGCCCCTATTTTGATGTGTTGCATCACATATTTTAAATCTTATTTACTTTGGATAGTGTATCAAGAATATAAAAGCGTTGTACAACCTGTTTATTTTTATAGAGATTGTAATTAAGTTGATTACATTCTCCCAAGTGAAAGTGCTAGCTTCATAAACCTTTCCAAGAAAGGTTTTCTTGTAGATTATCACAATTACCTGTTTATTGTCTAGTAGTCTCTGAGCTCTTTCCACAGCTAATACCTGCCATAGCGATAGGATGTGTTGCAGACGACAATGTTGCTGTGCCTATAGATCAAAACAACATCACAAACATTTATCAAGTAAAAGTATAATTCTATTCCGGGGTGAGGGTGAGGGGGTGGGGGAGGGTTGGGGGCTGTGGAAGTCAGTATGTTGGCAGGGTGTACAAGCATGGTATTACACGAGAACGAGTCAAAAGGGCTATATTTGACAGTAGACAAGTTATTCAAGTTACATCCCTAAAATTGAAGTATAAGGTTTGTTAAAAATATCCCTGAAACATGTTTAGGATTATTTAAGGTGAGGTGACAAAATTAATGGCCATACATTGTAAGTCTAAATTTATGAAAGGGGTCAAATAAAAGACGCATTGAATGAACTGATCAAATACACTTTTTGGGCCTCAACTATCTATTTAAATAGAAACTTTTCAAATTTCTATACCGACCATGCCATATTCTTGTTTAGGACTGTTTTTATCCAGAACAAAAACAAAAACTTGTTTAGCGGTTCTCTTTTGAAAAAATCTTGGTCAGTGTGTTTACACTGTCTCTCTTTGAGCGTCCCGTACCTTTTTGGGATTAGTAAATCAGGCTCTGATGTAAAGTTTTGTAATAGTTACAATTGTGCGTTTAGACTACATTTTTTACTATAGTTTAATTAGTTTCAAATTGGCGAGAAATAGTTGCCGCTCAAAAATAATCCAAGCGTACACATGCGATTTGAGACACACATCTAGGCATGAGACACAGTGCGCTTGTTGCATACTTGTTGCCTTTATGTGCTCCCACGTCCTTTTGTAATCATCCGCTGCTGTAATGACGAGGCTTCGCCAATTTGAAACTGATCAAACTATACTTATGAGGAAATACAGATTTAAGATTATTGTCAATTATCACTACCTTTGGGCTAGGCTTCAGGCCTCGATCAATTGGCAATTTAAGCATCTGATGCAGGTATTCTTTGATACGCATTGAAGGTTCACCCGCTGTGTTCACTAGGAATCCAATGGCGATGTCAAGGGCTGCAAGGCAGTCACAGAGATCAGGGAAACTCCTCAGTTCCGAGAGGATCTGGTGCTTGATGGCAGGTGACAAACTCTCCTGTGAAAGTAGAGAGAATTACTAAGTTTGTCACTGAATATAACATGACTATTATTTTGATAAAGATATATTTTGATCAGGCCATTTTGGAGATTTCATTATCAAATCATGGCATATCTACTTATATGTCAAATTCAGCTTTGGCCACTTTTCATGTGCAGAGAACTCTTTTATTAGAATCATCAGTCAGTGTGTAATTGAACATAATCAATAAAATCCATAATAATATAAATGGTACATGTTGATAGTTAGTTAGTTCAATGTGAGCAGAACATATTTTCATTCATTCCATGAAAACCACAGAATATTTGAATATTAGATGTATTTACACGATACATTGATGTATCCTATAAATCATCATTGGAAGCTCGTAGGCAGTTTTTTCAGTTGAAAATCCAATTCCTGTCGAAAAGTAGCCAAAGTGGGTTTAGCAGTCTTGTTACTGATTGATCATATCTCTGGAGTAAAGGGGTGAAATAATGGTATAATGGGATGAAGTATATTTGATAGAGGGCTAATAGGGCTTATCAACACACTAAACAAAAATCAAAAATCATGGGATGTATTTTTAATTATTTGTGTCCTTCATGGGACACTTTTTTGACACACCCTGTACAAATATATGATTGATCATCAGTCATCATATTCACACACAGTACTGATCAGGCGTCTTAGTGACTATTATTGTGCCTACGAAAGGACGATCAATCATCAGGTCACTGTGAAATAGCTTACTGTTCACGTGGTGAAAGTAGAAACATTCTGGCGTTGGTACGAACCTCTCTATACTCAGGAGGTGCTGATCAGCCAAGATGGAAGTCTATATTTTTAATAACTTCTTCCCTTCCATTATATCATTTTCTATATCTTACTGTAACCTTTGCAGAAATTGCATGGGGAACCCGGCTCTGAGATTTGCTGGCCATTTTGCAAGGAAATGGATGCGGTTGCCTCCAGAGTTTGATTAACTACAACAAAAATATGGAAAGGAGATGGAAAAAAAGAGCTTCCTAAACACTAGACCTACCATCATAGTTGCCATAAGGCGTTTTGAAAAATTGTGAATTCTTTTTTGAAATGTTTTGATCTTCTTTTTTTTTAAATTTCAAAAATTGTTGAAACTCGCCCACGTTTTCACATACCTGAGGTCCGTTTCCACATAGAACAGGTGTATTGTTATCACCTAAGCAGTAAGTATTGAGAAAAGAATATTGAATCAGGCTGTATACCACATTACTATGCTGTGTATCAGAGTTAACCACCACTCACCTGAGGTATCTTGGTCCTCAGAGCTTGGAAGACGGTTGCATCCCTCGAATCTTGTCGGAATACCAGGTGCTCGATCTTCTGCACCAGTTTGGGCCTGCCTTGCACAAAGCGTTCCTTGATCTGGCGCTGTAGCCCATTAAGGTTGTATGTGAGGCTAGTGCCCTGCGGACTGCCAGCCTCCATGGTGTAATCACAGTGGGAGAGAATCATGGGTAATAGATCTCTTTCATGATTGTAGGCTATAAGGTGACCGATGGATGCGTCACATGGGTTGATGGCGGTTGCCCTATTGGAAAAAGAAAAGAGGGTGGGGGCACTCATTACTTTTTGTAGGGATTTTAGCTCTAATGCAGAAGTAAAACAAAATTGAAGTACGATATCGAACGATAAACTGCTATCCAAGTCTGACATTACATCTATTTCATAAAGTGCTCAACAAAAGAAAGTCGTACACTTTGTTTAGGTCATTTAAAGTAAATTTCGATTATTATTTTACCAAACCGGCTAAATAAACATTTGGATGAATCTTTTAGGCACATTTTGATACCAAATATAACACCTAGCAACAAATATAAACCATGATTAGCGCCATTTAAAGAAAATTAGTCACTTTTTAAAAGGCACATTTTCAATACACTACGCGGAAGGAAAATGGGTGTGTGTGAGGTTCACCCCGTGTGTGACACTGTTATAACCAGGATTGACCGGCGGGCAATCGATCACACAGTGCACGCTGAGTTGGGTCGTACACTTAGTGAGCGGGATATTTGATTCCGAGCATAAAGTGCATTACAGGGTGACCCAATAAAAAGTTTACCCAAAATGAAAGTGATATTTTTCCACTTCCTGTAATTTGATATCTGTGTTTTTTATTTTATTATAAAGAATGGGTAATGGAGCATCAACCCTGAAAAAAATATTTATTTTGGTTGAGTGGTTTTCAAGATATGGTCTATTGAACTGGTAGCTATGTCTCACTTGTGTTCAATCATGCCTTTGCTCCAAGGACAAGTCTGTTTTGTTAAAGCAATGTTCAATAGACCATATCTTGAAAACCACTCAACCAAAATAAATAGTAATATCGGCTAGTAGGTTTTGTGGGAGGGCTGCGATTTGGGAAATAAATCTCTGACACATTTTAACTACCGGACCAAAGCACTCTTAAAGCTTAAAAGCTTTAAGTATCCTGTGCCACCTAAACAAAGCATACTTACTTAGGGAGTCCAGGTTGCACATTATTATGGTAAGTTTCTATGAAGCCATTGTGTGTGCTAATCAGGAAGTCAACAAGGGCAGTAGAGCAGACACCAGCTTCACGTCGTGTTGGCAGCAGCATAGCTAGGCTGCTTGACTCAGTCATAACATTGATGCAGTGCTCACGCGGCACAGTAAGACCACCTTAAATGACATATGGGATAAAAAGATTATAGTGGTGTATGTTCATTGGGAAAGTACTAGGCCTCATATGAGAAATTTACAAAGATGATTACATGTCAATTATGACAAAAAGCCAATGAATATCAGGGGAAATGATGTCATTAAAAGGTTTCTTAGAACAAAACTCTTGGAGTTTAAATGCAGGGCTCCAAAATACAAGAACAGAACCAGGAATGAGCAATATAGTATCTTGTCAATACCAAGGAATATTCAAAATGGCTATTTACAATGTGGAGAACAATAATGATGAATCCTTTAGTTGGCAGACTATATAAGTTCTCACACACATTTATAGGGTTTGTGAGATCATGCCTATAACCTAACTAACTCCACTGGGCTACATTTCCTGAGCATTTACAAAGTATTCCGATAGTAAGAAATTGTTCATTGGGAGCCCCCCATTAGTCCCCTGTGTTTCACATTAGACATTATCCTATTAGGTGTGCATTTTAAATCACCATTAAAAAGGTCAAACATATTTCAACAGTTTTTACCTTTTACTTTATCAATTTAGGGTATAAGGTGCCCTTTAAAATGATACACTCACCATAATCTGGTATTTGCTCCCTGACATGATTCCATGTATCTATGAATACACCAATTAGATGCTGGATCTGCATTTGGTAATGACCTACAACATGTAAAATTAGACGACATTTGTTGTAATCCGTTGCTTTTGACAAGTCCAAATTTCTATGGAGATATTTCTGTATATGTTTACAATTTATAAATTTTATACAAAGGGTGTTTGATGACTGCAAACAATCAGCCTATCTCTCTTTTGATCTTCTGGACCACTCCTAGTGGGAAAGCTAAAAGAGGCAGAAGATGCCCTTCAGTACCCTGACTGCCATCAAGAGGGATATTCACTGCTACTCAGAGTCATTATCAGATCATAAATTGTATAGAGCAATCTAACAGATCTTAAAGGCTGTCAGTTTTTCGTCATACTAGCTACCTGGTGGGTACTAGTACATTTTCAGGAATTGGGCGTAGCCAGCCCGGTCATTTAGATCGGGCAAGACCCAATTCTAACCAAATTGTTCCGCCCGATTTTTCCTTTTCCTATGCTACTTGAACCTCTGAACATCTATAACTAAAAGATACTTAATGACTAAGAATGATTGAAGGTCAGGCATAACTTGAAAGTGAATAAGGAGTGTGTGGGTTCAAATCCTTTTCACAAACACTATTGTTTGGGTCACGCTTGAAAAACGCTGATACTCTCTATTACAGATTGAACTATATGAGAGTTAAAAAATACTGTTCTTTTGAAATCAAGATTGCATAAGCCTTTCTTCTCAATATATAATTCTGACCTGTAAGGTTATCCACAAATTCCTGTATACTCATCGATGTGGCTTCTGCTGCATCGATCCGACGATGGAATTTATCAATCAACATCTGTTGTAGACGGATGATGTCTGGAAGATTATGTAGCTCCTTCAAGATGTGTTCCTAATTAAATAAGTCAATGAAAATACTTTTACTATCTGCAATTGTTAGGCCCTAAAAGTACTATAATGTAATTAGTTCCAAGTTGGTGAGAAATATTTGTTTTTTATCTCTCTGTGTGCAAAAGTGATGCGGTTTCGCCCGCAAATGTGCGTCACGCATAGCATGCACATGAGATCGTTACCTTCATGCGTGCCCGCGTCCTTCTGTATTAATTCGCTTGCCGCAAGGAGGCTTTGCCAATTTGGAGCTGATAAAACTATCGGTTTTGTTCAGATGTTTGGTTTACCCATACTTTTAAATGTCTGAGAAGACATGTGACATTACCACAATGCTTGTTTTTAATCACATTTGAATATTCAGTATACATGCTTGGTACAGTGCATTTTTGTTGGTAGCAAGTAGCGTTTGAATAATACTGTATTAATTGTATACAATGAACTCGTAACAAATTTTACACAATCGAGTTTTGAAAATCATTACACAAATCGAGGGTTGACAACCAGACTCAAAACGGACATTCTGAGAAAAATGAGTTGTAATATTTAGTTGTATGTAAAACAATGAGCAGGGCTTTAGGGGGCACACTACTAAATAGAGGCACATATGGATATGTACATAGTTATATATATTAAACCCTGTTTTTAGAAATGGGACCTTTTAGAATAAATTTTGCTTCAAGATGATTACTTTTCCCCACCAAAAAGTGCAAACAGTAGGTAGGGTAGCCTGCTCAATTTTCCAAACGACCGCCCTGAAGAGACTACATGTCCGACTAGCTTGAAAATGTCACAGTAATCACCCTTGTTTCTAGTAAAAAACACCAATTTTAAAGAACTCTCGAAATTAACCTAGATGACATTTTATAATAAGTGTGCATGGAGATGATGTCCCATTAATCATAATTAATCCGAAGCATTTATAAATCATTCCTACGTTCAAGTCTTTTCAATTTAGGATTTTGTCATTCATACTTTGCCATTCTTGTTTAGCAACACTCTTTAAGGTGGAGGGTGTCATTTTTAATATAGCGCACTTTTTATTTCCAACAGACTGTTTTTGAGTTCCGGTAAAGTCTTGTGGGTTCTTAAAATCTTTGGGTGACAAAGATTTTATTGGTACCAATATCTCAAAATGACCAAAACGTGAGTTACGTCTTTCTGGTTGGCAACCCTCGAAATTTGTAATTAACAAACATATTACTCTCCATCTCTCCAGAATGTATTAAAAACAATATCCTTTTTAATGCAATTGGAAAACTAAATCAACTTCAATCACATGATGTATTAATTGAAAGAGAGCAGCCAAACTCATTACTAGGAGAAGTGATAATGCATCTCCTCAAGTTACATTGGCTGCCTGTTAAAAACGCGCATTGAGCTAAAAATCTTGACTATTGTATATAAATGTTTCAATAACGGCGCACCTTCTTATCTTAAGGATCTTACTATATTACATATGTGCCCGTTCTGCCCCTGATAGTCAGATTCTCACTAAACCTTAAGTCGTCTCACTACCGCCAAGAAAGGATTGTATGCCTCCGGTCCATTTTTGGTGGAACAATTTACCACGTCACATCAGGCATGCCTCATCATTGACTCCATTTAAGAAGATGTTAAAAACTCACTTATTCCACCGTCATAGTGCGAGTGATGTTTAACACTGTTTTTAATGATTATGTTTTTATTTTGTTAAGTGCTGTAGTACCATTGTATAATGTGTAAGATATAATATATAATGCTCATTGTTATGTTATGTTACCTGTTCCAGGAAAGCTTGCAGCAAAGATAATGGTCTTCTGCCTTGTTGCCGTCCCTGCTCCTGTTGCAATGTCTGCTCCAGATATTGTTGAAGGCTTTCCACATTGATACGAGGTCTGTGCTGCCAGATGGCTTGGAGACTGTGCAACTGATCCAAGTCTTGCCTGGTGACAGTACTGGTCATTACGGGCTGGTAGAGTAGACGCATCAAGGGGTTGGCACTGAAACGCTTGTCATCCCGGAGTGTGGTATTAGCAGTGGCTAGTCTTTGGTCAAGCTTCTGTTTGATATAGATTAAAAAAAACCTCAACGTATGTAAATGTGTTGATTTAAAGCTTGCATGGTACGGTTTAAATTCCAGTTGATCCCAGTTGAAAACCTGTCCATTTTCCATATAACCTACTGGGGGGGGGGGGGTACCTGTTTTGAGCTGGTTCATAACTGGGTTTCAAAACCAGTTCAAAAACCAGTTAAAACGCTGCCCATTTTCCATAATATACTAACTGGTTTGAACAGTTCAACTGGGCTCATACTAAAATTTAGACCTGGGTTGAGATATAACACCCAGAGGGATTTATCCGACAACTAAGTGTCTTGCTGTTAATTGTGTAGGCCTATGTGCTTTATTCCGTTTGGACTAAAAGACACGGCATTGAATGTTCTAGAATTTGAACATGTATGGCTCATATTAAACTTATATGAGGATTGATGTGTATAACTATTGCAGGTATTTATCTTACGATAAATCAAAAAGCAGACTGGCTTAATGAGAGTTATTTAAAACGATGACAGAAGGCCTATCTTGCCTCCTTTAAACGATGATCGATGGAGGCGACTTGTCTGCTTGGTGTATTTCACCCGGTTATTCATGACCATGAAACTGTTTGCTAAAAGAAAGCTCGCTTGCTTTCGTAACTAAGATAACGAAGTGCCATTCAAGAGTTATAATGTCTTATATACAATGAGCGTTGTATATCTATTAAGGCCTACCATGTTTTAGTAGAATAAAACTATGGTGAAAACGTGCCTATATATTGGCTGATATGACAGCAAGCAGAATTAACAAAACTGGTCAGACTACCAGGCTTTTTTTTCATTAACATATATAGCCTGCCATGATAAGCCTATGAGAGTGGGTGGGGGGGGGGGGGGGGGGGGGGGGGAAGGACGACCAGCATAGCTTTAGAGAAGTTGGGATAGCAGTATTAGTAATTGGGGAGAGGGGTGGAGGTCTCAGTATTAGAACTCTATAAAATGCTACAAATAACAGAGGTACCTCGACAGATATATATGCAAATAAACAGTATCTGATTTCAATGACATTATATGCTCTCTTTTTAAAATTAAATCTTGTGGTTTGAAACCAATTATAACTCTGGACATTGTATTCTCATGTGCGCCACTTACGTCCATTGCTGGTGTAATAAAAGTTGTGGTGAATTTAGTCTCCCATTCCGTTCTGGATTGTTTATTTGGCCATGTCATACCACACGAACCTGTATGGAAAACAATGTAAATCAAACCATAACAATTGTGATGATTCAAATATAGTGGTGAGGATGTGTGGGAACACAAGCAACATTTTCACTTGATTTGGTTTTATTAGCCAAGTGGGTTAAGGGCATAATTAGAGGAAAAAGTATTGCATTTAGACTATTCTCATCTTATTTTGGCTGACATCAACATATTAATATAGTCAGTATTATTACTTTTGCATGTGTCCATTTCGACCCTGGGCAACATGTGCATGTCATGCCACATTGTAATCTGCATAACTATTTCGGAATGTAGCACACACACAAATAAATGAAACATTACACAGCCATTTTCCCAGCGCCATGGATACTTAACAGCCAGTACATGTACAGGAAAAATGCTTAGTACATCTATGGGACTGTACAGTACAACCAAAGTAGCTGAACCGTAGCAGACCAAAATACCGGACATCAGAAAATGGCTATACAACGGAAGTGACCGTGTCCACTTTTCAGAGTCCAATTAGAAACTTTACATCCACTTCCATTTGCCTTTTTAAGTTGAACTCACCATCCCGTGCTTGTGTTAATGTTATCTTATGAAGCACCATGTGTATTATGAACAGACAATCATCCTGGCTTTTACCAGTAGCTGCTGCTAGATGAGATAGATCTGTGTGCAGATGAGCAAATAGAAATACCCCGAGACGGCTTGTGGGGGCTGGTTGTATCAATTGTTGAACAGACTGATGAGTTGAGAAAATAAGTAAAACAAGAATATAGGAATTGAATAGTTTTATTGTAATTTGATCTGATTGATATCAGGATAATGAAACCTTATGCTGGACTTGACAAACAACTTTTTCACCATATGTTTTAAGTATCCTTTCTCCATTTTGTGGCTTTTGACATATTTCTGAATTCACAATTGCTGTTCTTGGAAATGGGGAGGCTCGGGCAGGTCTCCTGCTTTTTTCACATGCAAATTATGTATCCAAGAAGTTTCAAAGAAATGGGGATGTCCTGGCTCTGAAATGGGTTATTCCATTTGAAATCCATACACACCAAATCGTCCAAACATGGGAGTGCGACTTTCAAATGGATCACCCAATTAGAAATTCACACTCCCTGTGGGGAAGATTATGGTAATGTTTTCCATAGGGGGTGTATGTATTTCAAATGGAATAGCCCAATGGCTCTTGCCCCATTGTATAGTTTATGGTTATACTTACTCTTTCATTGTTGATAGCCGCTCCCATCATTGTGGCATGGAGTATAACTCTCAACACAGACATACTGATGGCATTCATAGAACGTTCTGGAATTGCTCTTGGCCCTCTACTTGCAGCGTTGCCTAGCACATGGCCTGCGGTTGTTGTATCCCGCCTAAAAGGTTGAAATTGATATATTAAATGATTTGATCATGCAATTTCAAAAGCAATCAAATTGAATTTATCTTAACAATGATCTGTGAATATTGAGCAATTTACTATTTTCTAATGCATGGTGTTTTTGGATAAAGTATACTCTAGGTCCATGGTATGTATCCATGGAATTCGTATCCATAACACATTAGAATAGATTGTCCCATCACAGCCATATGATGCACTTTATTTTGTCTGGAACATAAGCACTATTCCTGTTGCTGTTTATCGCCATACACAATCTTTGTTGATTTCTTATGCATTACCCAGAACATGTAACATTATCACAATGTTCAAGTTAGACTGCAGTTTGGTTAGGTCACGGAAAACATTTTTTTGTTGTTGCAAGATTGTGACATGATTTAGCACTTTAATACAATGTTCAAACAGAACTTTTCAGCACCTTCTGATAATCTTAACAACAATGTAGGAATATTACTTTCTATATTGTTATGAACTTTTTAAAACGTTGACAAACATTTCTATTTTATATAACGTTATAGTTCTAGTTTTTATACAATTATATTGTAACATTCTCAAACTAACTTTCAACGCTGTATAAGGTTGCTATGAAGTTTTGAATTGTTAGCAGGTTAATAAGTTGTACCAGCATGTTTTGTGCAACTTACATAGATGCATTGATATTACTTCCACCAGAAGAGAGTGAACCTATCCCTCCTATTTGTGATCCACAGTCTCTGCAAGTGCTGACTGTTGCTGGTTGCCCACACTGAAACAATACCATACATAAAGTGCTCAACAAAAGAAAGTCGTACACTTTGTTTAGGTCATTTAAAGTAACTTTCGATTATTTTATTACCAAACAGGCTAGATAGATATTTGGATGAATGTTTTAGGCACATTTTGATACCAAAGATAACACCTAGCAACAAAGATAAACCATGATTAGCGCCATTTAAAGAAAATTAGTCACTTTTCAAAAGTCACATTATCAATACACTACCCGGGAGGAAAATGGGTGCGTGTGAGGTTCACCCCATGTGTGACACTGTTATAACAGGATTGAACGGCGGGCAATCGATCACACAGTGCAACTTCACCCATGCATGACACTTTGAATTTGAATTAGCCCACGCATTGAAGGGAAATGCGCAGCAATCAACACCATAAACACGGGACTGATACGGCTTATGTGCTTGTTAACAATTGGTGTTTTCTTCCGCGTATGTGTATTGAAAATGTGACTTTTGAAAAGTGACTACTTTTCTATAAATGGTGCTAATCATGGTTTATCTTTGTTGTTAGGTGTTATGTTTGGTATCAAAATGTGCCTAAAAGATTCATCCAAATGTCTATCTAGCCTGTTTGGCAAAAAAAGTAATCGAAAGTTACTTTAAATGACCTAAACAAAGTGTACGACTTTCTTTTGTTGAGCACTTTATATAATTTAGATAAGAGAGTATACTCCTTGCAGATCATTCGTCGTCCGTGGACGAAATGGAGGAAGCATTCGCAACATACTGGGCTCAGACTTTCCTGTCGTTCATGAGTTGGCGGATCTCTGGTGGATCTAAACTCATATCGTTCTTGATGGTATCAGGATACTGAAGAGGTCTTCTGCCTCTGTTAGCTTTCCCACCAGGAGGAGTCCAGAAAATTAGACGGAGATAGGCTGGTTGGTTGTTTGCATGCAGTGGTCAGCGAAACATAAACGGCGCTGCCTGATTATTGATGTTATAGGGGGATATCGCCATATACCACGCTGTTTGGGATGTGATCCCTCCAACTGATGTTAATTTTTTTATGTAACAGTTGAGTATAGCATCCCTTGCAAATAAAGTTTGAGCAAGATATAGCTCGAACTCTTTTACCCAACGGAGCGGAAATTGTTATTTTGACCACTCCCGTTTTCGTAGGTGTTTCAATCTCTCAAAACGCCTATTTATGTGTCGAGTTATGCAAACAAACTCGTATAGGATCTTGAAAAGTGACACTTTTTCTGAAAACATAAATTTTGGAAAATGGGACTATTTGGGGAAAGTAATAATGATATTGAAATGGGGAAACTTTGTATGGGTAGCCATTTTTTTAAACTTTTGTTTACCCCTCTATGTTGCGGACCTACAAAAACAGTTGATTGGAAACATTTGATTATGTAAGGAAGCTACAAATATTTGAGTACTTACCTCACCAATAGTATAAGGATGGCCCTTGGGGCATGCTGTATAAATAAAACAGAAACTTACATCAGTTTAGCAACATTCTCATGAAAATTAAATCTCAAGATACACAAATGATTTAAATTTCCTGTATAATCATAATTGAATTACACACAATAAATATAAATCAAATCTGTATATTTCATATCTCCTCCTACTAAAGGCCCCAAACATATCAATAACCCTTTCCTAAGTTCAACAGGATTGCAGGTTGAATATAAAATGGATCATTACAGATCAGTGACCGTACTACTGTGCAACAGACATTTTGTAGTCTGTAGTAGACAAGGGGCAGCCTACGTTGTTTCCATTCGTCAAGGGGCAGGTTCTATTAGAGCGAAATTAATAGTAGGCTAGGGGCAACCTACTTTCAGAGCTCTTTCCAGAGCTACTAACTCTGTTCAGTGGACAAGGGGTAGTCCACCTGAATGGCACCTAGGAGAGGGGCACCAACATTCAAATCAACCTAATTTTTTAAAGCTCTTTTCAGAGCCACCAATTTCGCATGTTGGAAAGGGGCACCTGCTCATAAATCATCGGGCAAGGGGCAGCCCAAATGATGATAGAGAAGTGGCGTGGAAGTCTATATATTTTGCTTATAATAATTTGGTCCTCAAGAAGTCAGAGATAATCCTGATGAAAGCTTGGCAGTTTTAAACTTGTCTGACAGCAAACCTGTTAAACTCTTAACCTATAATATGAAAACCCATCGTTAAAGCATATCTCACAATTTCATACAAAAGTTATGAAAATGATCCTCAAATTATGAAACTTACCATACCACTGGACATTTTCCCTAGCAGCTATGGCTTGTCTGGCTTCCATACGATAGTCTTCTGGCATAGTAGGCAGATATGATGTCTGCAAATAATAAAACGTTTCATAATCAAAAACAAACACAGTCCAGCAACAACCAGAAAAAGGCTCCATCAATACAACACACAATGAAAAAATATTTATGAATGTTAAACATTTTCATCGTAACTTCTAAAAAGGCCACTTACAGCAGCAAATCAATACAGACGCGTGTAAGCACGCGTGAATACAGAAAGAACATAACAGAACGCAATGCAACAAAACAGAATAAAATAAAATAAAATAAAATAAAATAAAAAAATAAAAATAAAAATAAAATAAAATAAAATAAAATAAAATAAAATAAAATAAAATAAAATAAAATAAAATAAAATAAAATAAAACAAAATAAAACAAAATAAAACTAGGGCGGTTCTCCGGATTCGGGGTTCTTGAGTTTCGCGGTTTTTTGGGTTTTGCAGTTTTTGGGTTTTGCGGTTTGTACATGTAGGTATTTTGGTTTTGGGCGTGAGTGGTTCATGTTTGGGTATGTTATGGATCCGACTGGAACCATGGGTCGCCGCATGAGCACGAATCAGTGTCTTAAAATGTTTTGACTGCTATTATTTTCTTCATATTTAGTATTTCCATTTTGTACTTCTCATTCCATACAGATAATTCAATCATTTTCAATTCTCCTAATCGTGATTTAGATTTAAGCCTGAAAATGACATTCCAAGTACAATCTTGTCATAAGTCAAGTAAGTCAAGTCAAGTATAGTGTGACTGTTGATAGTGCTGTATAGCTGGGGAGCACACATGGTTTTGAAACACATTGAAACACATGTGACCTTTTACCCTAAATCAAGGTCAATCAACCACCTAAGTTGGCAATATGTCCACTTAGGACCAACTTTAATGAACATTTTGGTATATATAAACTCCCTGTGTCACCCTAGACCGGGACCGGAAAACCCCTATGCTCCCAACAACTAGCGTAAAATTCCTGTAGTAGTCGTAGATAAGAATATTTGAATTGACGTTTTGTTGTACAAAGAGGGGACATCACTGAATAAACCTTTAACTTGTCCATTGTTATGTTAGCCAATCGATTGAACCTAATCGATCGATTGCTATCGCTTCTGGCGAAAGGTCACAAGATCGGCAATTTCCGATAAGTTCGGTAAATGGTACTGATAATAGCAATAAATGTTCAATATTTACATTTCCGGATACGTCATATAATCAAACGATGTCACAAGCATGATGAACGTAACCAAAAAACAAGAATGTTTTGCTTTTTAAAGGCCTGTAATGACTATTTAAACATTCGCGAAATTTTCGTGCAGTGAGAAAGGCCAAAGTCTGTGATTTGCAAAATTGTAATGCCGTGAACATTTTATGCTTTACAGAGTAAGTTGCATATATTTTCAAAAAAAGAGCACAATGTATAGTAACACGCATTTTCTCCTCCGAAACAAGCTAAAAAAAAATCACAATTGGACCACCGTTTTTTCCACTATCATAGACACATTGAATCTCGAAAAAACATTCCAGCAAATGAGATACTCTACCTACATACGCCTTCTTTAGTCTAACAAGCTTCGCTAACTTGATATTTCGGATGACGCGGACGCGGTGGTGTTTTTGGAAATCGATCAGACAGAAACGCCACTTTTTACTGTACGATCTCTATGTAAAATTTAGCATTGCCCTCATTTGTACTAACTTAATTCGCCCGAGCAACTACCCTCAAAATCACAACAACATATATATAGATCGCCTTCGTCGACTCGACAAAACAAAAGAAATCAAGTTGTGCATTATTAAACAGCTTCTTTTCATCCTGTTGTCAATAGCATTGATATTTTCTACAAACGTACCCTCATTTGATCTGGAGTTGTTAGCAGACTCCTCAGAGGTCGTAGGAGATAATAGTTGGGAGCTGTGCTGAGAGTTATCAACGTATGTACAACAAGAGAAGATAGGTTCTGGTGAGAAACTTGCTGTCCAGGGGCATCTGAGAGCATACGACCAAGCCTGTTGTTAATTAGGTGTTCTGCTGTGGTCTGTGTATTAAAACAATGATAGGGGTCAAGTATAACATTTGTGTGCTTTTTCTTCAGACAATAGAGTCATTTAAAGGTCCCTCCTCTGCTAATATACATATTGTTTACATTTAAATTCATCCTCACAGCAATTACATATGATGATGTACATCGCTGCGTTAATTGTTATGTAGATAATATAAGTGTTAACATTTTCATGGTGGAGAAACTATAACAAAGGGTCGTACATGCACAATTAAATGGACATTTTAAATCTATATGCATGGGGAACTGAGACCTTGTTTTCTCCTCATAGCACTTGGCTATTTATTTCCTTACCTTGTACGTAACAGCTGGACTGCTCTGAATATAAGTTAGCAAAGCATTCTTGACCTGAAAAGACACACAAACATTTTAAAGGTAAAACACAAAGTAAGCTTTACAATTTGTATTTCTTTGAAGATGAATATGTAGAACATATGTGATGTGATCAGTAATTAGTTAAATTTCAATGACAAGCAAGAGGAGGTCGGTTCAGTTATATCACCATGGCATGTTAATATAGAAACCAGTGTACCCAAGAGACAAGAAATAACCGGTCATGGAGACTGTGGCCCATGGCAAGAAAAACATATTCCCTGACCGTTCAGCTCCGGAATGAGAGCCCGTTTCATATGAGGGCGCTACAAATTGACTGGTGTGCATCACCATGGTAATGTGTACCCGTCAATTTGTGCAATCGTTGTATTTTCGCTTTTCCACCCTAAATATTTGTATAAAAATTAACAAATTGAGGGCAGCCTGTAACTACCACAATTCCTCGCGGCAGATAGTTTGATGATTTTACATCAACTTTGACCCAACATCTCACAATACAGGTCGAAATTAAACTTTATTTGAGCCTACATACCGCGATGAGACTACCATTTTCTAGGCGAGTTTACAAAATTTTAATGAATTTCTAGGTTAAGTGTGATAATTATACGCCCTATACCATTATATAGTAATACATTTTATGGTTGAAAATCAGCAAAATATGATATATTTTTTTCAATCTGTGACGGGAGCCGTTCCCTTGGAAATGCCGTTCCGTTCCCAAGCCCGCCCTCTATTGAAATATCAAACTTATTCGTCACTCAGTGGAGGACGGACTACCGTCACTTCATGCATTGCAAGCCGAACGCGTTTCCGTTCCGGAGCTGACTGCTGACACCACACTACTCCATGCCATTAAAGTGTCAGAGTATTCCCACTTACGACACAAAACCTGATAGCAATGCTACCTTTTGGTATCACTCAAGACTCTTTTTTTGGCTGTAAACCTTACCTGAGGGGAGGCTTCTTCCTGAGTGCAGTGAGATAATGTTACCTCCCGGTACAAGGCCAATAGAAGAGCAGGTTCACATTGCCTGGGTGTGCTATTGCGACATGCCTGTGGGGAAAAGAAAAATAAGAAGGCATATGGTTTTAAAAAATTATCAATTTGCACAGACATTTGGCATAGTTCTTGCTAGGTGGAGCTCTGCATAGGCTGCTCTGTATTAATACCTTTTTTTTCGGGGAGGGACAATATACACATGTACAGGTTTACAGGCTCACTGCACTTTGTGATATGTATCTTTTAATATGTGTTTCCAGCTTTTTTTTCAGGGGGAGGGAAAGATGTGCTTGAATGAAATATAGACCTTCTAATTGATCTGAATTCCATCCTGAAGCTGAAATAGTTAAACATATCAGCTGTATGCATATGAAATAACCATAACCATAAAATAATTATAGTGTCTTGTGTAAGCATTTAAAAAACACCTAATTAATCAAAAGAACAAACTGACAAGAGCAAGCGCCACAGCATATAATTCAATGTACTAGCAACGAATATAAAAAAAACATGTTGAGGTGTGTTTTCAAATAGAGATTTATGTCCAACTACTTCAGACAACTTACCGTAACAGCTGCAGCAACACCTTCAATTTGTTCAGTCATGATAAACTCTGCCACTGCCTCACGGATTCCACGATACGCACCGCCGCATACAACAAACCGATCCGCAACTTGTGGCGTCTATAAAATGTAAGCAAAACTGTCTATTATGGAAACATAAATCCAAGCATACAACAGACCAAACATTACTTATGCGACTTGTGCTTATTACATTCATAATAATCCATCAATGGATATTAATCAGCCATATCTAAGACTGAACATGAAACCATGATTGTGATAACCATGTGATAACCATGTGATAACCATGTGATAACCATGTGAAACCTGTTTGAAAAAACATGTCAAACCCATGTGAAACCCTTTTGATCATGTAGTGTTTTATTTACAAAAGTATAACTTTGACCAGTCACATCTCCGGAATGTGGTTGAGCTCAACAGTGACACCCAAGTGAAACCCAACCCATGTGAAACTCAGGAAGCCCATATGAAATCCATGAGAGACCCCTGTAAAACCCATGTGACACCCAAGTGATAACCATGTAAAACCCATGTGACACCCATGTAATAATCATGTGAAACCCATGTGATAACCATGTGAAAACCATGTGATAACCATGTGAAAACCATGTGATAATCATGTGAAACCCATATGATAATCATGTGAAACCCATGTGATAACCATGTATAACCCATATGATAACCATGTGAAACCCATGGGATCATCATGTGAAACCCATGCGATAACCATGTGAGACCCCATGTGATAATCATGTGAAACCCATGTGATAACCATGTGATAATCATAGTGTTTTATTGAAAAGTAGTAACATCTAATATATGTGGTAGTGCTAATAGTGACACCCAAGTGAAGCCCATGTGGAAAACGGAAGTAAAAGCTATGAGAGACCATGTGAAACCCATGGGATGATCATGTGGTGGGTTTCATTGAAAACTATGGTAATTTTGATCAGTCATATCATTTATTGTAGGAGTTTGAGACGTAACTTTCCACCTGTCTTCTGCAGACATGTTTACATTATTGAATACTGATTACTAAAGAGTACAATAGGGATCTAAAGGTAGAACAGTTCATCTCATCTACACTGAAGTCAAAATAAATGATAAAGATCTAATTCACTCACCGCTGCCTTCAGATCTCTTGGTTTGATCCATCGCAGATGAGCATGCTGAGAAAGTGTTTCCATGGTACTTGTACCATAGCAAAGGCATAGCTGCCTGACCAGGAACAGGTGTGCCTGATGATTCGCTTTCACTTGACAGAATGCTCTGGCTTCATCGAATAGGCTCTTGGTCTGAGAGATATTTTAAGTTTCACGAATATTTAGTTAGTACACCCCTTGTCTGTATTGTATGTGTGATATAAATAATAAATAATAGTCGGTTTTTATATAGCGCTTTACACCGTGTGGAACACCGTCTCAAAGCGCTTTACATTGGCTAATTATTATCGCTGCCTTTTACATCATCTATCTGGCAGCCGGCTAGGCGCACTTTTAGATGATAGCAGCTACCCAATTTTCGCTTGGGTCGACGAGGCAATTGAGACTAAATACCTTGCCCAAGGATATAAACACGTTGATCCTAGCGGGGCTCGAACTCGCAACCTTATGATTATGAGTCTAACGCTGATTCCGCTAGGCCACACGTGCCACAAATTAATGTGTACAATGTTATGTGTCACAGAAGCTTCTGGGGGTTTATATCAGCACAGTAGAAGAATTGGGTTTTGTATATATTGTGGGATTTTTTAGGGAATCTACATTGCATTTGGTGAAAATGATAAAATATAAAAAGTACATTTTTTCAGACAAACCTTGCTTATACTACGACAGAGATGGCATTAGATATGTATGTTTATAAGTCACTGAATGGTCTTGCACCTATGTATCTATCAAATTGTTCAAAACTATATGTTCCAAATAGACACCCAAGATCATTCAAGGATCATCTTCATCTTGCATGAGTATCAAATGACAAGAGTCCAAGCTGGTGACATGACTTTTTGTGCATGTAGATTATGGAATGATCTTCCTATATATTAGACAGTCTGTTTCTGTTCTTGCCTTCAAGAAGGCACTTAAGACATATTTGATTCCAAACTAATTGTCTGTTTGAT
Organism: Ophiura sarsii; assembly: GCA_035610835.1. NCBI lineage: Eukaryota > Metazoa > Echinodermata > Ophiuroidea > Amphilepidida > Ophiuridae > Ophiura > Ophiura sarsii. The sequence continues at coordinate 19,794,210 of CM069444.1, forward strand.
ATTATTATATTAATAATTTATTATTTTTATGCTAATTTGTATCTTTGTGAGCGCTTTGAGCCTCCGGGGAACGACGCATCACAAATACTTGTTGTATGTATGTGGGGGGGGGGGGGGGGGGGGGGGGGGGTGCGTGTATGTATGTAGATAGCATTCCATAAATTTGAATTCTGTAACTTCCTAACCTCTCTTTCAATCTTTCTGTCCGGTGTCCTATTGGTCTCACAATAGAGCTCATGAAGGAACTGTGCCGTGACAACCAGTGCAAATCTTGCCCCTGCGATTGACTGCAGATAATGCACAGTTAACCCTTCATCTGATGGTTGCTCAACAAGCCAGGTACCAGCCTGTCGGAGCTGGTAGATTGCTGATTGAATAAAACCTAGAGTTGGGTTTGCCTTGGACGACGCTTTGGAATAGAAGGCGTCCTGTGATACAAAACACAATGGAAACAAATATTTTATAAATGTTGAGTTGGGGGGGAAATAGAGGTTTGCTCAATGATATGGTGTTTTATTGGGTTCAGGCACAGGGAGCTCCTAATTACTCTTTAACATTGAAATATTTATAAAACAATACTGATCGTGTTCAAAATTACCCATAACAAATCGATAATATAGCTGCAATTAGTTCATGGTTAACTTTTTAAAATAGATTTTAGCCTCAAGTTCATGTCATTAAATCGCATTTAATGTTTGTTCTTCAATCTTTGTTGAAATTCCGGATTTATCAGACATCTTTTTACACAAGGATGTATGATCAATCCGATCATAAAAACCTTCATTTAACACAAAATATTGTTTAGTAGGACACCAATTCAGCCTCTGGTTGGTCTATTTACTGTTTTCTTAAATCGCTGCCAGCAACACATACCCATCAATACAAATTGAGCGCCCCCAAATACAACCTTTACGTATAATTTTTAAAACACTCTTAATTATAATTATATTCATTTGGTAATCATTGGCTGATTATAGTCTTACTTCTATACAGTGTACAAACAATGTACAGACATCCAACAACTTATAATCTGGGTTATTAGTCTTACCTCTATACAGTGAACAAACAATGTACAGACAGCTAACACTTCATAAGCAGGGTTATTAGTCTAACCTCTATACAGTGTATAAACATTGTACAGACATCCAACACTTCATAAGCTGGGTTATTAGTCTTACCTCTATACAGTGTACAAACATTGTACAGACATCCAACACTTCATAAGCTGGGTTATTAGTCTTACCTCTATACAGTGTACAAACATTGTACAGACATCCAAAACTTCATAAGCTGGGTTATTAGTCTTACCTCTATATAATGTACAAACAGTGTACAGACATCCAACACTTCATAAGCTGTCTTATTAGTCTTACCTCTATACAATGTACAAACAATGTACAGACATCAAATAATTCATAAGCTGGGTTATTAGCCTTACCTCTATACAGTGAACAAACAATGTACAGACATCAAACACTTCATAAGCTGGGTTATTAGTCTTACCTCTATTCAGTGTACAAAGAATGTACAGACATCAAATACTTCATAAGCTGGGTTATTAGTCTAACCTCTATACAGTGTACAAAGAATGTACAGACGTCAAATACTTCATAAGCTGGGTTATTAGTCTTACCTCTATACGGTGTACAAACAATGTACAGACATCCAACACTTCATAAGCTGGGTTATTAGCATTACCTCTATACAGTGTACAAACAATGTACAGACATCCAACACTTCATAAGCCGGGTTATTAGTCTTACCTCTATACAACAGTGTACAAACAATGTACAGACATCTGACACTTCATAAGCTGGGTTATTAGCATTACCTCTATACAGTGTACAAACGATGTACAGACATCCAACACTTCATAAGCTGGGTTATTAGTCTAACCTCTATACAGTGTACAAACAATGTACAGACATCCAACACTTCATAAGCTAGGTTATTAGTCTAACCTTTATACAGTGTACAAACAATGTACATACATCTAACACTTCATAAGCTGGGTTATTAGTCTTACCTCTATACAGTGTACAAACAATGTACAGACATCCGACACTTCATAAGCTGGGTTATTAGCATTACCTCTATACAATGTACAAACAATGTACAGACATCAAATACTTCATGAGCTGGGTTATTAGTCTTACCTCTATACAGTGTACAAACAATGTACATACATCCAACACTTCATAAGCTGGGTTATTATTCTTACCTCTATACAGTGTACAAAGAATGTACATACATCCAACACTTCATAAGCTGGGTTAATAGTCTTACCTCTATACAGTGTACAAACAATGTACATACATCCAACACTTCATAAGCTGGGATATAAGTCTTACCTCTATACAATGTACAAACAGTGTACAGACATCCAACACTTCATAAGCTGGGTTATTAGTCTAACCTCTATACAGTGTACAAAGAATGTACAGACGTCAAATACTTCATAAGCTGGGTTATTAGTCTTACCTCTATACGGTGTACAAACAATGTACAGACATCCAACACTTCATAAGCTGGGTTATTAGCATTACCTCTATACAGTGTACAAACAATGTACAGACATCCAACACTTCATAAGCCGGGTTATTAGTCTTACCTCTATACAACAGTGTACAAACAATGTACAGACATCTGACACTTCATAAGCTGGGTTATTAGCATTACCTCTATACAGTGTACAAACGATGTACAGACATCCAACACTTCATAAGCTGGGTTATTAGTCTAACCTCTATACAGTGTACAAACAATGTACAGACATCCAACACTTCATAAGCTAGGTTATTAGTCTAACCTTTATACAGTGTACAAACAATGTACATACATCTAACACTTCATAAGCTGGGTTATTAGTCTTACCTCTATACAGTGTACAAACAATGTACAGACATCCGACACTTCATAAGCTGGGTTATTAGCATTACCTCTATACAATGTACAAACAATGTACAGACATCAAATACTTCATGAGCTGGGTTATTAGTCTTACCTCTATACAGTGTACAAACAATGTACATACATCCAACACTTCATAAGCTGGGTTATTATTCTTACCTCTATACAGTGTACAAAGAATGTACATACATCCAACACTTCATAAGCTGGGTTAATAGTCTTACCTCTATACAGTGTACAAACAATGTACAGACATCCAACACTTCATAAGCTGGGTTATTAGTCTTACCTCTATACAGTGTACAAAGAATGTACATACATCCAACACTTCATAAGCTGGGTTTATCGAGGGGCGAGGTGGCGCAGTCGGTTAGAGCGTCGTACACTGCTGTGCACCGTAGTTCTGTTGGTGGATCGTTTATGAGTGAGAGTTCAAAAACGATACACCAACACAGCCTCGTCCCCCATGCCTCCTTCAGACCGTGCAGACTGAAGTTGGCATGTTCATGGCGCATCGTGCTTCGGAAGGTACGTAGAAATGTTGGTCCCGTGTATCGGAAGAGCTATCCCCGAGCACGTTAAAAGGTCACAGACTCCTTCGTAAAGAGTAGGGGATCATCCCGGTCTGTGTCTGTACACACACATATAATATGTATTCATATACATACCTCCACTAGGCGTGGCGCACCAATGGAGTAAAACAAATAGCCAAGAAAGAATGATGGAGGCAACTAAGCTGCTTCCATCGTTCCGTCCAAGGACGACCGATGATGATGATGATGAAGCTGGGTTAATAGTCTTACCTTTATACAGTGTACAAAGAATGTACATACATCCAACACTTCATAAGCTGGGTTATTAGTCTAACCTCTATACAGTGTACAAAGAATGTACAGACATTAAATACTTCATAAGCTGGGTTATTAGTCTAACCTCTATACAGTGTACAAAGAATGTACAGACATCAAATACTTCATAAGCTGGGTTATTAGTCTTACCTCTATACAGTGTACAAACAATGTACAGACATCCAACACTTCATAAGCTGGGTTATTAGTCTTACCTCTATACAGTGTACAAACAATGTACAGACATCTGACACTTCATAAGCTGGGTTATTAGCATTACCTCTATACAGTGTACAAACGATGTGCCGACATCCAACACTTCATAAGCTGGGTTATTAGTCTAACCTCTATACAGTGTACAAACAATGTACAGACATCCAACACTTCATAAGCTAGGTTATTAGTCAAACCTTTATACAGTGTACAAACAATGTACATACATCTAACACTTCATAAGCTGGGTTATTAGTCTTACCTCTATACAGTGTACAAACAATGTACAGACATCCGACACTTCATAAGCTGGGTTATTAGCATTACCTTTATACAATGTACAAACAATGTACAGACATCAAATACTTCATGAGCTGGGTTATTAGTCTTACCTCTATACAGTGTACAAACAATGTACAGACATCCACCATTCATAAGCTAGGTTATTAGTCAAACCTTTATACAGTGTACAAACAATGTACATACATCTAACACTTCATAAGCTGGGTTATTAGTCTTACCTCTATACAGTGTACAAACAATGTACAGACATCCGACACTTCATAAGCTGGGTTATTAGCATTACCTCTATACAATGTACAAACAATGTACAGACATCAAATACTTCATGAGCTGGGTTATTAGTCTTACCTCTATACAGTTTACAAACAATGTACAGACATCCAACACTTCATAAGCTGGGTTATTAATGAGAATCTGTTGAGCCTGCTCCAAGTATTGATCCATATAGGCGTGGACTTCATCAACACTGAAATAACATGTAACAAAAGTCAGTAGAAATTGAAGCTATCGCACTGATATGATTGCTTGGTTAACCCTAGTTTAAAATTGTCAATCTTATATACATGGGTGATAATAATTATAACTTCCCTATCATTTAGTAATGTTGACATATAACTGGGGTAAACATTAATTTATAAGTCTATGACCATTCTCTAAGACCCCATTTCATTGATAAGTTCACTCGCGAAAATTAGCGCCATGCACACATATCTGCCTAATCAGTGATCCCCTGCAGTAACACCCATTTAACAGGTTTAAGTATCGGGAACCTTTTTTACTGTGTGGACTATGAAATCAACAGGGTAATAGTTAGTACCTTGATTGTAGCAATGACTGTAGCATGGAATCAACAGGGTAATAGATAGTACCTTGATTGTAGCAATAACTGTAGTAGCATGGAATCAACAGGGTAATAGTATAGTACCTTGATTGTAGCAATAACTGAAGTAGCTTGGAATCAACAGGGTAATAGTTAGTACCTTAATTGTAGCAATAACTGTAGTAACATGGAATCAACAGGGTAATAGTTAGTACCTTGTGTGCCGGCACCCTGATTATATTTGTATAAGTAATTTACATTTAATTTAGTTTGTTTATCAATCATAAATTACATTTGACCTGGTGGTGACCTGGTGGTGTTTAGAAAGTTCCAGAAAAGTGAAGAATAATGAGATGGGAATTGGTAAGTAGCCAGGGACTTGAATAGTGGCCAGTGTGCTATCAATAGCCCATTTTCTCAGAACTCAGATTGATCTAGAACATAGAAGAGAGGAGAATGAAACTTGGTTGTGAGGAGAGAAGGAGTGTGAATTTCACACTCTATGAGAAGAACGTTGGTTTACCAGCTATTGTGGAGTATTAAATTGTAATTCTACTTACTATACTTGATGCATCTATAGAGAGATTTAACGCCAGTTATTAATATATAGTGAGTAGTCATCTGAATTCTACACATGAATTTGCCATTCTAGTGACGGACTCAGGATAACACAAATTGTGTTTGATTTTTATAGCCGACTGACTGTGTTACCGTAAAGCGGATTATATTTGTCTGTTCACCAACGAATTGGATTTTATACTGGATTATTACGCTGGGATTATATTATCATCAGGATGAACTTATATTGAACAATTCTGCCAACAACTCCCCACAACGCGGAATAGTGCCAAGTAGAACATAACTCTCGCAAGTGGAATATCGCGGCATATTTATCTCGCTGGATGGTCTATACATCTCGCCAGTGCATATTAATACTACTGTGAAATCTCGGCGCCATCGCGACCCGACACCAGGTCACAGGTTACAATCTGTTGTATTTTGCATTTATTCATGTATTATTATAACTTTGTTGATATCTGTTAATTGACTCTGAACATTATCAAATCCATCTAAAATCAATAAAAATCATTATATTATTGTGAAATTAAACATACAGTGTAATTCTAGTGTTTATATTTGAGAGAACTTGAATAGGTGATTTCGGCCTTGGTCATTGTGATCGTAACACCTTGATTGTAGCAATAACTGTAGTAGCATGGAATCAACAAGGTAATAGTTAGTACCTTGATTGTAGCAATAACTGTAGTAGCATAACAGGGTAATAGTCAGTACCTTGATTGTAGCAATAACTGAAGTAGCACTGATCTTATCACTGGTGTCCTATCAATGCAATCTCCTTGGAATGCCGTCAGTTGCTTGGTCTGCAAACTTCTCGCTGCGTCAGCTTCCTCCTCAGTCTCGACCTTCCTCGTCACATAGGAAAGCAGTTTGGTAATTACTTGAGGGCTTGGTGCTGTGCCATCGGCGAAGCAAAGCTGAGACACGACGTCCATGAAGAAGGCGTTGCATCGCTGACGGAAAGCATGGAATCGTTCCATAGCAGCTCTGTAATCGATGTAAATAGTGAATAAATCTACTTTAAAACACAGACACACCCCACACATAAACCAAAAGCAAATCTATATTACAATTCACGTAAAGCCATCCTAATAGTCAACCAAGCCACAGTCAGTCGTTAGCGCTATGCGTGAGTGCTGTAGCCTTATCTACGTTGATACAAGCATGTGGGGAAGGCTGTAAACTCTTCCCCAGCTCAATCAATTATAAAGACGTAGGCCTAGCGCATTCTGAACTTGAATGGAGCAACTCTAAGTAAGATATTACTATTTACCCAATTGCCTAAATTCACACTGATGTCCCATGACCGCTTGCGCTACCCTCGGAACCGAAATAATCCTCTGCACTTCCCCAACGGATTTAAAGTCGGTATAAATATTAAAACCCTCATGGCTGACGAAATCCTTTTAGTTTTTGCGTAGTTTTATGGTTTTAACGAAATGTGAATTTGTATTTTAGACCGAAAGTAGTCCCCGAACCAGGGTATATACGATGTTGCGAAACAATAAATATTTAGGTATTCTTTGACATTTAATATCGTGTCTTTCTTGGTGGCGTAACGGACTAGCGCGTTGCAGACGGATAATACTGATCAGGATACCGTGTACACATTAATCATGAATATTCATATTACCAATTTATAATCATTACAAAAAAGTTATCATAATTTATTCATCTCTTACAAATTACAAGACTTTATTCAATAAATCTAATTTATACTGTACAGATGCTTTTCCCCCTCTGAAATATGATATTTGAATTACTTGCAATTTAATATTAGAGAATTGTACGGCTTTTCAAGAAGCACGGCGCGGCGACAAAAAATATCTTAATTTATCCATCTCTTACAATTACAAGACTATATTCAATTAATTTAATTTATAATGATCCAGATTGAACTGAAATGGTCCTGGTTGAACCGAGATGATCCAAGAGGATCCCAAATTAATCATGAATATTCATATTACTAATTAATAATCATTACAAAAAAATTCTCTTACCAATTACAAGACTATATTCAATAAATCTAATTTATACTGTACAAATGCTTTTTCCCCTCTGAAATATGATATTTGTATTAATTGCAATTTTTAATATTAGAGAAATGTACGGCTTTTAAAGAAGCACGGTACGGCAACAAATCTTAATTTATTCATCTCTTACAATTACAAGACTATATTAATTTTAATACATTTAATTTATACTGTACAAATGCTGTTTTATCCTCTGAAATATGATATTTGGCACACAAAAATTATCATAATTTATTCATCTCTTACAAATTACAAGACTATATTCAATAAATTTAATTTTTACTGTACAAATGCTTTTTCCCCTCTGAAATATGATATTGGAATTAATTGCAATTTAATATTAGAGAAATGTACGGCTTTTCAAGAAGACGACGCGGATCCCGACAGGTTTTTTGTGTGTGCTGGTGTGTTCTTATGATACCAGCAAGCTTGGAATAATGATGAGCAGCAAGTGACAAGGAGTCTTGCAACAATGATTTCTTACTATTTTTTTACTTTTTTAAAATAAATACTGTTGTTTTACAGAAATATATTTCGGTGTGTTTTCCTCGGTCTCAGTGTGTTTTCCTGGTCCACGGCGCGGCGACGACGCGGATCCCGACGGGTTTTTTGTGTGTTGTCGGTGTGTTCTTACGACACCAGCAAGCTTGGAATAAGTAGAATGAGCAGCAAGTGACCAGGAGTCTTGCAACAATGATTTTTACTCAGTTACTCAGTTGTTTTACTATTTTTAATATATAAATACTGGTGTTCTACAAATATGTTTCAGTGTGTTTTCCTGGTCCATGTTCAGGTATAGTCAGATCTTTTCAACATGGCGCCCCCTGCCGTCATTTTTAACCCCCTAATGCATATCATTTTACAGTTCTATGCTGCCAATAAAACGGGAATACCAGCCAAGTTGAGCTTTACTAGCAGTAATTACCCCATACTCGATATCAAAACAAATCAAAATTAACCGCCCAAGTTATCGGGCACACTTCCTGCTTTCTTTGAAAGTTGTCCCAATACCTTATCTTTAGTTGTTCTGGTTGATTTAAAGTCTGTTAATCTCCTTCCTTTAGGTAAAAACTTACGAAATCATTTTGAATTGTTGGTGTTGACATGTTTTGATATCCTTTTTAATGTTTAATAAGTTTCAAAAAATGTTGAAATTCACCAAACAAAAAAAACCCGAAAACGTCTAGCCGACTGACCCTACCTCAAATGTCCGTTTAGAATAGGACTTTTTTGTTGCCTAAAGGAGGATATGCGTGTTGATTAAAGATTTTACATAGTTGTCTTATTATACAAGTCTGTAGGGCAAAATTCACTTACACCTACTTTGACAGATTTAAATAACAAGTCACTTATACACATATGGCGATCAGGCCAGCGATTGCACTGCGCTCAAAAAAGTATCAAAATATATATGACTAACATGCAGAGAGCGTGGAAAACTGTCAGAAATTGTCAATTTTTAAACCAAGGTCACTAAAACCCTTTCTATTTCTGCTGCGATCAGACCGGTGCTTAGATTACACTGAAACATTATAAAATTGCCAAGCCATGCGCATCAAGATCTCCAAGCACCCCTCGGTGATGCAGTGGGAACTGGCTGGGACACGTCAGAGGTTCGTGAGAGGGTCCCCATTGTCGCTCTTGAGCACCAGTGCACAAAACAAGCGCGGAGGTTCGGCGTTCTGTTCAGAGCACTGTCCTTTGGTGCTGAAATGCCTTGCCTTTGTGCTGTATGTTGTTCGCTTGTCAAACAGACTGAGCAGGCAGGAGGCTCTCTTTGTAGGGCGATTGCATGGGGTCATTAGTTCAAATAATCCTTTAGACCAAGACATGTATGGATGGAGTCCAATCACTTGGATTAATAAGTTTAACATGTGTTTGGTATTGTACTTGGGGTGATGATTTGAATTATGGAAATAGTAGATGGCGAAGGAATAACAACGAGTTTAACCTAATACGATCATCTATTCAACTTTACAAAGGATTGGACATTGCTACGCATCCTATGTGTTGAATCATATTGCCGACTATAAGCATTTCAAAAGTTGTACATACATATTTTGCTTTCAACATTTCTATGTCAAATAAATGCTCAAAATCTTAAGAGACGTGCCGACACATTTTAATTGGAAATGTATATTTGTTAAATGTAATATAAACAATTGACAAGAAGTATAGCTCCTTTAATAACACAATACCGATAATATTGACCTGTTTTGACAAATTGAATGTGGTAAAATGTCATTAATTAATCATATTAAATATTCCTCTTACATGCAGGTTATTAAATTAATCGCAAATTATAGCTAAATAAACAAAACACAAAATCAAATTTGCCGTATGAGTGCCCCAGACTGCCCCTTCCTCATATAAATGCATCAAAGTCAATCAGATATTACAAGTCAAACATACTCTGCCACAACTATCAAGTGGTCCATATAATTCAATATGGTTTTCTTATTGGACTGATATGAGCAGGGACAAACGCATCATGATACTATCGCTATATCATTTTAATGTATACAGCGATTCAACAATGTTATTGATACACCTCCTGTTCCAAACTCCCGCCAACATACACACTGTATACTATTTCCATGGCTATAAAAAAGTGGCATTATCGCATTACGCTAAGCTAGGGTTATGCTCTTTAATAGCATTTAAATAACAATCAATGTCAAAGATGGGCAATGTGATTGGAGCTTTAATCATGGATCATTGTTATACCTTCTGTATCTACTATTTCTATGTTTGAATCTAATACATTTCGTGCAATCGCTCTGTACTCTCCGCGCACAAGCAGAACGTTGTGCAAACGTATTGAGAACGTACTAGTAACACAGGCAGCAACTTGGACGCACTTAGAATGTTTACAGAGTAGTGGAAGCTTAGTGAGAGCCCGTGAGACTTTAAAGTAGAAACACAATGGGTCATAATAAGTGCGCCGTGAAAATGTGATAAGCGGGATAGGAGCTTACTAAGAGCTACCTTGTTTTAAAAAATGATAATTTTGAGCAGTTTTCCGCGCTCTTGCTGCGTGTTACATGGGGACCTCTCCCGCTCTAGTCAGTGTCCTCTGCGTCCCCAATCTGTTCTTATGTGTTTGCTTGGCGCTTTGACAAGAGTTGGATTGAACTCAATTGCAGGGATTTAGGAGATGTTGCCAGGGTCTTTTTGAAACCTGTACTGACCAGTCCCATGTTTGGCAAATCACTAACCATGCGGTTGGAGTGACGTTATCGACCAAAAAATAACCTAAACGTGACCCCCTTTTTCACCATTCTAATGGAATTTACACAATTACTACATGACAGATGATGAAATGAGTGTGAGTGTTCACTACAAACATGTTTATGTAATTTATTGTGATACTGGCATAGTAAAGGAGGCAATATTCACACAAAAGTGTTTAAGACATTGCATAATCTAATAATTAGGAGAAGGTATATAAATTATTGTACAAATAAAATGTTTTGAAGACACAAAGCCACATGGAAGGTTAAAAATTTCAAGTTCTGATTGCATTGCTTCTGCTACTAAAGTTTTGTAACATATAAACTGAAATATTAGCTTCATTGCAATTTGAAATTGAAATATTAGTTCTCTTTGTTGATATTTAGGTCTTGAAAGAAGCCCTCCATTGATATGGTCACCTTACTTAATTTAGTCATGCTACTGTGGCAATCATGTCTTAACAGGCCTGGTTTTGTGAATTAAACTATCAGGGGAGAACAACAGGTCAAATGTGAGGGGGAAATCAGTCTCCGGGGGGATTGAACCCGGGCTGCGTGCATGCAGTCTGATGCTCTACCGACTGAGCTATACGGGTCGGGTTCACAAAACTTCAGTTTTTTCACAAATTTAAAGCCTGGTGGGTCGTGGTACGAGATTGACTGGGCGATTGTAGCACTGTTGGATCTTGTAGTGTCTAGGAGCGTTAGGGTTAATGTCGTAACTGTGTAAATTCCATTTGAATGGAGAAAAATGGGGTTAGCTTACAAAACACTGTCAGATTTTGCTTATTTTTCAGTCAATTTTTTTGTTGTTGCAAGATGGAACTAGATTATTATACGCTATATAAAAACAAAAACAATTTCATGGTTCAATGACACATCAAGGTCAAAGAGCCGTTTCAATCTGAGCACCTTTTTTTGTATTCACCTTGTATTGTTTGGATGACAATGATTTTTTGGTACCAATACCCCCAAAATGACCAAAAATGAGTTAAGGCAAGGCCTTCTAGTTGTCAACCCTCGAATTGTGGTACATACTTGTTTTGTTTGGTTACTTCTGGTTTAAAGTCTGCCTCGATATCTTTCCTACATGTAGGACATTTGTGTTGGTTAGTCACAGTGAATAGCTGCCTAATACAAGTCTTACAGCACACGTGGTGACAAGGCAGCTCTATGGGTTCTTGTATTGTCATCTTGCAGATTGGACAATCTTCAAAGCCATACCTGTTGGAATGAAAGCAATATATTATTAGCTGTGCTGAAATTTCTTTTAAACTAAAGTAACTTTATTATTAAATTAACTTTATTATATAAATCTTAACATATAAAGCCAACTAACCACCAACATTTAAATAAGTGTATAATTCAATCTTAAATAACATTAAATCTGTAAAATAACTTCTGATTTGCTATTCAAAATTTATCATAAAGTTTTTCATAAGTACCTTTCATATTAATACCTTATTTAACATAGTTCGCTGAAGAGTGAATATTGCATCTTGTCTGTTAAACTTACTTGAAATGCAATTTGCTGGCTACTTTGTTGCAGAGATTGAGGATTCTTTCAAGATGTTTTAGACCGTCTTCATTCTTCATACTTGACACAGTACGTAGACCCTGTAATACAGTAATTTCTAATTGGACATATCCTCTGCATATATAATGAATGGCTAAGTAATTTAGCAGTTGTTTTAAAAAATAGGGACAGCGGTCCCAAATAGGTCGTCCGTTTATATGGATAGATTAAAAAACAAGGTGGCGCTCAAACCACAGGCATCAGGCAACTAGAAAGAAAGAGGACATACCATAGCCTCCCTGTTAAAGACATAATAAGTAAAACATCCTGGAGTTTGGTAACAATTGTACTTCACCTGTTTAAATGTAATCAATTTTACATTTGCAGCCAATTTTACATCTTGACCTCAGAATAATGACCTTTGACCTTGGTATGTGACTTTTGACCTCATTAACATATGAAGGTTTTCATGTTGCATCTATGACCCGAGTTTGGTTGCAATTGGTCATTGTAAAAGAAATGGACAAATGTAATAAATTTTACATATGCAGCCACTTTAACATCTTGACCTCAGATGATCTTTGACCTTGGTATGTGACCTTTGACCTCATTAATGTATGAAGGTTTCCATGATGCACCTATGACCGAAGTTTGGTTGCAATTGGTCATTGTATGGAAAAGAAATGGACAAATGTAATCAATTTTACATATGCAGCCACTTTTACATCTTGACCTCAGATGACCATTGACCTTGGTATGTGACCGTTGACCTCATTAACATATGAAGGTTTCCATGTTGCATCTATGACCCGAGTTTGATATAAAATTGGATGAATTGAGCGTGATACACAAAGATATTGGTCGAGCTATGAGTTTTAAAAAATATTGTGCGAGACGCAGTCGAGCACAATATTTTTAAAACTCATAGCGAGACCAATATATTTGTGTATCATGCGAAAAAATACATCCAATTTTATCATTATTATGCAGTGAGAATCGTATACAAATATTTTTTTTTCCCTAAAAATTCTCAATTTTTAAAAAAACAAATCCAAAACAAATCTCAAAAAATTGCAATTTAAAAAATTTAAAAAATCAAAAAAAAATCAAAAAAAAAAAAAAAAATTGTTTCAAAATATTTCAAAAATTAGTCTCGACTACATTTTCTGCAAGCTACACATCGGCGTATTGGCACACGCTTTTAGTGGATTCGTACGTAAGCTTTAAATGTGTTAAAGAGGCAGGTAACCAACTGACCAAGTTGGAAGGATATTGGTCTGGCCAAGTTCACTCCAGTGACATAATGTTCAGAATAATAGGTCTTTACTAATGCATTGCAAGTATAGGACGGAAGATTCTCACTGCATAATAATGGTTGCAATTGGTCATTGTATGGAAAAGAAATGGACAAATATAATCAATTTTACATATGCAGCCACTTTTACATCTTGAAATCAGATGACCTTTGACCTTGGTATGTGACCTTTGACCTCATTACATATGGAGGTTTCCATATTGTATCTATGACCGAAGTTTGATTGCAATTGGTCATTGTATGGAAAAGAAATGGACAAAACAAAAAGTGTATACAAAATTGTTGATGGACACACGAACACAGACTACACACACGAAGGATGCTGCCATAAGGTATCTTCCTACGGACGACCTAAAAACATTACGTGCATTTCTTTTTTTCTCCTTTTGGTGTTTCCTAGCCTTAAGGGAATGTTGACCCCATCACCTCATCACTTTCCTCATGTAACAGGTTTGTAACATACAGATGTTAGAGAAAAAAGACAGTCAGTCAGGCCATAGAACAGACTTTACCTTTATGCTTTATGGGTAGAAAATACATTTGAAAATATTTTTCGCTCTCTTTTCACTTTTCAAAAATACAATTGTCCTTTTCATTTTAACCTTTTAACCTCTCAAACTATTTATTTGGTATGACGATGAAACACTAAAACAACCTGTTTAATGACTTTACCTCAATTTATTTCTTCCAAGCTCTACCAAATACCATTTTATCAGGTTTAACAGTTATTTGTTTGGCCTTATATCACATTATGTTCTCTTACCTTCCATAACAACAGTCCTTGGTTAACTATTTGCTTTTCCACCTCTGCATTAGGTGGACATACATTCTCTACAAATAGACGCTGCACAGAAATCCTGTCCCACATTTGTCTATAAGACAACAGAAATATGGCGTCATTAATGGAAAACATAATAAATTCTGATTGTTACATCAGTAACCTGTCACAGGTTATCAATCTGCTGTTTAATATCTTGCTACCAACAGAGACCATTTGGTCTGATGTAATCTCCTGAACAAGCCACAATGTCATAGCCCACAATAAACCATGTTTAAGTCCAGATGAACATAGAATCACATTATTTACCAATTCTACGATCATATCTGGTTACCAAACACCATAACCATTTTTCTCTTATTTGATTAGTAGTGGCCATTGTAATATTCTTAAATGTTAAAATAATCTTGTACAAATTACTGTCTCTCATCAAGTTTCCAGCCTACACTTACTTTGTTGGCTCAACAATTTTATGGGTTGCCTCGCCATATTGATCTGCATCATCATGCAATATAGCCTCCAACACAGTCTCTATGACCGGCCTAGCCACCTGCACCTTTCTTAACCATTCATGCTGTGCCTGTTGTTCTTTGCATTCAGGGCTGCTAGGAAGTAGAGAGTCTACAGTGACACGGACAGCGCTGGCATCAAGAATCTACAGAAAGAATAATAGTAAATGAGTGAAACAGTGTGACCAAACAAAATAATAAAACAACTATTAGGAAAGATGGATAATTGATATCACTTCTGCCTCTTTATATTAATTTTTTAATTCAACAGCGAATAAACAATTATTTCAACATCAAGCTTGTTGCTAAGGAAGCAGGAAGAATAGTGGAATTTGAATCATAGGCCTTCAAATGACTTACTAAATGAATCAATATAATTTGTCCTCGATAGCTCGGTTTGAAGAGTTTCCACTGGTGAATGGGAGGTCCCAGGCTCAATTCCCAGTCAAAGAAATAAAAATGTATCTGAGTACCCCGTCAGGGATGATCCCAACTTTCAGTACCTCCATTATGTGTATGATGTGGTCAATTCTGGGCTCCCCACATGTACAACCTACATCCTTATCTATACTTTCAATCAGAATCCCCCTGTGTGCTTACCATCTCTCCATCTGTATTGGCAAGTCTTGAGATATTCTTTGGTTCTACAAGGTCTGGGTACACTTCTACTAGTCTGGCAAAGTGAGACAGGCGTGCCTGGGTTTGTGTGTAAGCCATGTGCAGCGATACAAGACCCTGTATCATATCAGGCTTTTGACCGGACTGACGAATCAGAACTTCGCTGGTTGTTTGCAAGGCTTGGCATATACACTACAACATAATAACACATCGATTATATGGTGGTTAAAGGTGGGTGGCTGGAATTACTTTTTTTTTCTTTTTCATAAAGTGTTTTCTATAATTCATCATAAATATAGTCACTTTAGTATTAATAGATAAGGCACAGAAAACATGTTATTCAAGATGTTCTGACCTAGGTAGGATCAGTTGGTCATGCTTTTTTCATGTTTTGGTAAATATTTAACATTTTTTACATTTAAAATTGAATTCTTAAAATCTCATAAGAAACTGTAACATTAAAAAATATCTCAAATTCAAAAACATCTGGATTGGTTGAGCAAGTGCTATCATTCCGAGGGCTCAGAAACACAAGGCCCTATCTCCATTTTGACCATTTAAAAAAAAAGACTATTGAAGATTTTTAAACACATTGGGGAGATGGAGGTGATGTCTTGTGATACTGGCTTTAACTTTGAAAGGAGTTTTGTTATAGAGATAAGGCTATGTGTTACTGAAAAAATGGTGATGAGGCCTGTGTTTCTGAGCCCTCGATTTGTCAATGGCCTAACCAACCTCTAATTCTGCGTCAGACTTTGCTGTGTACACCATACACACATAATCCATCATGTAGGCTTCCAGAAACTGTTGACAGGCTTCACCCGGTACAATCTGGTTCAGCAGGTGTCCCCATGGAGACTCCACAACTTGACTGTAGAACACCTCATGGACGTTTGATTCCTTAAGGATAGCTGTATGTCACGATTAAATAATGTGCATATTATTTATCATCATACCTAAATTAGACGCAAACATCAAAGATGTCGCCTAACCCCCAATCCTGTACGGGTAAACGAACCTTTCAGGTAGGGTCGGTCGTCCTGGCTTTTTTTAGGGGAAGGGGTTGTGACGTGGCTTCCCCAAACCGGCGCAAAAACAAACAAACAAGTTAATTAACCGACAGTACACCACTGTCAGGACATTTTGGTGACTTTTCAGAGCAATTTTCCAAAAATGCCACAAAAACAAACAAACTTTCAACAAAAATGGGTCATTCAGTGGGTTTGCTAAACGCTGTCAACTGGTTAAAGAAACAATTGTAATGGCAAAAGCAAAATCCTGGCAAACAAAAATGTAAACTAAAAACAACAGTTAACAATTTTTTCTCTTTGCAGCTACCTTTCAGTTCCCTTGCCGTTGTATGCGCAGTCTCCAGGTGGTTCCGCAGCAACCAGGAGAAAGACAGTCTAGCTGGGAAATGCCTCTCACCACTTCCCAAGACCTTCACCAATGCCTTCTCTCTTAACACAAGTTCCTTTGGTGACAGGAAATCTTCATAGTGTATGGGTGACAGAGCTGGATTACTAAATATAGCAAGCCACAGCTGGTGTTGCCAGTGGCCTGCTGGAAAGGTCTGTAGTAAGCTTAGATTGTCATTGTAGTCACAGAATGCTAGGACTTCAGCGAGAAGCGGTGTCACAATGGAAACCAAGTGACGCCAGATGGATCGCCTGTATTTTATATGATAAATTCATGAAGATCATGCATTCATACACACTTGGTAGCTACGAATCAGTGTGAAAGCAGGAATCGGAAATATGCAGAAAGCATTGAAAGTGTCGAAATGCACTCTTTGTGCGTGCCGTTCATGTGCTAAATGCACTCCTGTGCGTGCCATACATGTGCTCACAACACACTTTATTTTCATTCCGGTGACGTTCCCATATTCTTTTTTGAATAGTCGTTAACGTAGCACGGATTAGCAAATTCTTTTGTTTTTATTTGTTTGAAATTTGAATATTAAAGAGAGTAAATTTTGATTAGTTTTGTCATGTATGAATTTGGTCAATACATGTGTATGGTTATGTTTCTCGATGCACTTGCATAAATGTTATTAGATACGCTCTAGTTAAGATTAGATGACATAAATAAATATTCAAAGATAGTGGTTTCAATAGGATGAGTTATTTTACCTAAATGTGCCGCTCTCTTGTAAATTTGCTACAGCAATGGCCTCATTGTTTAGCCAAGACTCTCTAGTGCCTCGTCTATTTTCCCATTCTCCAGTCAATGCTGTCACACGCTTCTTGATCACAGTGAGGAAGTTCAGCTGTGAGCCTGAATATTAGGAAAAAGTGTTTGTTTGAGCGATTAGGTATTCTTAAACAGCTAAGAGAGTTTGACCCATATCATTGGATCGGTGACAGTGTTTAAAAAAACAAAAACAATACAGGGTGGTTCAAAAACGGTTTACCAATTTGCGACGGCCAATGTACCTATATACTAATATGTTTTAAACATTTCTTTTTGTTTTATCAAAACAATACCTGCTGAGCATTTCTTATCTAAGATTTTACTTATTTTATTCATGAAATATGGTAGTTAAAAGATTTTGTGCGCCACATTTTGTCTAAATTTGTCTATGGATGCCTTCCAAAGGAGTCATATCTGATCAACATAAATTATTTCGTGCTACAACATCCTTTGCTGATTTGATTATTAAGCAGGGCAATATTGTCATCGATGGGTGCTATTTATATGCCTTTGAATCATTTAGAGAAGTTTTTAGTCAAGTAGACTGAAGATAAGAAGGTTTTCGGGGACATATCAATTTTGCAGTTGTTATCTTTTATAAAAGCTATTATAGTTCATAAATGAAATAAGCTAGGTCTTAGATTTTGTGCCCAAAATTGACCAATAGTCACTGCTATAATGTCAATGAGTCAGTTCGTGAAAGCTGTCAAAATTGGATAACTGTTACCCTGTATAACACAAATGCCGGAGATAATGGTTGTGGGTTATTCAATAAAAACAGAGAAAAAATGTATAAATGTAACAGCGTGAATGTCTGTTAAACATTATTTGAATATATATACTTAAATAGATAAGGGTCTTCTTCAAGGAGATACCCTGGTCATGCATAATATTGATTGAGCTGTAAGTAAATATCTTATAATTTGTGTGTGATGTGGCTGACGATTTGCATCAAATAAAACAGTATGCAATGTGATAGACAATATCAATTCTTGAGCTCTCTGCGTTACTTGAATGATTCAATTATTTATCTTTTTCCCGAGTAGGCCAGTGCACATAAACGTTGAAAAAACATTTTGCTTCTGCTAGTTGCCTCTACAGCTCAAAAGTATGAGCATCCTGGATCTAATGCAAAGGTTGCCATTTCGAATCTGGTCAGAAGCACATGCCTCCCCCCCCCCCCCCACCCCCAACATTTATGAATAATTGAAATCAATACTAATCCTTTTCAAAATTGATTTATTTGGCTATTTATGTCTACCTTGATCTGTCCCATGCTGCATGAATTGCTGTAATAACGTTATACGTTCTGTGGTGCGTTGATGACGCTCATCACAGTCTCCAATCCTAGAAGCTGCTGCGTGTAGACTTTCCTGCAGCAGTTTTGTCAAATCAATCGGTGGCAAGGTAGAAACTGTCAAATACATAAGTGTAATAATATGGAACCATATTTCATTATGTTAACCACATCTTCACAGCACTTTGACAGACTAGTACAGGGGTACATAACACGCCATAAACATTATTGAAATCCTGGGAAGCAAGCATGCATATGAATTAGAAGCTTTTGAAAGGGGCATATATAACTGCATTCAAAGCACATCTATCATAACCCCCAATAATAGTAGCTACAATACACAATATAAACTAGGTCTTGAAGTCAAAGTTTGGTACAATGAAATATATTTACAAATTGTGTTTGGTATCAATTATTCTAGGGAAAACCTGTGCTTCTATATCAGTAGAATTGGTGTAATATAGAATAATACGAACCTTTGTTGATTTGCAAGACTTCTTCTCTGTTCCTAGTTGCATCACAAGGTGTCACCTCTACAGCTCGTAGTCTCGGTACTGCTGTGTCCATGTCTTCTTCTGACAATTAAAAACAATGTTATCAGGTGTATGTATATCATGTCAAAGTGTCCTTGTACATATGACATCACATTCTGGGCTTGATTATTTGTTAAATGAACAATCAGGTAACCAGAAGATGGGAGGGGAGGGAAAACGCTATAGCCTATATGGGTATATAGATTCCAATCATTCCATGTTGAACATAACATTAATTTAGCCAATATATTTACAGGGTATGTTATAAAAAGTGTCCCTTGAGAAAAAAAATTAATTAAACATACATCCAATGTTGTTCTTTTTTCAATAAATAAACCGTTGGTAAACTCTATTGGACTTCTATCAGATACACTTTATCCCATCAAATTTCATCACCTAACTGCTGAGATATGATCAATTCAGTAACAAGAGTGTGAATCACACTTTTGAACACGAATTAGACTTTTATCTACAAAATATGCATCAATGATGATTATAAGATATGTCAATGTATTGTTTAAAATAAATCTAAATCCATGGTTTGTCATGAATAATATGAATGCAAATATGTTTTTTTGCTCAAATTCAATTAACTTTTAACATTTAGTTGATGATTCTGGGGAGAGAGTTCTCTGCACATGAAAAGTGGCCAAAGCTGAATTTGACAACAGAAAATTCCGAAATTGATAGGAAAATATCGTATGACACATTAAAGATTGCTGAACATCATTCATCCATTCATATTTATTCAGTATTCAGTACTCATATTACATAATTGCACAATATCAAAAATCACATATAAAAGCACACATAAAAGACACAAAAGCAAGATGCGTGCTAAAATACGGCAGGATTGGGAAATGTATAAAATACCAGGAGAGTACCAAGGATAGCCCAAAAAGCCTCAATATAGGAAGCTTATTTCCATTGGGGTCCTTTTATAGGGAAAGAGAGACATGAGGGCGAAAGACAGGAGCAAGACGAGTGCATGATTGTACTTATGACCAATTTGTATATTTTTCATGGTCAAAAAAAATAAAATCATTTTTCACATGGGACACTTTTTGACACGCAATGTTTAATCGTGGGTATTCTGCTTTCCCTCATACCTTTTACTTCTTCCAATTCTTCTATTTCTATGTCCTCTAGATCAATTTCTTCTTCCTCCTCTCCACTGAGCTCATCCTCCTCATCGTCCCCTGCAACCATCTCCATCGTCTGCTCTATTTCCTCAATCCCGCCAACATCTTTAGACTCCGTTTCCATTTCGGTTACCTCTTCAATAACCATATCTATTTGTATACCAGGTGCGTGCAAGTCTTGTTGCAGGAGACTATGCACCCCATGACCTCTCAAGTGGCTTATTTCTGGACGATTGGCTTGGGGAGGTCGTAGGTCGTCGATGTGCATGGAGTGACAGCTCCCACCTAGAGTCAATAATGATGATAAATTGTTGCTTTTATTTGAATAATAAAAATCTTTACAAATTGTTAACATTTTGACAGATTGCTTGTGGTTTTTACATTCATTTCCAAGGAAAAATAAGAAGGAAAAAAGCCAGACCGACCGACCCATCCTGAGGTCCGTTTGACCGTACACCAGGGTCTCTTTTTTTTCGTCGCTTGACACTTTTAAATAAACTTCTCAAAATAAGATTCAGATTTCTATCCCTTCAAATTGCCAATATTTTGGATGTCTTGTGATATGTCTATATTGTGTTGCGTATTAATGGAGAGGTGACATGTTCAACTTTCCAACGATACCACATTTGTAGCAATCACTTGTTTTAGTGCTCAGCCACTTGCTTGAGTATGTTGGTGGGTTTCAATTTAAATGAAGTGTTACATCGACAACTACATTATAGAGAGAATCATGCTCTGTGACTTTTGAGGAACATTTGTGATTTTGGCACATTCAGAATGAGAGAGCGTCACAAGTGCTACCGCAAGAATATAACGGACATCAAATGCAGCGCCCACTAGCGACCAGCTGAACAATAGGAATCGAACCACAGCTTAACATCAATGGTCGCATCCCTTATCGTAATACACAGCCTTCAAATACTCTTCATCATAATATTCGAAACATAGCATTCGAATACTATTTGAATGCTATTTACAAATAGCCTTCGACTTATTTTGCATTGGTTGAATGCTGTAGATATAGTCTTCGAATACTATATACACCCTTCGAAGACTGTATAGTCTTCGAATACCCTTCGAATACCCTTCCTCTGAGCCGAAATATTTAAATGAGATATGAAGACTATTATTGAATGGTATGCAATACCATTCGAAGACTATTCAATACCATTCGAAGACTATATAATACCATTCGAATGGTATTGTATAGTCTTCGAATGGTATAATATGAATACCATTCGAAGACTATACGATACCATTCGAATGCTATAATGGGTTATACGATACCATTTAGCAACTCTGAAATCAAATTGTTGCCATACTATGCATTGGCTATACGTACCGCTTTTATACACAGCAGGGCTATCTCAGGATACATGCATCTTTGGGGCATGCCTCCTCCACAGCCACTAACAATTCACAATCCTTAATTACTCACCTAATACCAATGCACCCCAAATCATGTTAGTTAAATCATCATGCATGTGCATTGGCAATTACCTGAAGTAGACTGCAGAATTCAGCAATTAGCATTCATTCCACTGGTAAGTTAGCTAGCTTAAGCTTACTAATTTGACACATTTTAGCCATTTTACTACCATCAGCATTACAGTGCAACAATTCACTACTCTAGATAATAATATGATCATCTACATCCAAATAAAATGATAATGCCTTGAATAGAAGGCAATATACATGATTCCATGCAGCCTGCATGCAACACCCAACTGTCATGTTCCTCAGCAAATTTGAAATGACAGTCTTGGTCATGTGACCACATAGCCTTCGCATCTAATTATAATTGAAGGGTATACAATACCATTCGAATGGTATAATACCATTCGAAGGGTATACCAGTGTTATACCATTCGAACACCATTCAGGTCCACTAAAATTGAAGACTATGATTGCCCGAATGCTATTGAATGGTATAAAACCAGTATAATACCCTTCGAATGTTGTTTGAAGAGTATTCGAAGACTATAATACCATTCATGTTGGGTAAGGGATGCTCTGATGTCAATTGTCTAAAGCTAACTATCGGGTTCCACTATATTAGAAAATTGACATATCAAAATTGTTGTTTAATTGTATGGATGTAATGAATATTAGTCAAACCTTTATTATAAATGAGATGAGAGCCAAATGCCATTCCCCTGCAACATAGCAGATCGATACAGATGAGTGAAAATTAATGTGTAGCAAAAAATTCAAAAATTCAACAAAAATTAAAAATGATTGCAACTTTCATTTCCAGATTTCTCTGTAATGTGTGCAGTAAAGAGAATGATTTCGTTTATAATATTTATTTATACGTCAATGAATATTTTGATAGCTTACTTATTGAAATTGATTCAATAGATCGTCTAATATCAATACTCCCGTTAGTCCCAAAATATAAATATATAATGTAGTTGTCCTCGTTCAGTCCTTATATTTGGTCATCTCTAAAACATTTTTAGTGAGTTCACACGCTCACCATAGGCCGGTGAACAAAGAAATAAACCAATAAAACAACAAAAGAATTTCAACACATTTCCCAATCGACACTCTGCCCATCAACGGCTAATTATCGGCGTTTGAACTCACGTCATCTTAGCATAATCATACGCTACAACACACGAATGCCTTCATTGCACACTGGTATATCTGTAGTCAAATCCGGCGCCACTGCACTGATACAATACAGGTATATGTTCATCGGTTAAGCGTGAGCGGGTAATTTGACTATGAATAGGGTTGCGAGGTTTTAGAACTGACGGAAAATAAGACAGAGAGGTCGAGGACAACCAAACAATATTTTATTATTGGCCTACTGGTATTTGGAAAATTTAGTCATGGATGATTAGTTCAATAGTTAAATGCTGTCACTTGGAGGCGCTGTAGTTAATGTCTCTAGTCTACCACTTGTGGCGTCCCATATTCTCAACCAAGTGGCTGAAACATGTAATTGCTACAAATGTGGTATTAATGGAAAGATAAACACATCAGCTTTTCATTGGTGATATGCAACACATTATGAAATATCACAAAATATACGCGATTGAAACGAAATTCAAGAGTTTTTGAAGGGGTTAATATTTAACCAAAGGAAGGTCATTTAACAAACTGGTATGGGTAAAGCGCTTGCAGCTCAGCTACTTAAATCCCAGTTTAATTAGCCTACTTTTTTTAGTCATCATTAAGCAGCATATCCTGGGCTGAGCCTGAGCTTTTGCTTACCTTGAAATCCTGTGAAGCCTTTACCCATTCTAGACAACTGGATAACAAACACGACATGGGCCGGTTTGAGCTGGTTTATACCGGCCTGTGCTGCCACTAACTTGGCTTGTGCTCTCTCATCTTGTATGCAGTAGGAAGCGCATGCGATGAGCTGGTTATTCTGGTGGCCATCTTCACACTGCACTAGGAGTAGACCTTCTTCTCTCTGACGTCCATTAAAGAATTCCCTGCAATGGTGTGAAATTATCAATATAATTTATTCAAAAAGGTTTGATAGACCCTCAACTTTGCATGACTGTAGAGTATAGGCCTGGAAGTCACCAATTACTATCTTCTGGTTGCTATAACACTGTTTCCAAGCAACCAGAAAGTAGCGTTATCAACACAGGATCGTCACTTCATCATCAGTGCTGATAAAGAGAATTGCTTGTTCTTGATACGTCCGTTAAGGAATGTTAAAACCCAGATATGATAATCCTATTTCACAGTTTAATCTAACAGTCCCGATGAGCATCGTTAATGCCTACCTTATTTCTGCAGAGAACTGCTGCTCTGTCTGGAATTTCTGTAAGAATAGACCCTGTACGCAATGGGCTGGAAAACCTAGCTCACGTGCCAGGTTGAGTCGATCTCCTTTGACAAGCAACCTGGAATGTGTGGTCACCTGGTTCACCGGTGCCTGGTTAGGGTTAAGAGGCATAAAAAAGCTAAGAAATAATATTATAAGTATTCAGTTATGTGCGTAGTATGCTTGCAAGCGTGGCCTGGGGTCATGCCCAAAATAACTTGGTCTAAGTAACAAAGAAATCAGAAACATCATCGCAGATATGTAAAAGACAGCTTTGAGGGTGAAAAACTGACTCTGGCTGGCAAGAAACAGCAAGATCTGCGCTAGATGGGAGCATGATGGGAGTAAGTGCAAGACCAGTCAAGTCGACAGCATTGCAGTCTGAGAGGTTCCTAGATCGAGGGTTCTCAACATTTCTTAATAGAGCGCTACTATTATGAGATAAAATGTATGATGAAGCGCCAAATGCGCCCATTTTCTAATGTATTTCTTTATATTTTTGAGGAGTCCAAGCACCAACCACCATTCATCCAAACTCGACATATGGCACGTGCGCAGCCAGTTGAGAAGCCTTGTCCTAGATAGAACAAATTACTTGGGGCTGTTGCAGAGGCACGAAGACTGGACTAACAGTAAAGAGATAATATCTTAGGCTTGGTATAAAACTCTTTCTGTACACATCCAATCAAGGTGTCAATGCAGTCTGGGAGATTGCGGTGGACAAATCACTTAGGGCCGTTGAGGAGGCATGAAGCCTGGACAGACAGTAGAGAGAAAATATTTTGGGTTTGGTATAAAACTCGTTCTGTACACATCCAATCAAAGTGTCAATGAAGTCTGGGAGATTGCTGAGGACAAATTACTTGGAGCTGCTGCAGAGGCATGAGGACTGGACAGACAGTAAAGAGACCAGATTAGACTAAGATGCAGGCTCATGCAGTTATACATAGTTATTGGCGGGAATTCTCGAAAGTGGTCTAACTTTAGTCCTGGTCTAAACCTGGACAAAGTCTAGGTTTAGTCCAGATTTAGTCCAAGCTGGTTTTCACAACAGTGGACTAAGCTTAGTCCTGGACTAAATTGTGCTAATCCAGGGCTTAATTTAGTCCACTGAAAGGGTAGGTTTAAAAGTGGACTAACTATGGCTGACAACTTGGCAGTTTTTAGGAGATTGCATTATTTGAGGCAATTGTTTCACCCTAGGCCCGAGCGAGTTTTGTTTGACCGTAAAAATCCATTGGATTGGAGATGTATACCCAGGATTGTTTTAGACAAAGATATAGACTGTCAAAGGAAACTGTTTTGTTTTTGTGTGGGGTTTTAGAGCCCGATTTGATCATGATTTTCCTCATCACAGGCTAAGCACCTATTACTTGATAAGCCTGTAGCCTTTAACTCAGACAAATAACTTGGGACTATTTAACCTCATAACATGTTGTATTTGTACAATATTCTTCATCATTAAACATTCATAAATATCATAAAAAGTAAATAATATCCAGACATACCTGATATACTATTTCCTTGAGATGTCCATCACCCTCTGGTCCAGTACCCTTTACCTGCTGTCGTAGATAGGCAGCCAAGCTGCTGTGTTGTTGTACATCCATGTATTCCTCGTAGAGTAACTCTGATTCCTGTCTCAGTTTGGAATCACTGAGACGGCAGACTGCTTCAGGAGTGGCACATTGCAGCAATAGACCTTTCACAAGATTGCAAACCTACAATGGGAAAAATATTAATGGGCAATTAAAAAGATCAGGAGCTTTTTTTAATTTTTTATTATTATTTATTATCTTTACCCAGCGTTGCCCGAATCAGCTGGCCGTTGTTCTTACTCGGGGCCCTGCACATCAATATAATACATGCTTAAAAATAATTGACTTAATATAAAATACACGAGATACAATAATGACAATATGATTATGTATAGAGTATAAAACCCAATGGACAACACTCATAAATCTATCACATAATGCATAATAAAAACATATTAAAATTATTTGATTACATATATACACTTCATAAAAGCTTGACTATGATACATCAAACACATTAAATTTGAGCTAGTTCCGATGATAGGATTTATACAAAGCCTTAAAAGATTGCACGTTCACAGAATTTCTGATTGCAATTTCAATACAATTCCATACATTAACACCATTATAGCTAAAACAATACTTATAACACTCAATGTCATTGCCATTTGTCAATAGGGGTAGTGCCAACAGACCTGCTGCGGATTGCCTTGTATCGCGCTCGTGGTGTTCGCGAACATAACTAAATTTACTTTGTAAATACGATGGTGCCAGACCATTTAGACATTTAAAAACCAGCAAAGCAGTGAAATAATTTCTGCGGTTAAAAAGGTTTTGCCATTTAAGTTCATGGAACATTTCATTAGAGGGAGTAAAAGAATTAACACCAAGTATAACTCGAGCACATCGCTTCTGTAGCACGTCAAGTGTATGAATATCATCACTGTAGCGACCGTACCATGCCACACTACAGTAGTCGAAATGTGGTTGAACCAATGCTTTGTAGATAGTGTTCAGGGTGCTTGGATCAAGAAAAACTTTAAGACGACGTAAAAGTGCAAGTTTTCCAAATATTTTTCTCATCACATTATTTACCTGACTATGCCATTTCAATTTATTGTCAACTATAACACCCAAACATTTGAAGTTATCAACATTCTGTAGTACATTTTTACGAACTGCAACACGAAAATCATCAGTATTTACATTTTTGAGTCTTGCACCTTTACCAACTAGCATTACCTTTGTTTTATCTGTATTGAGAAATAATTTATTTTCACTCAACCATTTACAGAGGGACTCAAGATCAGACTCCAGTTTCATAGAAATATCTTTCACATCGTTGCTACTTACAGATAAGGTAGTGTCATCTGCATACCTAAATATTTTACCATGTTTAATCACACTACTCATACTGTCAATAAAGATAATAAAAAGCAAAGGTCCTAGAATGCTGCCTTGAGGCACACCAGTATTTACATTCAATGCATCAGAAAGAGATTTTTTAAAACAGACTTTTTGAACTCTCCCCGTCAGGTAAGAATTAAACCATTTCATTGTAATTTAATAAAACTGAAACTGAAACTGAAACTAATATCGGTAGCACAAATATCATGCAATTTCTTTAACAAAATGGAATGATTTACAGTATCGAAGGCCTTACGGAGGTCGATAAAGGTAACTCCCGTCATTTTGCTTTCATTCATATTGCCCAACCAATTATCAACCATATCAGTAACACACGTTTCGGTAGAATGTTGGGGGCGGAAACCAGACTGATTGGGGTTCAGGAGATCATTTTCAATAAGAAACGAGTACACATGTTCATGAACTGCTCTTTCGAGTATCTTACTTGCACAAGCAAGGATGGAGATGGGTCGATAGTTGTTAGCATCATTCAAATCCCCACCTTTGTGAAAATGTGTAGTACTGTTTATGTATATTTAATCTACAACAGAGGTTTTTTAAAAAGATTTTTTAAAAATAACTTCAGTACTTCACCCAACTTTGTCTGCTTTGCTTCAAGACATGATAATGTCACATTTATGCACACCTATTTGCCGTGACATGGCTTTAATTAGCTGGTCACATAATGCAGTCCTCAAAATAAGTAACTGACCAAGTAATACGTATGTCCTCAAATCCAACACTATAGCTCCTACGTAAAAATAGTAAAAAGTTGTAGGGAAACTTCTTTCCTTTAATTTTAAATATTACACGTGAAGATTGAATGAATATTAACTCAGTTATATGCCTAAAACCAAAACAAAGTCCGTTTTCATTTTAATATTTTGTTTGCCTACACGCAGCCCTCGGACTAGCAACAGGCAGATTATGTATTAACTGGTAGCGACAACTAACGGGTCGATAGTCACGATAGAAAGATGAGGATTGGGGATGCTTCAATTGATCAATGCAGCCCATACACATATCTGTTACACTGTCCTGCGCGTTCGAAACCCAGTGCGAAAATGTAAACTGCACTTTGTTCAATCCTTTTTCAATGTAGCAACCTTAATTATTAACCAACACATTTATGCAGACCTATTTGCCGTGACTTGGCTTGAAATAGCTGGTCACATAATAGTCTGTTTTGCTTCAATACATGATAATATCACATTTATGCAGACCTATTTGCTGTGACATATATCAAAATAGGCTATACACCTGTCTACAAAGATGAATGGAACAGTCTATTATCATTTGCCATATAGACCATGTCATCTCTTGTTGACCCACAATGTAAAGTGCTCGGTTTCATTTAATGCAAAGGGAACATGCACTGACTGTTTGCATTGAATGGTTTGGATTATAGTAAACACCCCTTGGAATGTACACGCATACCCCAAGGCAAACGTTTGTGTGGCAGGTAATTCACGTGCACATCACCGGGCAAGCAAGCTTTTGTTTGCTTGTCTGCTATGTCCTACAAGTTTAGTATAATGCATCTGCATAAGCTAATCTGTTTAAAATCTACACTTCCGTATAAATACATTGATTTTCACGAAGACAAAAACAATATTCATAAAACCATATGTTTTCTGAAATCTGAAAACATCTGGGAATTTGGTAATGTCTCCTGTTATTATTTGAGACAATGGGATTTTCAAATACTAGTAACAACAAATTCCGTAGATCAAAAAGGCCTTTTTGGACAAAATTAAAACTTGGGATATCTTCTTTTGTTATCAATATACACAAACTCTGCTATTTGGAAGCATATACAATGCCTATTATCATAGCCAAGTTAGTCACCTTAAGGTAATGTCTTCCACATGGGGGTGTATGGATGGAACACAGCACAATGTCATGGAATAGCCCAATGTGACAACACTGTCTTAAGAAAGTGATTTGGCCAGTCTTACCACATCTTTCCACCCCTCATGTCCCTAATTGTCTGTTTTTGTACCTCATAACATAATGACGTCACATTTAAGTGGACCTATTTGCCGTGACACGGCTTGAAATGCCTGGTCATATAATTGTCTGTTTTTCTACCTCAGGACATAATAATGTCACATTTAAGAAGACCTATTTGCCGTGACACGGCTTGAAATGCCTGGTCATATAATTGTCTGTTTTTCTACCTCAGGACATAATAATGTCACATTTAAGAAGACCTATTTGCCGTGACACGGCTTGAAATGCCTGTCATATAATTGTCAGTTTTTGTACCTCAGGACATAATAATGTCACATTTAAATATACCTATTTGCCGTGACATGGCTTGAAATGCCTGGTCATATAATTGTCTGTTTTTGTACCTCAGGATATAATAATGTCACATTTCAGTAGACCTATTTGCCGTGACATGGCTTGAAATGCCTGGTCATATAATTGTCTGTTTTTGTACCTCATAACATAATAATGTCACATTTAAGTAGACCTATTTGCAGTGACACGGCTTGAAATGCCTGGTCATATCATTGTCTGTTTTTGTACCTCAGGACATAATAATGTCACATTTAAGTAGACCTATTGCCGTGACACAGCTTGAAAAATAATCGTCTGATTTTGTACCTCTGGACATAATAATGTCACATTTAAGTAGACCTATTTGCCGTGACATGGCTTGAAACACCTGGTCATATAATAGTCTGTTATTCTACCTTTGAAATTTGGTAATGTCTCTTGTTAGTTGAGACAATGGGATTTTCAGATAACAGCACAGTAAATCAAAAATGCCTTTTAGGAAAATGGAAACAATTCACAAACTTGGTATATCTTCTTTTCTTATCAATATTATCTGCGATTTGGAAGCAAATCAATGCCGGTCACCGTAGTTAAGTGAGCCACCTTCAGGAATGTCCTCCACATGGGGGTGTATGGATGGAGTAGCCAAATGGAATGGAATAGCCCAATGTGACATCACTATCTGAAGAAAGTGATATGGACTTTTTATCAAACTAACCAGTCTTACCTCGTCTTTCCACCCCTCATGTCCCTCATGCTGTCCCATTTCAGAGCACACTTGGTAAACGAGGGATGCCAATGTGTCGTCATGGTAACCAACAAAGGCATCCTCAATGGCAAACTTATATCTGAAATATCAAATAAATGAATGAACATTTTTTATTACTTAAGCAAAATAAGAATCCATTCGATCTGATTTATGATATTATATTTATGATATTATATTGCAATTCTAAATGTGATTTGGTAACAAATTCAGGAAAGTAAACCTTTTCATTACACCTGTAAACCATCTAATCTGATTTTTGATGTGATATTGTTGCAATCCAGGGTTAAAATACAAACATTCACTATTATGGAAGTTGGCTTAAACTGATGGCGAGGGCATACTCAGAGGACACCAGGTTTAAGATGACGCCAAGGAAAATAACCCAGTTCTGTGGGCCTGACTTGAAAACATCTGTCAAGTCAAGGGCACGGGTTGGTACCCCCTCCTTTTGTTACCCATTGGACACCAGGTTTAAGATGACGCCAAGGAAAATAACCCAGTTCTGTGGGCCTGACTTGAAAACATCTGTCAAGTCAAGGGCACGGGTTGGTACCCCCTCCTTTTGTTACCCATTTACAACATACCGTTAATGCTATATACAACTTTAAGGCTTTAAAAATGAATTGCAGATGATATTGCCTTTTTGGGTGGGGTAGGGTTGAGTGGGGTGAGGCGGGGTTGGGGTAGTTTACTGTACTTACTTATTGTCTCTCTTGTAGGCTGGTAGATTAATGGTAGCAAAATTCTTGACCCACTCTTCCAATCTTGTGACCACCTCCCTCTGAGGGAAACTTAACATTGTAGAAGTTGCCAAGAAATGCTTCTCAAGACGATTGATCAACGGTGTGGGGAAACGTTCGTACACGACATCCTTGTCAGCTATCACTATTAATCTATAAAGATCAAAATGTGTGATAACTACATAAATAATAAATCAATGATATATCAAGGTGAGCATCAGAATAAATTTGTCATATAAGCTTGCTTATTGAATAGGCGTTTTGAGAAAAATTTGATTTTCTCTTTTTTCAACGTAATACTCTTTAGTATCTTATTGAATATTTCAAAATCATAGTATGATTTGAGATCTAGAGAAATACAAAGACTTGAGATCAAGAAGTGCATTCCTGAATTTGAGTTGTGTACATGGATTCTCTTTGAATATCATATGTGAAATGAAATGACAAGTGTAGCTGATATTTGACATGCATATTGGAAGTACGTTTTACCAATGTCACAGGCTCATGAAAAACATTATCAGTATTATGCCCTAAAAGACCTGTAGATACTCAAAATTAATCATCAGGCTACCGAGAAAAAGGCTTAATTTTAGTGTCTGGATTGCAAATATAGCAATATGACTCTCTAAATTAAGTTACCAACTTCACTAAGTGAATGTGATGATAATAATTAATCTTTCCCTCGTGGTGGTCCAGAAATGAAAAATTCATTTCCACAGCAATGATTGGAACCCTGGTCCTCCCAACCTGTAGAGAGACACTCTGCCGATTAGGCTATTGAGGACAATTGGTATCTGAGCATTAGAATACTTTCCACACGGCAGTCTTCTACAGACAACAGTTCCAAAGTTTCACAAAATGTTTCAAATAATGTCAATATTATTGAATTGCATCACCACATTTGGAATCACCATGAGAAATGCATTGAAATAAGGACAAACATGTCTAGTATTGGTTCAGTAATCCTTGAGATAGACTTTGAAATTTGGGAAAGGTTTCTGAAAAAGCCGTTTTGTATTATGGTAAAACTAATAGTCGCGTGGAAAGTGTTTTTGATTTAAATTGACACATTTCTTCCGCTTCTCGAGGCTCTAGTGACAAGCGTGATGAAAAAATAACTTTTTTTGTTCATTTATCTATTCCTACCTGAAGTCTTTGTGTACTCTGCATTTCACCCTATGTGTTCCCAGACCTAGATCAACGTATCGTTGTCCACCGAACATGACATAGTACTGGTTGAGGGCATCGTATAGACTCTCGTAAAGGTTCTCAAGATTGAGAAGCACCACGGTGCGTCCCGTTTCCATGCACACTTTGATGCGGTTGATGTTGCGGCATACCTTTAAGTTAAAAAACAACAACCATGTTTTAATGGTTAATTGGTAAATCTCATGAGAAAAGGCACACAAGAATTGCTGTCATAAAGCTTCCCCACGGGTAAATGGAGAAGCATACTTACAAAAAATAATCTTCAGATTCAAATCTTGTGTTTTACACTATTTTATTTGCTTGAAGTTCAGAAGATTATCTCCAGTAATAAAATGTTGATCTGCATCAGCAGTGTCCTGGATAGAAAAGAAAAGTTTACTCATTTCCCCTTTTCAAACATTGATTAGTGGATTCCGAAGAAGACAAATAGCCAAATAAATTAGAAAATCACATTATGGCGCAATGATGCAGCACAGAATATGCCTGATAAAATTTGAACAAAAACACAATTTGTCAAGCTGTCACAAGTAAAACAGCAATTGTGACATATCAAAAAACCAATGAGACTAAGTAAGGGTTACAACATTCAGCAATACTATTTGATTCAACCATACAAAATGATCAATGTAGTCAAATATCTAAATTATAGTACCTCATTTAACACTTCTTGTAAATAAGTAATAGGACAGTAGTTTTATTTTCCTTTACCAACCTGTGTATATTCTTGGTCATAAGGGAAACTACTGCCGAATATAATGATAACGTCTTGCTGACTGAGGAGCTGCTGGCGTAGAATTGGCAAGGCAGCATAATTCTCTGTCAACACCAGTAAATACCGACTCTCTCTGGAATTGTATAAAACATCAATATTTTATGTAAATAAATTTTAAAATTTCTTAAATTGTATATTTGAATTCATATTCAAAAACAAAGTAAGTCAGGTGTTAGATTTTTTGTCCAATTATGCGTAACCGATCAAAAAACTCAACGAAATATATAGAAGTCTAGTGATAGATAAATAAGTGAAATTGAATGTCAGTTATGATTTATTTTAACCACGCTGCATTAGTCATATACTCAAGTTCAACCATAGTCTAAATATAACAAATGTAGGAAATGATACATACATGAAGGATGACAGCAGAACCGGTAATTTGTACGCAATAAATAGTAATGCTGTGCTAAATCCTCAAAGGAACAGTGGCTTTGACTCTAGTATGACAATGACAATGTGTATAAGTCTAATTACCCGTCCCCTGTTGCATGGCCCTGTAGACTCGCTTCCAAGACTGGCTGGACTACACAGGTCATCTGCCCTGGCTTAGTAGTACATAGAGTCTGCGTACAAGTCTACTTACCCATCCACAGTTGCATGGCCCTGTAGACTCGCTTCCAATAAACCGGCTGGACTACAGTCAGATCGAGTCATGTGCCCTGGCTCAGTATTACATAGAGTCTGTGTACAAGTCTACTTACCCATCTCTTGTTGCATGGACCTGTAGACTCGCTTTCAATAAACTGGCTGGACTACAGTCAGGGTCATCTGGCCTGGCCTAATCCAAGAAAAAGTATTACATTTCAGTATGTTATTATATCACATTTGCAGTTCTATACTGTCACTCATGATAACAATAAACAACTTATTAAGGAATCATGACAAGATAAACAGTGTCCCAAACAAATAGTGTCCCAAAGAAAACCAATATTTTAAAATTGTTAAAATACTGACCAATTAGTAAATGTGTCTGACAGCGTATCTGTATCTGTCCAATACTGCAACAAACTCCACTGCGGGATATTAATAGTTGCAGACGCGGCTAACTGACGTGGTTAATGGTGGGCCCCCCTTATAATGACATCTGCATATTACTAAGTTTGGATTTAAAGGTTTCAACAGATGTGGATTCCCTAGTGTTGGCAGGCAGAAGATTCCACTCCACTGTGGTTCTTGGTAGGAAGGAGAATTTAAGACAGTCTGGTGATTGAATGAGATTGATGCTGATTTGCGTGTAGATATACCCCCTTAGTGGTTTAGTTTGGAGCTGGTCTGTATTTATGGCGACTATGTGGTTGATGGACCTGTACAGTAGGGTGAGTCTGGAAGCAGCTCTTCGTTCCTCCAGCGACTTCCAGCCTAATTTGGATATCATTGAAGAAACGCTGGATTTTCGGCGGAAGTCCTTGCAGACGGATCTGACTGCACGGCGTTGAACCGCTACCAGTTTGTCTTTGTGGTTCTGATGAGGATCCCATATGCTGTCGCAGTATTCAAGTTTGAGCCTAACGAGGCTTTTGAAGGCAGTCTAATTGACTGCGGCTGAGCAACTGTAAAGATTTCTATGGAGGCCAAGGACTCTATTTGCCTTTGAAGTGGTGCTGTTGATGTGATCCACCCATGTCAGTTTGTGGTTTAACTCTACCCCCAGGTAGGTGTGGCTTTTGACAGTCTCTAAGAATTGTTGGTTCATAAAGTATGTTGACTGAATGGGGAGCTTTTTGTGGGTGACGTGCATGGCGCATTTTTAAAGGAAACATTCTAGCACAATGTAAAGAATGCGACAGCCTATAGACAAGGGTTCTAGATTCTTTTTAATTCATATTAAGTCGGTAAGAGTTATAGTATCCTTATAATGCCCAAATTAACAACAACAACAACAAAATATCTTCTTTAAATTTGCCCACAAAAATGATCCAAACAATTGGTTTAACACAGGGTTGACATGATAGTCAATAATATATAATAATTTAAACAATTGTAACTGTTATCTAATAAGAATTCAAGCAGCACTTATATCTAAATGCTGATGTTTTAATTGAAGCAAACAGTAAAATCACATGTTGAATTAAAGCTTACCTCTGCATATGCAGTTGCTTGTATATGCTTTTCAAACGCCCTCATCGGATCATCCGCCCCGAGCAGTCCACCAAAGTTACGCTTTACAGAATGCTCAATCTCAAGCTCTGTGGGACCTTTGCGGGATATACTAGAGAAACTGTACACCATTTTAATCAGACTGTTTAGGGGAGACAAAATAACAATCAGAATTTAGCATTCTTCATGTTGCAGTGTAAATAATGTATACTGCTTTCATCAATACGGCCTAAAATTCAGAAATTAACAACAAAACCATATTCAATAGGTGCAGGTATTATAAAGGGACATTACTTGAAACTATTAATCACACATTTAGGGGGAAATGCAGATACTGTAGCTCTCATTTTGAATACCCCATTTGAAATATGTGTGCTAATCTCTATTTATTCAATCATTATTATTTTTTAAATACACCAAAATTGATGAATAGACACAAAAACCCAGGACACGATGTTGACCCTCTATAATGACTAACACTGGCTGGCCAACACACATACAGGCTGGGGGATGAGACAAACATCAACACTATATAAAATGTTGATATTTAAAATTTAAAGTATAGACATTCAGAAGACGGAGTCGTTACTCTGAGTTTCATGCCAATAAGTTTCTTTGCTAGTATTTACTTAGCAGGAATACAAACTCGGCATTCACTCGTATATATGTATATAGTATCCAATTTGGACGACCGTTAACTCGGTTACACGTGTAATACATTTTAATTCAATAACGTTACATTGTAGTGCATTGTATCTGAATAGACCTATAATTGATGTAAGCCAACGCAACATAATATTCAAGTCAACCCATCATTTGAAATTATTAACAGCATGTCAAAAGAAGGTGATTTGCCCTTCCAATGTCTTTTTAAATATAATAATAAGGCCTCTCCTTAAAAGTGAAATTTGGGAACCACTGATATACTCGAAGCTGTTATATTCAATATTTTAAAAATATTTGCCGCGGTACCACAGCAGCGAAATCCTTCCTATCGCAAACACTTTCATTCTAATTGCCTGATGGTAATGAAAACAAAAACAAGCCGAGTGTTGTAATAAACACATAGTTCACGTTAAACATTAATGCTCTCCCAGTTCGTTATTCACTCACTTACATTATACTCTCCCATCAAGTTCAAAACATCCATAGTTCATTTCAACAAGCGCACACTTGTCCAAGTTATATACAAATAAAAAACTAACTCAACTATTGACCAGGCCAAGATCTCAGTGAATTCGAAATGTTTGTTAACATTCAAAGTCCCTGATTCAATTAACCATAGCAGCACAGCTATTGACACTACACTATTGATATTGACTTTAAATTGACTGAACACCTGATTGCACAGCTATACTATTATTGGATAAGGTTTGCATTGCTATACAATGAAAACAACTTGTTCTGTATCGTCCAACTTATACATATACATATAATTATACATATGCATAGAGGCGATACGGGTCTAATACACCTATCAGTTGTAAGACGCACTATACGACCCCGGGAGTGGCGCGTCACTTTACCGAGGTGCGTCAACTTCTCATGTACCATGACGCACCCTGTGTCAAAAAAACGACGGACCATTGCCATCCAAATACGCACCCTCAGTCAATTTTTGGACGCACCATTGGTGGATTCTGACGGACCATGACGACGCACCCCGTCGTCAGATATCGTTGACTAAACTGGATAAAACACGATGACTACTGCAAATGAAACTACTTTTGATTCACGAGGGATCTGCCCTTATTCGATGTTGTCAACCCTGGCCCTCGAATATATAGACTACCGGACCGGGACCGGGATGGACGGAACCAAGAGGAGAACTTTTATATGCACAATAAATGTCTGACTGGTCTAAAATTCATAAAATATTTAACTGATTATCATAAACGTCAGGATGAGGATGAAACAATTTCGAGAACATTTCCCATTCTGCTTCAATCGACACGTTCAGTGGCGTAACCAGGAGGTGGGGTAGGGTGGGGTGGGGGAAGGGGGCATCCTTCATCCCTTGTTATACATGTATGTATAGGCTTGCGCCTATTTACAATAAACGGGAGGTAGGTAGAAAATTGGGTTCTCGAAAGTGTATTTTAACCAAAATTGGGTTCTCGAAAGTGTATTTAAACATTTGAACTTCGGATTGGAAATTACACCTTCTATAATCCATCAAGAAATTTTAGGGGGCATTTAAAAATACCAAAAACTTTTCTGATGTAATCAATGCCACCCAAATACTTCGGGGAAAAGGCATTAAAGTAGAGCCTGGTTGGCGGTATCAATGAGTTATGTGGTGTAGTATATAGCGTATACATTTAAAGGTCGTATTTTGTTGTTCGTAAACATATACACTGTGACGCACCCATGTAAAGTGACGGACCTTGACGCACCCTCCGTCATTTTTTTGACGGACCAAAGGCTGCCACTGACGTACCCTCCGTCAAAAATTATTGGTAAACGACGCACCCACGACGCACCTCTCCCGGGGGTCGTATAGTGCGTCTTACAATTGATGGGTGTATAACACGCCTAGTAACGAGGTTCACCAGAGCGAATTAATAGCCCTTGTAAGCGGGCGATTTAATAATAATAATAATAAAATACATTTATTAAGCGCATAAAACAGAAGTCACTAAGCGCTTTACATGGCATAAAAATCAAAAACATTATACACATCAACAAGTATAAGTACACATATAACCAGGAAATACATAATATAAAAGATACAACGACATAATGTTGATCAGGCAGTTGGTTCATTTGACAAGGGGAATTATGGAATATATATGACTGTCAAATTAGCTGTTGGTTCACTTTTATTGCTTGCCCCTCCAATATGCAATGCGTAAATACACAATCCATGGTGTTAAATCAAACCAATTTCCAGAATCAGCCACAGCTCCGAGATAGCCAGAAAGTGCTCAACTGATAAAAGGTCAGGAGCATATGTATCAACATTAAATCATGAATATTGACAAAGATTTTATGGTTAAACTATCTTTGGAATTGGAATAGGGTGCTATTTGATATTAAATAAGTAAAATGGGATCTTTAAGCCACTGCAAATGCTTGGTCTGCAATAAAACTGTATTGCAATGTAAATGTGGCCGATGACTGTACCTAATATTACTATGACAACTTAATATGAAACTCTCCTCAGTGGCATAGCTAGGTTTTTCATATTGGAGGGGCAAGCAATAAAAGTGAACCGACAGCTAATTTGACAGTCATATATATTCCATAATTCCCCTTGTCAAATGAACCAACAGAACCAATCTCAACCGACAAACTCATGATATTGCCCCCCCCCCCCCCCCTCCCTCTCTCGCTATGCCACTGACTCTTGTTGCACATGCTTTTCAATATACCTGTAATAGTCCCTGAGACCAAAGAATTCTCTCTCCTGTTTCTTGTACAGTGACAGATATGCCTTGGCTAGTGATGGAATCAAAGGCTCTATCAGCTCCAACACATCCTTGTCAGTAGCACAAATTCCCCTGAAATGTTTAAACAGAGGAAAGAAATGTCACCATTTTTTACTGCAGGCATTGAGAGCACCCAGTTTTAAATGTCTGCTACTTCAAAAGCTCTCTCTCTCTCTCTCTCTCTATTAAATATTGTGTTTGACATGAGATAAACTGGGTTAAAACAGTCTTTCTAACCAAACCTAGATACTTTGCAAAGTTTTTTTGTTTTGTCTACATTTTAGATGGAGCGTGCTCATAACAATTACATATTGTACCCATTACATCTCAAATAAGAGTTACTCCCAAATCACCATTTACCGAACCAATATTAATTTGTACACTTTTGTTGTTTATTACACATTTTTCTTTTTAAATATAAAATTCATATATTTCACTCCCAATGCACCCCTCTCCTTTGTGTTCCAATCCAATCACTTGTCCTCCCTTCTACCCGATAAGTACTAACCTTGCCGTCTCCACAAGTTCTCTTTCATCTGGCTCTTCTCTCGACACAAGAATTCCTCTGTTCATTTTGGCAGGATCCAAGGCCCAGTTAGATAATCCTACAAATCCAACCTTCTTATGTTTGGCTGGGTTGTCTTCATCCTCTTCTGAGCCGGTCTCTAGCAATGGGTGCAGAGTCTGAAATTAATAACACATGATAGATTTAGAATCCAAAGCCCAGTAGCATAATTCTACAAAGGCAATATTATTATGTTTGGCTGCATTATCCAAATCGTCATCTGATCCTGTCTCTAGTAATGGGGGGCAACATCTGAATTATGAAACTTTCTTAAACGCTTATTCATTCCCGTATCATGATACAACACAGATCTCATGCCAAGAAGCTGTTCAGTTACAATATGTAGTGGTACTTATGTGACCCATGCACACTATGCGACAAACGCAATTCACTTCATACCAATGCAGGGCAGTAGCACACACTATTCACTAGGGGGTATGGTCTTTCCTATAAATATATAAATATTTGTTTGGGTAAAGCAAATGCACCATGAACATCTTTCCAGTTCTATAATTACCAAAATTTCATTTACCTTCAAAGGCATCCTTGGGGAATCCTCTGCCAGACCGACTTCATCAAGCACCACCACTGACACAAACCTATCAAGATCTTTGCCTTCCTGGAAGCGACTGCATTGACGGAAGGTACCCACAATGCCATCTGGTGTAGACAGGGGACTGCATTGAAAGGAAATCATGTGTACCTATTGACAATAATGGAAAGAAACGATCACACATCAGTTCACCTTCAAGGGACCTTAATGTGAAAGAGACAGACTGTAATAGTTTTCTTGTACTTGACGGTTTTGACTTAAATAAGGTTTTAGTGCTAACCATATACAATATTTCCAACTATCCTATTTGACATCAACCAGTATGTCCATCCCGCTGTAGAACACGTGGCATTGGTAACGCATGTTTTTGTGATTCTTTGCGTAGTGAATTGGGTAACTAATTCAATATTTGGAACATAAGCAAAGATTAGTATCAATCATCAGGCAGACAATTTCAGAAACTAAAATGTCATCATTTTGTCTACGTAACAAGTTGTTACATCATAACATCTACTGCTCCAGTCTCATTTGAAAAATACATCGCAGGTGACAGTTGAAAATCTTACAATCCATAATTTTTAATTACTTGTTGTGTGATACTACAAATTAGAAAATGCTATCAACATACAACATACCTGTTTGAGGTTTTTGAATAGTTTGCTGTGTGCGGCATCACCTTGCATGGCATCTTCTACAATGGTCTTGGCAAGAGACTTGGAGCTACCAGGTTTTCCAACCAGGAACAGAGGTATACGTAACTCTATACACACCACCATCATGAACACATTCTCTTTGAGGGCGCTGTTCCTTGCGATGTTGGGACCGAGCTGCAGAGCAGCTAGAAACTTATCCTGGCATCTATGAGTAAAAAGAGCATTATGTGGTCAGTCAACGTATCATTCTAATGGTGCCACAATAATAAGTTTCCAGTCTTAGGGTAGGTGTGGGTAATACGGGACCTTTAAGACATTTGCATAATTAAAATACAAAATAACTGACTCAAATTTAAGCAAAGTTTGTTATTTGTAATCTACATTTTATAAACCTTTATTGTAATAATAATGCATGAAGAACATTGGTACAAAAAAGGTACATTGCTACAAAAAGAAGAAGAAAAAAGTACTGTAGGTGTGGGTAATACGGGACCTTTAAGACATTTGCATACCGTCATGCTGGCTGTCCCATATTACCTTCACCAATTGTGAACCCACGGCTCCCATTCAATGCATTATAACACCAATGTACACTGTACTAGCGAAGCACACACACAATACATGTTGGACCAACACCTGAAACATGCTTAATAATGCAAAAATTCAGGTCACGCCCCCTTTCCTTTTCTTTACCATCATATTCTATGAAAACACTATTTTTATATTCGACCAAAAATATGGGTGCATTTTTCCTTAAATTGACAGGTTGTGGTGATTTTCTGGCTGGTAATTCTTCCGGTAGTTTGATAAGAGTCATGCAATTCACTAAGGGTTTGATCTATCTATAGAGGGCTCTATTTAAAGTGCTAGTAATGCCAGACGGCTGTAGATGAGATTTGAGTGATGTGGCCCCGTATTACCTACGGTCCCGTATTACCCACACCTACCCTATATACTATGGACTTTATTTTCGTTACAATTGCAATCAAAATCTATAGATGGTTGTGGGGGGAGGAGTTTAACTCGATCCTTTATATTTCTTCCCTATTTTACACAAGGCCTCTGCGAGGGTGTTTAAATGTAAAGACTGGAAAAAATACAGTTCCAAAAGTGTGCCGATAAACTGCTGAATATACAAGAGCTTAGGCCAACCGACCCTAAAATCGTCAAAAACTAGGGTCGCATTTTTCTTCTTTTTTAAATTTAAATTTGATTAAAAGTGTCTTAATGTTACTATTTCTTGCTTGAAATGAATAAGCCACAATAAATGTTTTTTAGACTATTGTTACACTAGAAACATTATTTAAATTGACATATGGGCCTATACCTATTTTGTCTTGAGCGACCCGATTTTAAATTTTTGGCACTTGAGGGCAACACAACATTTTTTGTTGTTGAAAAAAAATGTTGTGTTGCCTTATTCATGCACCAGTCACACCACAGTGCGCCGGTTGTTTCATGCGATGTTGTACTCTGGGTGACGCGATAGGGTGCACGATTTGCCTCCCTTGGCGCGGCATGACGATTGTTTGATGCACTGCCTTCAAATTAGACCAATCGGTGGTATTTCTGTAGTTGCTGTGTACAAAATGTGCATACTCAATATTGGTATGCATATTCATATATGCTAAATACATGTGGTATTCCACGACAAAACCGTACACTTTTTCACGATGTTCTTTTCCTAGTCTCTCTTTTTGGTCTGCCATTTTTAAAGATGGCGGCCATTTAGAGGGACGCAGGGACCCAGTCTGGGGTTGTGCACCGAATGTTTGATGTGTGCAAGGCTCCAGTCACAGCGGAACGTAATGACTGTATCCAGAGTGCACAATCTTTATCACCCAATTACTTTGCATATATACATGTGCATCTATACCAAATAGCAAGGGATTTCTCAAGGCAACTTTACGAAAAAGATGTAGGTCTAAAGCCCTGTTTTTGAAACTATTTATATTAAATACAGCCTCAAAGTCTAATGGTAGAGAATCCGAGGGGGGGGGCGCTGACATATTGGAAAGGGGTATAGGTATGTGCCGCCATGAAGACCCTCTTTTTTACACTCTTCTACAAGCTCTTAAGACTGCCCTTATGAGCCTGCATCAGCTCTTAAGACCCCCATTTTATTGAAAATTCAAAAATCGCGAACAATTTCATTCCATAGCCCCAAACGAAAATGTGCGTTCTTACTAATCAAATTTGAAGAAGAAAAAAACCAGTTCTTAAGACCTACTTTTTCAGGAAAATCAGTTCTTAATACCATATTTTTCGGCATAACAGTTCAGTTCCAAAGTCCCCCTTTTTGAGACCCTGGGCGCACACCCCTACCAAAATAAATGGTTGATGATCCCCCCGCCCCCCCCCCCCCCCCCCCCCCCAGGTATAGAATATTCCACACTCCACAGCGCATGTACAGAATAATATAAGAATTGAAAGCATCAATTCAGCCCCAATTTTGGAACTTCCAAGGAGTAGCATGTTACAAAATCAAAAAAATTGTATCTGTAGGCCCCTACCGCTGCACCAACTATTATGTCTCCTATCCCAATTTTGTAGAATCCCCTATAGGGTCTGCCTCTATGTATACATGCATATGGTAACATAATCCAATATACTGAATGTCCCCCACCCATTGGGCTTTCACTAACCTTGATATAACTCCATGCATCTGTGCAGCTCCACCAGGCAGTGACAGCGGATCTGTGAATCGTCTTGCAATAGCTTTTCTATAGGCAGCTCTGCCTTTCTGTAGACATGCATGGTAACACACACCAAGGGCTAATACAAGGGACATAGTCAGGTCATCAAGCAACTGTGTGATTGAATAAAAACAAGTAATTGTTAAAGGAGAAATTCACAATGGAATGAGTTTATAATTATATGAAGGGGGTTATCAATTCACATGTTATCCACCATATTTCAGTTTTATTATCAATCGAGAAATGAAATAAGACGCAATTTACGAGCTCACTTTCAGATGTAGCAGAAGTCTTTTCGCAAATACACTTGGAAGATACATCCGGGATATCACAAACAGCTCGCCATAGAATTATGAGTAAACAGCTTTTGTTACTAGAGTAATGTGATTCTTTATTGAAACTCACAATATTTTTGTCAAACTTCGATTTAACATTTAAAATAAAACAATTTGCTTACCTGATGTTCCCACTTATCTTATTTTGGAGTTTTATTCCAGGACCACAGTTTCAGATGAAAAAATGCAAAAGATTATTTTTTTATAATTTTTTTTATAGAAACATTGATAACAGTTGTTGTATAAACCCTGGATACGTTGATTTATGAACCATTTTGATGACAATTTACGACAATACAGTGACAAAAAAGAGGAAATATGACCTAAGAAATTATAGATTTTAATGACAGATGGTGAATATGAAATTTTAGTGCGATCTGCACAATAGCTGGACAAGTGGATGACACTTGGGAATTTGACAACTCTGCGTACATATCGTGTGTTCGTGCCTGCAATAATTTCAAATCCTTGTGTATAATTTCATAATTAATATGGCCTTGTTGTTATTTCATGCTGATCCCCCAGTTACATCAATCAATTGAAGAAATCAAACCCACTTTCAATTTCATCATAAATCTTTGATCAAAACAGCGAGTCACATATCCTTTTCATTTCAAGATATTGCTAGCTCAGCTGTGTATACGTCACATATTTGTAGAAGATCCCACTTTTCATTTAGATGATGTTAATAAAAGGCAAAAAAGCATTTCAATGTATTAATGTATAAATAACAAATTAGAGCAACTCTTTTCACAGTGATAACAATGTCCTTTAATCATAAAAGACCAATTCACGCCCAAATTTTGAATGGCATTGAGATGAGTTTCAATCAGTTTATTGGTTTTTATTTGCTTTCAAATATTGCAAATTCAATGACTTCCCATGATTTTGAAAGGTGAAAACCTTTTTTCATGACTTTCAAGACCTGCATGGAAAATGCAAATGCAAAATTCAATGACTCTCCAGGTTTTCCATGACATGTAAGAACCCTGAAAATTGAAAACTCAAAAAAGAAAGAACAAATAAAAGAACAAAAATAAATAAATCTCAAACAATTTGAGGCAGTCAGACCTGTACAGTAATTGTTTCCCGTCGGCCTTCTTGGTTTAAAAATAATTATCATATACCTCTTCATCATCGTCTTCCTCTACTTCCCTTGGTCTGCCTCTAAAAACATGTTTCTTCTGTAGTCTCTGTCGCCCCATCAGCA
Source organism: Ophiura sarsii (assembly GCA_035610835.1). Taxonomy (NCBI): domain Eukaryota; kingdom Metazoa; phylum Echinodermata; class Ophiuroidea; order Amphilepidida; family Ophiuridae; genus Ophiura; species Ophiura sarsii. The sequence continues at coordinate 19,839,104 of CM069444.1, forward strand.
GATCTGCATCATCGTCTTCCTCTACTTCACTTGGTCTACCTCTAAAAACATATTTCTTCTGTCGTATCTCTCGCCCCATCAGCAGATCTGCATCATCGTCTTCCTCTACTTCCCTTGGTCTGCCTCTAAAAACAGGTTTCGTCTGTAGTCTCTGTCGCCCCATCAGCAGATCTGCATCATCGTCTTGCTCTACTTCCCTTGGTCTGCCTCTAAAAACAGGTTTCGTCTGTAGTCTCTGTCGCCCCATCAGTAGATCTGCATCATCGTCTTCCTCTACTTCCCTTGGTCTGCCTCTAAAAACAGGTTTCGTCTGTAGTCTTTGTCGCCCCATCAGCAGATCTGCATCATCGTCTTCCTCTACTTCCCTTGGTCTGCCTCTAAAAACAGGTTTCGTCTGTAGTCTCTGTCGCCCCATCAGCAGATCTGCATCATCGTCTTCCTCTACTTCCCTTGGTCTGCCTCTAAAAACAGGTTTCTTCTGTAGTCTCTGTCGCCCCATCAGCAGATCTGCACCATCGTCTTCCTCTACTTCATTTGGTCTGCCTCTAAAAACATGTTTCTTCTGTCCTCTCTGTCGCCCCATCAGCAGATCTGCATCATCGTCTTCCTCTACTTCCCTTGGTCTGCCTCTAAAAACAGGTTTCTTCTGTAGTCTCTGTCGCCCCATCAGCAGATCTGCATCATCGTCTTCCTCTACTTCATTTGGTCTGCCTCTAAAAACATGTTTCTTCTGTCCTCTCTGTCGCCCCATCAGCAGATCTGCATCATCGTCTTCCTCTACTTCACTTGGTCTGCCTGAGCCTCTAATAACATGTTTCTTCTGTCCTCTCTGTCGCCCCATCAGCAGATCCATATGATCATTGAACCACACCATCACCTCCAGACAGCGATCTACATCACGCAAACTCACAAAACTGCATTCATTCTGATGACAAAAGTCAGAAAGCAAAGTTAGTTCTTTTGTCTATATTTCTTCTTTCTTGCCAAGTCTTTCAATGTAATGGTTCAAGTAAATCCATGCTGACATAGACCATGTTTTATTTTTTATTGCATGCCTATCGTTTGCAGAAGAAAAAAATGATACTTGGTTCAATTCAGATTATTTCATTACACTCGGCTTTGCCTAGTGTTACCAAAATATTCAAATTAGATCTCATGATATATATTTAACTAAAATTGATTGGTTCGCCTCAGGGTAATAGTAGGCTAAGTATGCTAGACAACAAGGAAGCGATAATCATCCCTCCATCACCCAATATAAGACTAGTCAATATTTGTTATATTATATTTATTCATTTATTTTTGGTCTTTTTACTGTCAGCACTGTCAGGACTGCTTGTAAAATGTGAACAAAGAGTACTATTATATGAACTTTTAAGTCTACCCTTTCTTAACGGTTATAAAAGTTTGCAAATAATGGTTAAATTAATCAAAATTCATTATTCAAATTTATACTGGGAATGTAGTTTTGACCCATCAGTGAACAAGAATCTATCACAATCTAAAACAGTCTGATTTTCAATTTTTTTAACAGTCTAATGTAACAAAAGTGTGGATGATTTACCTTTTGTGCTCTCATGAAGTCATGTGACGCAGCCAATATTGTAGTGATAACGGCGGCTTGTTTATCATTTGCTATGCGATTGGGTCTCACCTGAAGGAGAAAAATGTTTGCGTAATCATTAATTGTCATTGTTTTTCAAGTATACTGTACATTTATTGTGAAAGCTTAATGAGAAATCTTATTTTTTTCCCTTCAAAATTTGTGATTTGTAATGTCACTTGATAAAATATTCCTTGGGGAGATAAGGAACAATATCCCACTGGCTGTCCATTAGTATGGGTTGAATAGGTGGAAATCATTTTTCCAAATCCAATCAACATAATGATTAAGTGTCAATAAAGATAAGGACCAGCAGGTTGGCGGAAGAAGGGGGTCGGCAAAATGCACTCATATTGGGTATGTGGCATCCCTATGATAATCTCATTCTTCCAGTGCACTAAAAAAATCACAGTGTTTCTAATTTTAGACAAAAACTTATCACAAAAATTGCGTAATTTCACCTTTTTTTCCTTACTTCAAAATACATGTTATTTGATAAATGGCATTGCCATTGCTTACAAGTTAAAGTTTTCTAAGTGATTTTCCAATGATAAGTTATTGATAGAGTCCTCTTTATAAATACAGTATAAACTAATCATCAGTGTTTCTATTCTTAGAGAAAATTATGATAGTTTTTCCATTTACGAGGTATTTTTCACCAAAAAGATGATTTTTTTGATGTTCAGTTTTTCAGTTGGACAGCGGTTTCAAAATAAATTTGCATTGCAATCACAACTAACACCCCTTGGCCCCATGTAAGCAAAAATAAAACCATTGAGTTCTAGCTTCTGTAAAATAAAAACACTCCAACAATGTTAATGTTGTTTGGGGCATATGCTCATATTTTAGCATTTATAGATAAGGCCCATATTATGCTCGATAGAATTCGGGGCCATCAAAATTCACCAATATTGGGTCTGTGACATTTCTATTATAAACAGTTTCTTCTCCTGGTATGCTAAACAAATTACAGTGTTTCTACTTTAAGAAAAGAAAATCATAAAGAATCTTATTAATTTCCCATTTTCTCCGATTTGCATATGAACGTTTTTGAATTAATTGTTTTGCCATTCCTAACTACTTGCAGATTTCAAACTATTATTTTGAAAAAGAGTGTCAATAAAGTTATCTTCTTAATACTTTAAATAAGGTATGGGTGGTTCTACTTGTTTGGAGAAAAAATGTTAAAAGAAAGAAAGAAAGTATTTTATAATGCTTATAAGAACTAGTTCCCCTGTCTACACGCCTTAAAAGCTCTCCATGGAATAGAACTTTTCACGAACTTCAATAAAACTTTCTGAAGTTATCATTTTATACATAGTTAAAGTATTATTATAATGTCACGCTCCTTTACAGTGTTTCTAGGTAATTTCAGAATTATACAAAAAAGATGATTTTACAACACATGCTGTTGTTCATCAAAACATACCAAACCCAAACTTAATCGATCATTTTACAATATATTCTAAAACCTAACTCATCATAGCAAAGGTGATTTACAGCAGCAGTTCAACTGTAGGCCTAGAATTTTCATAACTGCACTTTTTTCTCTCCATGGGATAGGTACTTCATATTGATTCATCATTGTTTTATAGATGGTTGTGTCAACGGATTTCACACTGCACATATACCGAGGTATATGCCTTTCCAATTTTTCTGAAATTACATTATGCTATGTCACTTGCCTTTACCGATGTATTAGTGGATACATTAAGTTTACCATACACAAGTTCTTTTTACACTCTCTTTTGCTCAAATAGAATGTAGATGTCTCTCGTCACTTATAAAAATCAAATGACTTTACCAGGAGCAACAAAAAAGAATTCAACTGCAACTCAGGACTATCATAAACAACTGTTTTGGTTTCCTTCCTATGTACATTTGCATGCCAAAATGAGGTCCAGAAGTGGATTTATAAAGAAATCCTTCCTAATCTTTGGACCAATAACATCTATGTTGTGCTGGTACTATAGTCAATATCTTCTTAAACAACTGTTCGGATTTCATGCCTCGCAGATATGAAATTAACTCAAAACTCACCATTCCTTCCTATCATATTTTTTTGACACTGACCTTAAAACAGTGTCAAAATATTAGATGCAGTACAGTCTGAATTAGTTTATTTAGTATGGCAAGTACCCCTTTAATCTAGAAACACTGTAATTGTAATAATCAAAACACATTGACTTATATTTTTGTTTGTAAATTTGACCTTTTTTTTAAATGGATTTTAACACAACCCACATATCTTTTCCAGTTTAGGCCATTTTGAATGTCATACACAAAATTAGACTAGAAACACTGATAAAAAACTTGTTGAAAACAATTTAATGTTACCATTGGATAGTTTTGAATGAATTGAATCATCATTCATGAAAACTTAAAAAGGGTTTTTGACAAAAATGCAGAAGATACTGTGAAAATTGGAATTTGATACTCTGAAATTAGTCTATGTTACGTTATGACCCAGTGTTTCTATAACATATAATTGAAACACAATAATTGTATTTCACACCTGTGAACGGCCATGGCTCCTCTTTATAACCAACATACAAACTAACACCTGAACCACTTTTTATTTAAATGGATTTTAACACAACCCACATATCTTTTCAAGTTTAGGCCATTTTGAATGTCATACCCGTAATTATTCTTCATCGAAATGTACCATTAGACTAGAAACACTGATAAATAAACTTGTTGAAAATAATTTAGTGTTACCATTGGATAGTTTTGAATGAATTCAATCATCACTCATGAAAATAATGCGAAAAATACTGTAAAAATTAGAATTTGATACTTTAAAGTTTGTCTATGTTATGACCCAGTGTTTCTATAACATAATAAATAAAACACAATGATTTTATTTCACACCTGTGAATGGCCATGGCTCCTCTTTATAACCAACATATAAACTAACACCTGAACCACTTTGTAATTAAATGTATTTTAACAGAACCCACATATCTTTTCCAGTTTAGGCCATTTTGAATGTCATACCCGTTATTATTTTTCATTGAAAAATACCATTATACTAGAAACACTGATAAATAAACTTGTTGAAAATATTTAAGGGTTACCATTGGATAGTTTTGAATGAATTCAATCATCATTCATGAAAACTTAATTAAAAGGTTTTTTGACAAAAATACGGAAGATACTGTGAAAATTGGAATTTGATACTCCGAAATTTGTCTATGTTATGACCCAGTGTTTCTATACCATTATAATTAAAGCACAATGATTTTATTTCACACCTGTAAGGAGCCATGGCTCCTCTTAATGACCAACATACACACTAATACCTGAACCACTTTGTTTTAAATAGATTTTAACACAACCCACATATCTTTTCCAGTTTAGGCCATTTTGAATGTCATACCCGTAATTATTTTTCATTGAAAAGTACCATTAGACTAGAAACACTGATAACTAAACTTGTTGAAAATAATTTAGGGTTACTATTGAATAGTTTTGAATGAATTTAATCATCATTCATGAAAACTTAAAAGGATTTTTTACAAAAATGCGGAAGATACTGTGAAAATTGGAATTTGATACTTTTAAAATTTGTCTATGTTTTGACCCAGTGTTTCTATAACATAATAGTTAAAACACAATGATTTTATTTCATACCTGTGAGGGGCCATGGCTCCTCTTTATAACCAACATACAAACTAACACCTGAACCACTGTCCAACTGAGAACAGCAGACATTTGAAACATCACTTTTTGACATAAAAACATGGAAAATTGAGGAAATAAGAACTCTCATTGTTAAAAACTAGAAAAACTGCAGGTCTATTATTTGATAAAATATAACAAGAAATATGTTTGCTATATGCCAATAAAAAATGGATGTGGAAGTATTTACATGCACATGATGGGAGTGCCATTTGTCTTTGCTCATGATTTGAAAAGTTCATTTCCCAGGTGCCAAATTTGTGAAAATTGAACTGCGTGTATAATATAATCTAAACTGCTCACAAAAAGTTAGGAAACTTTTTTTAATCAAGTATAGTTTTATTATGTGGTACCCTCTTGTATTATGTTGCATATCAATGGAAAGCTGAAGTGTTCTTCTTTAAAATGATACCAAATGTGCAATGATGACATGTCGCTGGACTTGGCCACATTAATGAGAATGAGACAAAGTCACAAATCAAATGTGCCAAAATTAGCAATTTTGTGTTACTGTGTGAACAAACAAATTGACACTGTAATGAAAACAAGCAAGACATCTCAATCTTAAAACGTTTACCGTGTCTTAGACATTTTTACAAGTTGTAGGCCTAAACCTTCCATCACTACCCAAACAATGATTTCTAAAGAGATGAGTGTTGGGGTGTGTGTGTTGTGCTGACTGGTGCAAATCTTTGTGTAAACCATTCATGGTTCTCAAGCATGACCGGTTTGATTATTGATCATTACCTATAATTGACTGTTTAGCACAGATAAAGGTAATTTTGGCACATTTGATTTGTGACTTTGTCTCATTCTCATTCATGTGGCTAAGTTCAACAACATGAAATCATTGCAAATGTGGTATCATTTTAAAGAGGAACACTTCAGCATTCCATTGATATATAACATATACAAAGAGGGTAATAAATAATAAAAATATACTTGATTAAAAAAAGTTTCCTAACTTTTTGTGAGCAGTTTAGAACACTGAGATTTGTTTATGCCCACCATGAATGATGGTTTGTCTAAAGGTATTCATAGACTTAATATGAAACAAATTTGCCGACCCCCTTCTTCCGAAAATGTCCCAAATCTGCTGGTGGTTAGCTTTATTTACACTTAAGCCTATAGAATATTATAGTGAACTTGCAAAATATGACAGCATATCCACCTAAGGGTCAAATAATCAAGATAATATTTGACCCTTGTATTGGACCTTTTATGTAGAATTTGATTGTATTTGATCTTTTATGATCTCAGATGTCTCATCACTAAGGAAGGATATAGTGCAGATATCAGGCGTCGATGACTCAGTTCTCCAAAATATGGGCTGATAGCGGTTTCAACAACTCCCCCATACCCCTTAAGCACAGTAGCAAAGCATTGTCAATTTGAGTTTAACAACCAAGCTATGGGCCACCAGCACGCCAATCGAACTGCACCACATAGATAGTGTTTATGCGCTAGGCGATGGCGCAGCCACAGTGTGTGTTGATTTCGGAATGGTCGTGCCAACTGTTTACATCGACATTTGAAACTTGCATGAACATGATTATTAGTTTAATTTGGTCATTTCAATTTTATGGGTTTCGGAAGTTTATTGAAAGTACAATTAAACTATGTTCTTATTTGCATGTTCTATTTATGAAATGGCGGTCAAATCCCTGGTCATTGTTGAAAGGGATAAAATCATGTTTCAGCGTATGTGCATCACCAATCGACAACTTGCGTTCTGCGCGTGCTGCATGTTTATTTCACTCAGGCGTTGCCCTTGTGAAACCAAGTAAACGCGCGAATGCCGTTGTCGATTGGTGATGCACACACGCTGAAACATTATTTAATCCTTAAATAACCAATTCATAACAACCAAGGTACGGTTCGTTCAGGCACTAATTTTCCCAATCTCAACCTACGGCTGTAAATCTTGAACACTAACAACTGCAAAGTGCAACAAGATCAATCCTTTCGAACTGTGGTGTTGGCGAAGAATGCTAGGAATCAACAAGACCATGAAAAGAACCAATGCAAGTGTGCTTTATCCCAGACTACAAGCAGCATGCTAGGGGCATAGGTTTAATACTCACATGTCTATGTACAATCTGTCTGATATATTTGGTCTCCACATCTGTACCTAACTGTCCAAAATCCCAGACTAAAGGCAGCATGCTAGGGGGCAGAGCCTGTACACGATACACCAGCTCGCGTAGCGGGATGCATCCTTTAATATCAACAATGAAGGGGAAAAAAGAATTTAAAGTTAAGGATGGTAGGGCATAAAGAGTCAGTTTGGTTCAGATTCTTCCATAAAGCACCAGATTTGGTCCAAATGTTACCCATTCAGTACTTGACATAATTATATGATGTGATCTGTGAGAACCCGTCGGATATCGCCAGATGTGAACAAGGGATTATGGGTATATTTGTATTTATCTTTTATAGAGTTTAGAACATTCATTTCCAATGTTTTGTGTCATCATCTTTCATGAGATTTCACCTTCAAAATCTTTTAAATCACTTTTCTTATTAATTTAATAATGTTATTTTATAGAACTATGTATCTCTTTTGCCTGTTTTCATGATTTTTTATTTTGTAGCTTTTTATGACATCACAATCATCATTCACTCATAACTTTGCAGTGATCATAGAAAAAAGATCGAAACAGTTCTGTAATCAGCAGAGTTTCAACTTTTTTTATAATATCAATTATCTCCAATATGAAAATGTCCACCATGTGGCGGTTTTTTACAGATTGCATGACCTATGCCTGTGTGTAAATTGCATACGTTTGTAGAGTAAGTGAAATGGAGTATAGCAAATTTCTCACCTAGTCTTTCCTGAGTGTTCTCTGCAGATACGTGATATCCTAGACCAGCTGTCATTAAACGCTTGATCATTTCTTCTGAGTGTCTAGGGTTAGATTATGAAATATACAATATCGTATTAAACATAACTATTTGTGAAAGCCCAGTTCTTTAAATGGTATAACGATATTAACCCATCAAACCTGGATTAGAATTTGGTCTTGAGGGGTAAAGATTTTATCGAAGATGGGGGAATTTGCAATCTAATGTGGATGTGAATCCCCAATCAAAATGTGCACCTGGCAATTTTTGCTTATTAGTACAGAACAAACTACAATATGTGGGAGTATTTCTAGATCAAATACTGTAAAGGTAAGCGAAGAAATACAAAACACGCAAATACATTTATTTCGTATGTAGGTCTATGTAAGGAAGCTCAAAATCGCAAACATACAAACAAGCAAATTTGCTCAAAATGTGCAAAGCGCGAAAAATTACACACACACAAATTTCCACTCTAGCTTACAGTAGCTTCATTCACAAATGCGGCAATTACCTTCTATATGGATTGCAGGCTGCGACAATCTTCAGAGCCCCATCCGCCATGTTAATTGGATTCCCATGTGCTCTGCCATCACACATTACTTCCTTGATTAAACCTATGGCCTCGGTGGTGTTGGCTTCATCAAAGAATAGTACCGTGTCAACGTTGTACTTCTTTTTGTTTTGTGTGGCTTCTTCTTGAGCTCGTTGAACTTTCTTCTCAATGTCAGTAGCTGTCGTTCCACCATGGACCTAAGAGATGACAAATTATGAAATTGTTAGTGGGGTAATCCTTACCTCACCTAAGAGATGGCAAATTATGGAATTAGTAAGTGGGGTAACCCTTGTTCCACCATGAACCTAATAGATGGCAAATTATGGAATTGTTGAGTAGGGTAAACCTTATCTCACCTAAGAGATGGCAAATTACAGAATTAGTGAGTGGGGTGAACCTTGTTCCACCACGGACCTAAAAGATGGCAAATTACGGAACTGTTGAGTGGGGTAAATATTTACCTCTAACCTAATGCACTTATCAATTGCATCCGGCCACGAGAGACCCGGGGATAACGGGGATTAGGGCCGGGATGTACAAATTTCCAATGTGACGTCCCGGGTACAGTCGTGTACGGTCCCCGCAGTGCAGGGCACCATTTTACCCGCCCCCCGTAGCCCGGACAAAGTGTACGTCGACGTACGGTCCCTGCCCCCCTTAGTCGGGACAAAGTGTACGGCGGCATACAATCCCGGCCCTCCATATCCGGGACAAAGTGTACACCCCAGCTACTGTTCCAGTGTATACATTTTGTGTATCTTAGCGTGCGCCCCCGCTCGGTGTGTGTACTCCCGGGCTACGCCCCGGGTTGTACATGTGTACCCTAGCATATGCCTCCACTACACTGCCCGGTCATTCCCCGCCTTATTTCTCAGTGATGTACATCCCGGCTACACGCCCCGGCTAGCGGGGGAACATTTATACGTCCCCGGTACACGCCCCCGCATAGCTGGGCAACGTTTTTTTGTACAATTGCGTACGGTCCCCGCATGGTCCTCCCCCCCATGCCCTGGGTCCCCTGGGGCCAGGATGCAATTAATAAGTGCATAATGTACGTATCTGGGTACATAGTCAGGGCTACTTACATTCTATCATGCTATAAACAAAGGAATGGTAGGAGGTAGGAGTAGCATTCCTTCTGGCCATAAACCAATACAAACGTGTAAATTAGAGCATATATTACATTGCGACATCACTATGTCTTAGTTGTAAGGGCCAGAATAGTAACAGAAGAGGGAGGTAATTTTTTTCCCCAGCAATCAGGTGTTAAATTTGGACTGTAACGGGGGAGCGCACATCGTGGTGCCTGTCCTGCTGGGAATAAAACCAGACTGTTATGGGAACGTCACATTGGTGATGCGTACAATAACTGGCCCAAGCGATCAGCTTATCCTGATAGTCAAGGTTGCAATCCAGAAGTGCGTATGGAAGTTAATATATGATATCAAGATTGATATCAAGCATTATGTTCCCCCTCCCTTAACACTTTTGGACCGGTGATTTTACATTTCGCCGGTAATAAATCATCTAAGGATGTGTTTATTCCCACTATGTGATCCAATTAAAAGACTGCAAAGGCCATAATTATGCCCCAAGGGCATAAACTAACCTTCATAACCCTGAAAATGGACCACATAGTCAGCGGCTGACAAAATCTTAGATGATTTATTACCGGCGAAGTGTCAAAATCATCGGTCCAAAAGTGTTAAGGGATAGGAACATAATGAGTTTGATATCAGGTGGTTTTAGCTAATACCAAACAACAAGTCTATGAAACCCAGCCATTCTTCTCCCTCAACCCCAAACAAAACTACAACTTAGGGGTTACCTGATCATTTTATTTTACATCATGTCATCACGATTATCTAAAAAAAACTTTCTTTGTCGCATTTCAGGTTATAGTTATAAAAGTTGACTGAACTTTAGTGGAAATATTTCACTTGCTTTAAAGCCCCCCCCCCCCCCCCCAAAAAAAAGAAACATAAAGGGGGCTGTTGACAGCTACCCATTTAAATCTGGCCTCCTCAAGCTTCGGCTTTGCATAGTTGTAATGAGGTGCAGTGTGGGAGTGTACATTCCCTCATTTTTTCAAAAACAAAACTTCAGTGTCCAGTTACAAAACCCATCATAAAGTTATGCAATTTATCTGCTATTTTGATGCTACAAAGAGGAAATGTTATACTAGAAACCTTTCAGCAGTTCTAGTCCCTTTTGAAAGTAATGGTTATACATATGTAAAACACATCACAGATGAGGAGAGACATGGCAAAATTATCTGATATCACACATACCTTCATAAGAATCATGTTATTGAGACCGTCCCTAAAGCGGTATCCTGCTGTTAAACGACACAAGAATCGTATCAGACGTGTTTTACCGCAGCCCGTCTCACCCATGATTACCACTGGTATACCACACCTTAATAAATATAAACAACGGCGAGTATATATAACATATCCTCAATATAGGGTGTATCAAAATAATTTCAATTGATTTTCATACCATTTTGATTATAGTCACTAAACAATGAATGAAATACATGTACATCGTGGTTACTTAAGTTAATTGATAGGCTAGTGTCAACCAATCGCTTTGTTTAGCTAGAAATTATATACATTCTTAGTTTCATGGCATCACTTGCTATCCCCCTTATACTACACTCAAAAAGGTTCTTCATCTATCATTTATTTAGAACATATGGTTCTTGAATGGAGCAAAGAAGGGTAAGAACACCTTGCAGAATCATTTTGTTACAGCAAGAATCTTATAATGCTGCCCAAATCATTCTTACATTTTGAAGAACCTTCTTCAAGGTTCAATGAAATGGGTCATCTGAAAAACCACTCAAAAAAGTTGTTCTGCAAGGTCTCTGAAAAACTTGTTTGGTTCTTTAATATATGGGTGTAAATATAATATATTATATAACTGTGACTAAATCAATATCTTACCTAAATCTCATATGTATTGCAAGCATCTTTTTGACATTATCTGATGTCAACTCATATGTATCATCAGGGTCTATTGCATCGTCAACACCAAGCACCATACATAGAGACATCAGTTTCTGCAATCTGAAATTATAATGGTTTGGTTCATAAGGATAAGGGAGACTTTTCACAGGTGCAAATATGTACTCCATCTCCCTTTTGAAGATATCGGGCCAGACTTATTTTTGCTTGGGGGGTGGGCAGTCACTAAACCTCATCCACATCAATTGTTACCATCCCAGCATTGGAGAATATATGTACTCAATTAAATACACCTTAGCGGAGAGTAGTAAATATGGTTAAGTGCCCTAACATGTTAACACTTTCCATGTGGCAGGCGTCTGCAGACGACATTCCAAAATTTCAAAAAATGCTTCAATAATTTCAGAAATATAGAATTTGATTACCATTTTTGATATCACCATGAGGAATGCATTAAAATAAGTACAGACATGCTGAGTATTGGTTCAGTAATCCTTGAGAGAAGTGGAAAGAAGTGACTACGGCTAAGTGCCCTACTCAAGAGAATAACATGTTTATACACCTATCAGTTGTAAGACGCACTATACGACCCCCGGGAGTGGTGCGTCACTTTACCGAGGTGCGTCAACTTCTCATGTACCATGACGCACCCTGTGTCAAAAAAACGACGGACCATTGCCATCCAAATACGCACCATCAGTCAATTTTTGGACGCACCATTGGTGGATTCTGACGGACCATGACGACGCATCCCGTCGTCAGATATCGTTGACTAAACTGGATAAAACACGATGACTAATGAAAATGAAACTACCTTTGAGTCACGGGGATCTGCCCTTATTCGATGTTGTTAACCCTGGCCCTCGAATAATTATATAGACCCCGGACCGGGACCGGGATGGACGGAACCAAGAGGAGAAGTTTTATATGCACAATAATGTCTGACTGATCTAAAATTCATAAAATATTTAACTGATTGTCATAAACGTCAGGATGAGGATGAAACAATTTCGAAAACATTTCCCATTCTGCTTCGACCCGTTCAGTGGCGTAACCAGAAGGTGGGGTGGTGTGGGGGGGCATCCTTCATCCCTTGTTATACATGTAGGCTTGCGCCTATTTACAATAAACGGGAGGTAAGTAGAAAATTGGGTTCTCGAAAGTGTATTTTAACCAAAATTAGGTTCTCGAAAGTGTATTTAAACATTTGAACTTCGGATTGGAAATTACACCTTCTATAAACCATCAAAGAATTTAAGGGGGCATTTACAAATACCAAAAACATTTCTGATTTAATCAATACCACCCATATACTTCGAGAAAAGGCACCCCAAAAGGCGGCACATACACGTATACAGCTATTGTGATAAGTCCCCCGGGGCTCCCCCCCCCCCCCCCCCACCATGATGCCCCCCAAATGAAATTACAAACACGATGTAAACCTTTGTATACTAAAACAAATATAGTCAGATATGCCCCCCCCCCCCCCCCCCCTGATGACCCCCACATGCGATGCCCTAAATGTGATCAAATTTGCATGGACAACACGGGTGATTACGATTACGAGTGCTTCCTCCGGTAGTATAGTCTCGGGCCAATACTGCTGTATACTCCATCCATCGGCTCGTAGGACGATAGCAAGCGACTGCGCGGAGCAATTGGCGATGATCGAGTGATTTCAGGCATTTTAGAACATGCGGTATAAAATATCGGAGTGATGTTTGCAGTATTAAAGTGAAGCCTGGTTGGCGGTATCAAGGAGTTATGTGGTATAGTAGGCCTATTATAGCGTATCATTATTTAAAGGTCGTATTTTGTTGTTCATAAACAGATATACACTGTGACGCACCCATGTAAAGTGACGGACCTTTACGCACCCTCCGTCATTTTTTTGACGGACCAAAGGCTGCCACTGACGTACCCTCCGTCAAGAATTATTGGTAAACGACGCACCCACGACGCACCTCTCCCGGGGGTCGTATAGTGCGTCTTACAACTGATAGGTGTATTACGCTTTCCATGTGGCAGGCGTCTGCAGACGACATTCCAAAATTCACAAAATCTTTCAAAACAACAACATTATTGAATTTGATTACCATATTTGGAATCACCATGAGGAATGCATTAAAGTAAGTACAAACATAGACCTTGAAAGTTGGGGGAAGGGTTTCTGAAAAATCTGTTTTGTATTTGGTAAAACCATTAGCTGTGTGGAAAGTGTTAAACACAGCCGAATTGAAACTGCAACAATTGTAATCAAGTTCAGTGCACAATCAACGGCACTATGTGTCCTCAGAATGATAATATTTTCACCATTAATATACGTTTCGCCACAGCCAAGAAGTTTTGTCATTCCCCCCAGTAACAATTATTCATATATGTCCTTAATTTCTTTCCTTTTTTTTATCAAATGCAATTTGGTACTAATAATTTGGAATATGTTTGTAACTTTCAAAATAGCACTACCAAATTTGTATAAAGGTGGGTCAACTTTATGTATTTCCAGATAATTCCAAAAATGTATCTGGGAATATGTAGGGGAAACAGTGTTTTATACTATACCAGGTATGTAAATGAATATATTCAACCAAATGTATGTATAAGATATTTTGAGAGTTCAGATAATACCTAGCATTTAAAAATTGATCATTACGAAATTTGAAAGCCATAGTTAAATGATTTTGTCACACAGTTTTGAGCTAAAAATGTGATAGGACTCTTGTTCATCCCAGCGTGCAGTTATGTAGGGCTTACTTCATATGCATTTATGTATTTCCAGCTCCTCATATTTACCTGCCAAGTTTCTCAAAATCTGTGTTGAGATCCACGCGTTGAAGGTGCAACCCTGCCCTGAGCTGAGGCGTCATCAGACCGGGCTGGATGACCTGACGTCTTACAGGATCTATCAGGGAACCGGTCTGATCAATTAGAAATCCCATGAATGTCATGGATTGTCTGTCACAGTTGAAGAAGATGTAGGGATGGAAGCTGTCAATCAAAAGAATAAGATAAAATATTGAGATCAATCTAATATAATGTAGAACAAAGAATAGGAACTAAAGGGCAAAGTAAACCCGGCACTTGTTCCAAAAACTGAATTTCACATTTCTTTATGATTTGAATACTTTTATTATATGTATTCTATCATTACCATCATACCACTTATCAGAAGCGATAGGTGACTTAGAATTGTTGTTTTGGTAAGTTTGAGTCAGGAAAAGACACATGGTCATTTAGCGGGATATTAAGTGGATTTTCACCCTTTTCAAATGCTGCGCCAGCTGTTCGATCACTGTGTCGTGCGCTGAATTTTCCAGTGCATAATAATAGACGCGCTGCTTATCCGTGAAGCAGATGCAAGAAGTAAAAGAGTGCAAAGCAATGTCTAAAAATGTAAACAAATGCCAATTGACGATCATTTAAATTTCAGTTTTCGTCACATTTCTTCACATTTAGACAATATAAATTGAATCTGATAATTTATTTCAATGTTTATTACTTTATTCATATACAGTATACTCGCCTTAAACCCCATGCATTTCGTAAAAATAGCTTTAAATGGTGGAAAATGTCAATATTTTTTAATACTAAATATTGAAGGAATTTGAAAAATGTTCAGACAAGATAACTCAAAGTGAAAGCTATACAATTTTAAACTATTACTGTTATCCTATAGAAAACATTTTGAAACAGTTTTCTAATTTTTTTCAATTTTTGCATTTTAACTTGAGATATTCACCAATTAACAGTAAAATGTATGCAAAAAATACCAACATTTACATATTTCATGTTTTTGTCAATTTTGAAAAGTAAGCGAAATTTCAAAAAAAGGAAAATACCAATCCTAGGCAAAATTGTCTTGTTTACAATAATCAATATTAGAACAAATTATCACTTTTTTACATGTTACGCTGTCTGAAAAATATAGGTCAACAAATCGATTTACTTTCTATAAATGTATACTTTTATATACATTTATTTAAAAAAATTAGAAGCAAAAAACAAGGATCAAAAGGGCAATGGTTGACACTTCCCGTAAGATATCTTTGCAATTTGCGATACATACAATTGACACTAATACTAATTAACAGTACATCAGAAACAAATGTGATTTAGGTTCCAGGCATCCATCAATTAAATGATCAAAGTGTTCCATGACAATCTCCTTCCATGAATTAAACCTTGATATATTTCTGCAGCTATAATCAAAACAAATCATTCTTGATCAGCAAATATTTAGCATTTCGGAAACATGCACAAGTACACCGCAGTCCAGTGTGAAAAGGTTTTTGGTTTACTGCGTTCATACATGGTACACGCACAGCTCTAGCAAGTATGTGGTAAGTTGAATGAGAATTGTTTCCTTCTATTATAGTACACTATTTCTATTTCCGCAGACTCTAATACCTTGATTCCCATCTACGTCTAAGCTGAAACGTCGCCAACTCTGCCGGTTGCTGTCTGTCCCCACCATTGTCACCATTTCCCACGGCTCGTGAAGGGTTCTCTTCGCTCATGTTGAGCGAGGGCGTCGCAAAATCTTTGGCCATCTGAATCATGAATTGAACAACAAATGATTTGAATCCTTGCAGACCTGTGTCTGCGAGCAACTCGGGAATACAGAAAGTGCACTGCTGACAATCGTTGAGCTGGATGCTCAAGAAGTGGGCAAAATGGCTCAGTTCTGCCCATGATGGGTCCACTACTCCGCAATTACTGTGAAGAAAATTGGAATAAATTGCTTAATAATTATTGAACTATTGAACCATGGATTCTCAACTATGCTTGAGGGCCATGAAGGGCCGCATACTTTCAAACAAGATATTAACAGGGCCCAAATTGCCTTAGTTTACTTATCCTTTTTTTTAAGAGCTTATCAAGGGCCAGAAATCAATGTTTGAAGAGCCAGATTTGGCCTGTGGGTCGGTATGTAAGAAACCCTACTCTTTTCCACTAAAGTGAATTGATTTAGCCAATGAGACTATTCATTCCATCATTTCATACTAACTAACCTGAGAAGTGTTTCCAGAAACTGTACAGGATTGCCTTCAACCCTTCCCTCAAATTTGAAGTTGTCCAGGTTGACACTCTGCTGGCGTCTTGCAAGATATTGGAAGGTCCGCTGATAAGCTGCACTTTGGAACTCTACCTTATCGACACGTGGATCACATTGAGGCCAGGTAACTGCAACATTATTGAAGAATAAAAACAGCACCAAACGGTTCAATGAAAAATCATTTATCTGAGAGGGTTTGAATTTTGGGAAATAGTGTGCATAGAGTCCCAGTCCCATTCATGCATTAAGTCTTTAATGGAATAACTGTACCATATAGTTACAACAAGGCACATTATTCTACAATATAATTATTATATAGGATACATTCTACACATGCGAAGATCTGTTCTCCAAGTCTCTCTTCCACTCTGCTTTGCTTTGCTTTGCTTTCCACTTTGCATGTAATATCAACCTGACCATGGTCAGTATATCTACGGCATAGTATAGGTAAAAAAGGTAAACATGGTTGATCCAGATAAAAAAAAGGAATGAAAACAGGTATGAAAAGTCGTTATAGTACAAAGCAAGTACAGAAAAAGAGCTGAAATCGAAACAAAAAAATCTGAAATAAGATTTAAATCTGAACTCTCAAACCCCTGTGTTCCCAGAGACGGAGTGTCCATCTCTCCTTCCAAGCGACTGGGCCAGTCATTCCCTTGTGGGTATTGCTACATCTCCACAGCAAGTATGTAACCTTTCCAGCACTAAAAAATGCTGGTACCCATTTAAATACACCTAGGTATAGAGGAGTTAAACCGAGGTTAAGTGCCTTAGCGAAACTTGAACCCACAACCTTTGTATTATGAGTCTGCGTGCTCTATCTAGTGCACCGCATGTGCCCCTAAAACTACTAAATAGTAAAGCCCTAGCCTTTTGATCTTGTGAATATAACCATATGGTTGCTCTTCATATTTTATCTGAATAGTCAAACCCATTAAATTATACTGTTTTACTGTTAATAATTAATTATCACACATACCTCGTTGTTTCAAGACATCCAGTACTTCTTGTGGAGCTCGGCATGTGATACTAGGTAGTAGACTGTACAATGGAGAAGTTGTTGTTTTGCCAGACTGCTGTAGATTGAAAATAGAAGATAATATAAAGTGTTATCATAAATGTGACACAATTTTCCTGATTTTGTAAGGTAAGAATGCAATTCTTTTTCAAAGTATTGGGGCATAGGAACGCAAGTTTTATGAAAATGAAGCTCTAAGAACTGAACTTGGCTAAAAGGGTGGTTTAAGAACTAGTAGAGAGGTAAAAGAGAGGATTTTGTCTTTGGGACATATTACACTTCCCATGCTTTGAGCTGAATTACATGTCTTAAATATTTAGAGAAGGATATGAATGATAAATGCGAATGTGTTGTTCCAAGTGCTGCCATACTTTCCACGATCTTGGGAAAAATCAATGTAAGCTCACTGAAAATCACTTCTGAAAAATCCCAAACCTTTCCACAATCCATCTGATAAAACATCCGTACAAAGCTAATTTATGGTGGAGATTCCTTTGACATGCATAGATTTTGTATATAATATATCTTTACATTTAAATGGTAAAAAAGGTGATTTCACTGGAATTCTAAACCGCTACCGTTCATTACGATTCGCTGGTGGTCGCCATATTGATTTTTTCCAAGCCAAGAAATAATGTTGGCAATAATTGGTGGCGCTATACAAGCTCAACCAGACGATGTCAAGGACATTTATCAGTTCAAATGTACGTTTACATAGTGATATAATTATACAATTATATTGACATGTCGACATGAAAAAGTGCCGACGACAGCACTAGAAATATCTTCTACATACCTTGGAATGTCTATGCTGCAGCCCCAGATCTGTAATCTCTATCACATACAAGTCTTGTGGTTTACGTTTCCAGGCTTTACCATGGCTGTTGCAGAGACCACCCAGGATGAGCAGATTAAAGAGCAGACTATCAAGCCCTTCTCGTACCTATAGTATACAAAAACAAACAAAAACAAAAAAACCCAGTGAAGTTAGATTAGAAATGATACTGCATATTGCAACTTTCTACCAATATGATGTATTTCACATTTATCACAGAGTTGCAACTGGGTATCACATGGATGGTTTCAATATAGTACAAAATTATAATTATCATTTAGAAGCTATTATAGTTATATATTATATCAGCAAAAGAAGGATGTTGGATTTCGTATTATCCTATGAGTATCACAAGGATATCATATGGTTAAAACATTGATATCACATGGCCTAACAACTATATAAATCTATATTTACAATATAGTATAACGCTGGACAGCCAGGGTCTTGCCTACACCTGGACGACTTGATACAATGACCTCAACAGTGCAACTATGGGATACAAATTTGTAAAATTATGTTCCCAAAAAGCAGCACCAATGTGTTTCCTGTATATAACATGGGCATCACATGGCTTTCACATATATGGCAATGTTGTCTCATCTGCTTTCAAATCATTAATGCGCCCATTTACCCATAGAGAAAATAAGCTCATTTGTAAGAAATATTTTTATAATTCAATAAATTAAAAAAATTAAAGCAATATTTCCCGGACCATTCAATAATGTTAACCCATATCTAAACGATTTGCGCTTCTGTGCAGTGGTCTGGTGCATTGTGTACACAGAACTTTGCACTGCCTGTGCATGACTTGTCGTGTAGATCAATTTCTTTTATGATAATACCCGGTTTCGTTTCCATATGTGCGGGTTATCACATGGCAATCATACAGATATCACAAGGAATAACTACAATGATGTCACATGATATCACACTTACCATAGGTGCAACATCTATATGGAAGATCTGTGGCTGCGTGGTATAAGAAGCTTGCTGATACTCCAGCAAAGCAGACACAACCTTATCATCCTCTACATGAGCTGTCTGTAACGGCACAGTCACCAAGACAGTTTTCTGACCAGCCTTCCTACCAAGTTGATGGCATAGTTTCTGCGAGTAGCGCTGGACAGCCAGGGTCTTGCCTACACCTGGACGACTTGATACAATGACCTCGACAGTGCAACTATGGAATAACAATTGGTAAACTTACGTCACCTATTATATAGTCTATTTCTCTTCCTCTGGACAGTGATGTTACTGTGAATGTGTGGCATTACCTAGCGCACATTATGTATCTCCGGTCTTTCTACGTATGTGTATATATATGCCAGCGCTTTAGGGTACACACGTTTTACAATCTGTGATCAGGGAATGAAGTACTGCTCATAGAAGGGAAATAGATAATGGGACTAAATATGACTAATCACAATCTCTTTTAAAGCAAATATGAACATAATTATTTGAATTAAAAAATGTTACTGGGAAATATCTTACAAAACCAGCTTGACGACAAAAAAGTGACGATATAAAGCGAGGCAAAAGATTGCGACTAGAATTTGGTTTCAAGAAAGAAAGAAAAAATTCCAAGAGACAAGATTTTTCTTTCTGTTTCTAGCATATCTTTCTTTGATCTGGTTCTGGGTGAGATATTTGAGAAAATTATTTAACCAACTTGGAAAAATTTATCATTGATAAGTAACTTAAAAACATTCATTGAAATTGTGATATGTACTGTTCATTTCAATTTTCATTTGGAAAATTTGAAGAAAAAAACCTAGGTAAATCGTGTGAAACATTGCTCTAACTAGTAAAGGAGAGGGTAAGCACTCACTTATGCGGGGTGATCATGGCTGCAGGTCTCACACCTATTTCTTGTGCACTGATAGCCTGTTCGGATAATTCATCCTTAAGATACTGTTGAATGTCAGCTAATGGGTGGCTGCCTGGAATATCCACTCGATACTGGTCCAGAGCTGTCACTATGTGAGAGCTATCTTCACGCTCACTACTACTGAGTACCACAAGATGATATCCTAGGAGTGGATAAGAAAGAAAAAGAAATAAATAAAACATGTTTTGTACAATTTGCATATGTAGGTATGTTGTTATAGCTAAAGGTCGAATGTCAGAGGTATCAAACGATACCATATTCCATTTAATTATTGAACGAACCTGTTTCCCCTAGCATATACGCAGCTATGTGATACACGATTGATGTAGCGAGAGCTGGAGCACATGTACTTGTGCATATTTTTTGAGCTCAAGCCCTTTGACGCAGCTATGGAGCGGCCGGAGCGCGTGTGTACCCATTATGCAGCTGATATTGCTTGGACTTGTTCACGCACTACGCTATTCCACATTTGTTCATTCAATTATAAATTAAGACTATGGTTGAGGGCGTTACTATGTGAGTACTATCTTCAAGGTCACTACTGCCGAGAACTACAAGGCGATAACCTAGAAGTGGATAAAAAATGGGGGGGGGGGAAGCAAAAAAAAATTAACACATTTCTTGTAAATTTCAAAACACAGCTGCTCATAACTACAAAATATATCCACAAATGTGCCCCTGTGGTTTACCACATATTGTAAAATTGGTTGCATCTGCTCTTATCTACACAGAAAATAATTGAATGACTGCAAAATGTCATGTAATTTTGCACTTGCCATACTGTATAACAATCGAATAGAATGCTGTATGAATCAATATATTTACCTGATTTTCCTTGCATCAAATTGTGCAACTGCTGCTCAGCTTTCACGCTAACATCATAGTCCAATAGATCAGCCCTCACCAGACAAAACACACGCTCCAACCTGTCACTCAAGGCACGTCTCCATAGCAACAACACCTGGTAAAAATTAATAAATCACACCAACACATCTAAGAAATAGTTTTTGGGTAGACCAGAAAAGATATTATTTCTCAAGAGTAGGCCAATGCATATAAAAGCTTAGTACATCTGACAGCATTTAAATCAGAAGCCTTTGAATTTATTTCGAACTTAAAACTAAATATCATGTTCTTATTCTTCTCTATCATTTGCCTCTGCTGTCATGCTCAATAACTATACAACTGTTCTCGTAAATATTTAATGTAACATTCATGAACAAATTAAACAAAATTCTTAATAAAACAAAAACTCAGCAGTAAGCGCAATCAGATTATGGTTTGTTTCTGCTAGATGGGCATATAAGGGGGTCTCAGAAACCCGCGTGCATTGGTATGTGCATAAATAGGCTCGTAGCTCTACGCGGCTGCAATGCGTTTTTCAATTTTGTCCCCTGTGGTTCTCTGTAAGCTTGAATCAACATGAACATGATATGCATAATTTGGAAACCGGTCAAAATAAACATGACCGATATAAAAATCTTTAAAAAAAAAATCATTCCTCATGGCCAATTCTCTTTAAAATATTAATTCAAAATATTGCACAGCACTTAGGTTTTTGAAAAATGTTAATGAGACAAACCATTTCGGTGTGCCTAAGTTAGCCCATCCTACATGAACCTGTAGTACTTGGTGAACAGATGAACACTTCTTCTTGTGTGAATTGGTAGACGTCCCTTGCCAGACAGGTATATAGAGAGCACTGTAGTCCATACATCCCCTAATCATACATATAAGTTAGTCCTACCTACCTGTTCCAGTGTAGTACTTGGTGAACAGATGAACACTTCTTCTTGTGTTGGTAGACGTCCCTTGCCAGACATGTATATAGAGCGCACTTTTGTCCATACATCCCCTAATCATACATATAACTTAGCACTACCTACCTGTTCCAGTGTAGTGCGTGGTGAACAGATGAACACTTCTTCTTGTGTAGACGTCCCTTGCCAGACATGTATATAGATAGCACTGTTGTCCATACATCCCCTAATCATACATATAACTTAGCACTACCTACCTGTTCCAGTGTAGTGCTTGGTGAACAGATGAACACTTCTTCTTGTGTTGGTAGACGTCCCTTGCCAGACATGTATATAGAGCGCACTTTTGTCCATACATCCCCTAATCATACATATAACTTAGCACTACCTACCTGTTCCAGTGTAGTGCGTGGTGAACAGATGAACACTTCTTCTTGTGTAGACGTCCCTTGCCAGACATGTATATAGAGAGTACTGTTGTCCATACATCCCCTAATCATACATATAAGTTAGCACTACCTACCTGTTCAAGGGTAGTGCTTTGTGAACAGATGAACACTTCTTCTTGTGTTGGTAGACGTCCCTTGCCAGACATGTATATAGAGAGCACTTTTGTCCATGCATCCCCTAATCATACATATAAGTTGGCCCTACCTACCTGTTCCAGTGTAGTACTTGGTGAACAGATGAACACTTCTTCTTGTGCTGGTAGACGTCCCTTGCCAGACATGTATATAGAGAGTACTGTTGTCCATACATCCCCTAATCATACATATCAGTTAGCACTACCTACATGTACCTGTTCCAGTGTAGTACTTGGTGAACAGATGAACACTTCTTCTTGTTGGTAGATGTCCCTTGCCAGACATGTATATAGAGAGCACTGTTGTCCATGCATCCCCTAATCATACATATAAGTTGGCCCTACCTACCTGTTCCAGGGTAGTACTTGGTGAACAGATGAACACTTCTTCTTGTGTTGGTAGACGTCCCTTGCCAGACATGTATATAGAGAGCACTGTTGTCCATGCATCCCCTAATCATACATATAAGTTGGCACTACCTACCTGTTCCAGGGTAGTACTTGGTGAACAGATGAACACTTCTTCCTGTGTTGGTAGACGTCCCTTGCCAGACATGTATATAGAGAGCACTGTTGTCCATGCATCCCCTAATCATACATATAAGTTGGCCCTACCTACCTGTTCCAGGGTAGTACTTGGTGAACAGATGAACACTTCTTCTTGTGTTGGTAGACGTCCCTTGCCAGACATGTATATAGAGAGCACTGTTGTCCATGCATCCCCTAATCATACATATAAGTTGGCCCTACCTACCTGTTCCAGGGTAGTACTTGGTGAACAGATGAACACTTCTTCTTGTGTTGGTAGACGTCCCTCGCCAGACATGTATATAGAGAACACTGTTGTCCATGCATCCCCTAATCATACATATAAGTTGGCACTACCTACCTGTTCCAGGGTAGTACTTGGTGAACAGATGAACACTTCTTCTTGTGTTGGTAGACGTCCCTTGCCAGACATGTTTATAGATATAGCACTGTTGTCCATGCATCCCCTAATCATAAATATAAGTTGGCCCTACCTACCTGTTCCAGTGTAGTACTTGGTGAACAGATGAACACTTCTTCTTGTGTTGGTAGACGTCCCTTGCCAGACATGTATATAAAGAGCATTGTTGTCCATACATCCCTTAATCATACATATAAGTTGACACTACCTACCTGTTCCAGTGTAGTACTTGGTGAACAGATGAACACTTCTTCTTGTGTTGGTAGACGTCCCTTGCCAGACATGTATATAGAGCGCACTTTTGTCCATACATCCCCTAATCATACATATAACTTAGCACTACCTACCTGTTCCAGTGTAGTGCGTGGTGAACAGATGAACACTTCTTCTTGTGCTGGTAGACGTCCCTTGCCAGACATGTATATAGAGAGTACTGTTGTCCATACATCCCCTAATCATACATATAAGTTAGCACTACCTACCTGTTCCAGGGTAGTACTTGGTGAACAGATGAACACTTCTTCTTGTGCTGGTAGACGTCCCTTGCCAGACATATATATAGAAAGCACTGTTGTCCATACATCCCCTAATTATACATATAAGTTGGCCCTACCTACCTGTTCCAGTGTAGTACTTGGTGAACATTTGAACACTTCTTCTTGTGTTGGTAGACGTCCCTGGCCACACATGTATATAGATAGCACTGTTGTCCATGCATCCCCTAATCATACATATAAGTTGGCCTTACCTACCTGTTCCAGTGTAGTACTTGGTGAACGGATGAACACTTCTTCTTGTGTCGGTAGACGTCCCTTGCCAGACATGTATATATGGAGAGCACTTTTGTCCATACATCCCCTAATCATACATATAAGTTGGCACTACCTACCTGTTCCAGTGTAGTACTTGGTGAACAGATGAACACCTCTTCTTGTGTTGGTAGACGTCCCTTGCCAGACATGTATATAGAGAGCACTGTTGTCTATACGTCTCCTAATCATACATATAAGTTAGCACTACCTACATGAACCTGTTCCAGTGTAGTACTTGGTGAACAGATGAACACTTCTTCTTGTGTTGGTAGACGTCCCTTGCCAGACATGTATATAAAGAGCACTGTTGTCCATGCATCCCCTAATCATACATATAAGTTGGCCCTACCTACCTGTTCCAGTGTAGTACTTGGTGAACAGATGAACACTTCTTCTTGTGTTGGTAGACGTCCCTTGCCAGACATGTATATAGAGAGCACTGTTGTCTATACATCCCCTAATCATACATATAAGTTAGCACTACCTACATGAACCTGTTCCAGTGTAGTACTTGGTGAACAGATGAACACTTCTTCTTGTGTTGGTAGACGTCCCTTGCCAGACATGTATATAAAGAGCACTGTTGTCCATGCATCCCCTAATCATACATATAAGTTGGCCCTACCTACCTGTTCCAGTGTAGTACTTGGTGAACAGATGAACACTTCTTCTTGTGTTAGTAGACGTCCCTTGCCAGACATGTATATAAAGAGCACTGTTGTCCATACATCCCCTAATCATACATATAAGTTGGCACTACCTACCTGTTCCAAGGTAGTACTTGGTGTACAGATGAACACTTTTTCTTGTGTTGGTAGACGTCCCTTGCCAGACATGTATATAGAGAGCACTGTTGTCTATACATCCCCTAATCATACATAGAAGTTGGCTCTACCTACCTGTTCCAGTGTAGTACTTGGTGAACGGATGAACACTTCTTCTTGTGTTGGTAGACGTCCCTTGCCAGACATGTATATAGAGAGCACTTTTGTCCATACATCCCCTAATCATACATATAAGTTGACACTACCTACCTGTTCCAGTGTAGTGCTTGGTGAACAGATGAACACTTCTTCTTGTTGGTAGATGTCCCTTGCCAGACATGTACACCTAGCACATAAAGTCCCTGCTCAGGTGCTTTGAGGTTGACTAATTCAAAATATATAATCGGTACCAAGAATCTGAGATATACATTAAATGAGCACATTTCTTCTCCGCAGTTTGATACCTCATTCAACAAAATCGAATGGATACTTTTAAAGTTATGTCGATTTCAATGACATCGCATGCAAAAGAAAAGTGGCACTAGGTATAGGAAATCATTGATTTGTGTGTGATTTACCATAGACGGTAAAAATCAATGTTTTACCCGTCTATGGATTTACGCACTGAAAAACTCACAGCTTATCAGCTAAGACTTGTATTCTTCACAGCCAGATACACCCTTTGTCACGCACATTGCGGTTATCACTAAAGACCCATTCATCTGTCACGTTCAGATAGCACACAGTAATATCACACACAAATCAATGATTCCTATACCTAGTGCCACTTTTCTGTTGTATGCGATGTCATTGAAATCGACATAACTTTAAAAGTATCCATTCGATTTTGTTGAATGAGGTATCAAACTGCGGAGAAGAAATGTGCTCATTTAATGTATATCTCAGATTTTTAGTACCGATTATATATTTTGAATTAGTCAACCTCAAAGCACCTGAGCAGGGACTTTATGTGCTAGGTGTATATAGAGAGCACTGTTGTCCATACATCCCCTAATCATACATATAAGTTGACACTACCTACCTGTTCCAGTGTAGTGCTTGGTGAACAGATGAACACTTCTTCTTGTGTTGGTAGACGTCCCTTGCCAGACATGTATATAGAGAGCACTGTTGTCCATACATCCCCTAATCATACATATAAGTTGGCCCTACCTACCTGTTCCAGTGTAGTACTTGGTGAACAGATGAACACTTCTTCTTGTGTTGGTAGATGTCCCTTGCCAGACATGTATATAGAGAGCACTGTTGTCCATACATCCCCTAATCATACATATAAGTTGGCACTACCTACCTGTTCCAAGGTAGTACTTGGTGTACAGATGAACACTTTTTCTTGTGTTGGTAGACGTCCCTTGCCAGACATGTATATAGAGCGCACTGTTGTCTATACATCCCCTATTCATACATATAAGTTGGCCCTACCTACCTGTTCCAGTGAACAGATGAACACTTCTTCTTGTGTTGGTAGACGTCCCTGGCCACACATGTATATAGAGAGCACTGTTGTCCATACATCCCCTAATCATACATATAAGTTGGCCCTACCTACCTGTTCCAGTGTAGTACTTGGTGAACGGATGAACACTTCTTCTTGTGTTGGTAGACGTCCCTTGCCAGACATGTATATAGAGAGCACTTTTGTCCATACATCCCCTAATCATACATATAAGTTGACACTACCTACCTGTTCCAGTGTAGTGCTTGGTGAACAGATGAACACTTCTTCTTGTGTTGGTAGACGTCCCTTGCCAGACATGTATATAGATAGCACTGTTGTCTATACATCCCCTAATCATACATATAAGTTGACACTACCTACCTGTACCAGTGTAGTGCTTGGTGAACAGATGAACACTTCTTCTTGTGTTGGTAGACGTCCCTTGCCAGACATGTATATAGAGAGCACTGTTGTCTATACATCCCCTAATCATACATATAAGTTGGCACTACCTACCTGTTCCAGTGTAGTACTTGGTGAACAGATGAACACTTCTTCTTGTGTTGGTAGATGTCCCTTGCCAGACATGTATATAGAGAGCACTGTTGTCCATACATCCCCTAATCATACATATAAGTTGGCACTACCTACCTGTTCCAAGGTAGTACTTGGTGTACAGATGAACACTTTTTCTTGTGTTGGTAGACGTCCCTTGCCAGACATGTATATAGAGAGCACTGTTGTCTATACATCCCCTATTCATACATATAAGTTGGCCCTACCTACCTGTTCCAGTGAACAGATGAACACTTCTTCTTGTGTTGGTAGACGTCCCTGGCCACACATGTATATAGAGAGCACTGTTGTCCATACATCCCCTAATCATACATATAAGTTCGCCCTACCTACCTGTTCCAGTGTAGTACTTGGTGAACAGATGAACACTTCTTCTTGTGTTGGTAGACGTCCCTTGCCAAACATGTATATAGAGAGCACTGTTGTCCATACGTCTCCTAATCATAAGTAGAGATCAAAAAATAGAATATTATAATAGTCCAAACAAGAATTATAGGAGTAAACTGCAAGTTGTATATATGTGAATTTTCAGTCACAGACCTTTTGCCAAGAGTGAAAGATGCTTTCCCGAGTTTCTGTTCACAAAGGAAATACAGTGTGACATAAAGGAGTGAAAAACATGGATGCTAAA
The DNA here is from genome assembly GCA_035610835.1 of Ophiura sarsii. NCBI lineage: Eukaryota > Metazoa > Echinodermata > Ophiuroidea > Amphilepidida > Ophiuridae > Ophiura > Ophiura sarsii. The sequence goes on from CM069444.1 coordinate 19,867,094, forward strand.
AAAGGTACAGCACAGACTATTCAAACATTAAAGAGAGTTTTTACAAGCACTGGAAATCTAAAATTCATAATTTCAATATTTAGTCAAAATGTGCAGAGCTTATAACACAAAGACATTAAAATCTTCTTAAATGCTGAAGAAAGTTACAGGGCAGTACAGAACAAAATAAAGATGGAAGTGCAAAAAACATAATATGACAACATACATCTGCATGTCTTCATATCAATAAAGTATAGATGTCACCAAAACATCACTGAGTTGTAAGCTAGTCTACAAATTTCTAAATTCTGTTTATGCAATACAGTCTTTCACAAATGATAAACTATTAGCCTTTGGACTCTGTTACGCCCTCATTATCATCATTTGTTATTCTTACCTGTTGATCTAACAACAAGGTTTGGTTGTCCAGTCTTTAGATACGATGGGAACATTCTGTCTGGCAGTCTAGGATCTAGCGAAGAAAAGAAAACATGGATAACTGATGACCAGTTTTGAATGCAGGGGCGGATCCAGGATTTCTCAATAGGGGGGCGCCAAAGCGGGGGTCAAGGGGCTGCCCCTTGCGATTTTTTACACGTTTTCGCACGTTTTTACACGTTATTTACACGTTTTGAACGTTTTCGCCCTGTCAAAAATAAGGGGGGCGCAGGCGCCCTGTCAAAAATAAGGGGGTGCGCCCTGTCAAAGAGGCGCCGTGGCAAAACAATAAGGGCCCCCCCCCCTTAATCCGCCCCTGGAATGAATAGTCCATCATTCTGAACCAAACTGCCGCGTAATTCCTCTTGTTGCTGCCAAATCTGGTTTCACAGGTTCCTTCCAAGGGCAGAAATACATTAGTGCTCTCATCTCTTAGGTAAACACGTGACCTTTAAAACCACATTGCTTTTGCCTGCGCAATATTTTAAAAAATCACCAATATAAATTGATATAGCAATTAATGGTTTGTATCCATAGCCTATGTTTTTAGTTCTAATTTCTGTCGCAAAATGCTCAAACGATAAAAAATGTTACATACTTGCTTCACTGAGATGATGCAGGATAAGACCAAGATGTTCCAGACTCAGACAATCTTCTACATCTATTGACTTCATTGAGGTTAGATGCTTTTCCCACAATTGTAACAGGTCTTTGTCTAGGGATCTGAAAAAGTAACAACATATGTTGATATTCTGAAATTTTACTCATTTTTTAATTTACAGGATTTCATTTTTTTTAAATTATGTTGTTGCTTTTTTAACCGTTTGGTGACTTTTAGGTGGAAATCACAGGAAATGAAATATTTGAATCAAATGAAAACAGAAACCTTTACCAGAGGGGTCATGTTGGGTTGCATCCTTGTGGCTATGCAATATTTGCACATATTTTAAGAAGATCATTCAGATAGGTCTCATATCAAGAATCAAGCGACCTCTCAGCATTTGCATTATCCTCAATAAGGTCAAGAACCAGATGAACAAACCAATTATACTACCCAAATGAAGGATTATGACCAAAAATCCAGACGCCTTAAAGTCATCCCTAATTATGCATATCTGGAAATCTACAAGAATTTTTCGCAAGGCATGACACAGCCGCGTCAATATTTCCCATTACCAATTATGTGACTATCCATACACACACAAGATATAAATGCATCCCAAAGATAGAAGGGAGCCTTGATCTTCTACGGACTGGATACAGAAAAAATAACATTTGATTTCAAACATCACAGAATTTACCTTCAAATGGGTACCTTTACATGTAATAACAACTCTTACCCTCTATTGATGATGTCTTTGAGATGGCCCTCTGTCACTTCCTTCATTGTCTTGGCAATACTTGGAAAAGATTCAAACATCTCTTCCTCAGACTCCTCCCCACCTGCTTCATCCATCTCATCCCCAGACCAAGGTTCTTCACTAACATCTTCATCGAGTCCATGCATCTCTAAACCTGACACCAATTCTTGTATTAGGTCATCGTCGTCTTCGTGTTCTATGCACCATTCTACATAGTCGTCATAATCACCATCATCGGCGCGATCCAATCCTACAGCCTATAAAGATAAATGGAACACAAATTGACAGTAAGACGACGTTGGGATAAAATCAAAAGGGTATGGTATATTCCTTGCGGATAATAATTTCTCGGCAATTGTCTAAAATTAATCAAAATACTGTGTCGCTAGTGCTAATACTATTTATCCGACTTCGGAATTAAAAAGTTACATCGGCTCCTCCACATGACGTTTAGTCTTCTCCACACATTCTCTGCATTCCATTTGTAATAAATGTTTCGGGTCGCTGATCGAGACTACTGACAGAAAGTCAGCTTGTATGATCACATCATTGTATTGCAAAATAATGCATGCGTAATAGAAATAATTTGTGTTCAATACAAATCTAATTCCAATAAACACAAATGGTCTAGAATTTAAGCTGATTATTAACACACTCACCTTAATAAGAAAGTTATGCATTTAGAATAAAATGCAATAAGAAACCTATTGTCAAATCAAATTTCATGAATCAAAAGTTTGATTAACTGAATGAGGTATAATTTTAAAGCTTCAAGTTTTTCAAACTGATATTAAATAAATCACAGAATTAATTGGTGCATGACACATTTCCCCTGTTGTGTGCTACTTTCCTGATACATCTATTTTTTTAAACTTTAAGAATCAGCTAGCATCAAAATGAATATGTGCATGAACAATTTCATTTGTATACAAGGCTAATGAGATAAAGCATCAATTAGTGAAATTGAGAATCTTTTATGTGAGCTCAGATTGTCACATTTATAGAATACACACCTCAACGGCCGCTAGTGCCATTCCTTTCCCAAACAAGTAATCATCCATCAGCTTCTTAGCAACCATCTGTTTCTCGGCCAATATGGCCGCCTCGGATAATTCAGGTGTTTCTACGGCAACCATCTCTTCCATGGGGGCATCCACCTCTGTCTCCTGTTTTACTTGTCGCATGGCAGCCCTAATAGCGCCCTCTATGTCGGCCTGGCTACACATCTGTTTGACACTAGACAGCAAGACGTAAATCTGGAAATACAAGGATAGATGTGAATATGTTTGGATTAGATATGCTGACTTGATGAGTGATATACGAGGGGCAGTCGGTAAATAATGAAAGTGATCATGGTATGGAATGCATGGGTGATTCTATTGAGGGATTATGTAATCAATACAAAGTGTGAACCTTTGTCTTTCAAACAATCAATACACTTTTGGATTTCGAAGTATCAACTATGACGTCATAGCATTAGCGTAAACTAAGTACACTTGGGACACTGCCTGAAATTGGACAATATTTGGCTGGATATGTAATAGGTTGAAATATGGGTTGTTTGAAACATTTGCGTGTATCTCGGCAATGCAAGCATAGAAATTGATAACAATTGGTGCATAGTTAGAACACATAATAATCTCTGTTTCACACTTTTTTTAGATCCGAATTCCTTAATACAAACAAGAAGGGACCATCTCAAATACGCTTTTATTAAGCAAAATCCGCAACAATAAACCTTAGAAAACAACAAAGGATAAAGAAAAATGGAGGGATTATAATTGAGTAAATTGTTGTGGGGTGTAAAGCAATAATAGCGGGCATTTCAAAAGGAGCTGATCATAAAATGTCCTCAAACCATTGAAATTATGTGACGATTACTTTAACAGTACACAGTAGTAGCTCCAAAGATAGCAGTAACAAGAGGGGTTGTGGCAGCCATCTTTGATTGATATATTCATGTATAGCTTCATTTTGACTAGCACAATAATTATACACATTGATAAACGCATTTGTCAATATTTCTGATTAGAATTTGAAGCCACAGTAAGCTTTTATCTGGTAAATTTCATGATTTTAGCAATTTTTGGCCGAGTTCAAAATTATCTGCCGTCTGCGCATGCGCATATTTTCTGTAAATTTCATGTGAATAAGTTCAGATAATTAGTTAACTATCCTATGGAATCTCCCAAATGGGTTTATTGCTTGGTGTTATTCCTAAATTGTTTGATTTTCCGCAATACTAGTGCTTCACTGACTGGGCATTTTTCAATGTAAATGGACTATTTGAAATATTGATATTTGTATACCTTTTATTCAATTGCTTCTTCTTACTTTTTCCTCTTATACTACACATTTCAAATTACACAGGGATTTAAGTTATTGTCTTTTGTATCATAATTATGCGAAAGAAATCGGGATTTACCTGCTTTTGATGTCATGTTATGCAATCTTCTTACCACGTGTTTCATTTAAATAATTCAAATTTCCCGCCAAATAATTGATTTAGCAGTGTGCCAAGTGTACTAACTGTAAGCTAATGCTATGACGTCATAGTTGATACTTAGAAATCCGAAAGTGTATTGTTTGAAAGACAAAGGTTTATACTTTGTATTGATTACATTATCCCTCAATAGAATCACCCATGCATTCCATACCATGATCACTTTCTTTATTTACTGACTGCCCCTCGTAGTCTGTTCAATTATAGCAAGAACATGTGACCATCTAGCCCCTCCTTCTTAGAAAGATGTGGAGGAACATCTAATAAAAACTATTTTGTTTTTACCTGATGACTGTTAGCTTACCTGAGCTGGAAAATGTTTGCTATTGCTAAACAGTGCCAAATACTCTCGCAGCAAAACCAACTGTTCCGTCGAGAAATAGTTCAACTCGTAGCATTTCGATCTCTGCTCATCAACATATTTATGCCACTCTGTCAGGCAGGTATCCATGAATTGTCGCAGAAAACTGAGTTCCATCATGAGAGGACGTGTTCCGCTAAGCAGTTTGGTGGCTCCAAAATCCACATGAACCGAAACCTCACCTCGACTCTTACCGCAGTACAAGATTGCGTTCCAATCTTTGAAGAGTATGCAGCCAGCTGAGCATAGCTTGTTGTAGGTGGAGGCTAGCTGTTGGGCTGCTGTAAATACCTAGAATTGTGTGAAACGTGAATATCACTTAGAAACAATCCTAATGTATGATACAGTTGCCACAAATGAGAGGCAGATTAGAGAATAAAAGATGGAAATTGTAGTTGGATTTGCAGGACTATGCTCATCCTTTATCACACCATAGTCCATGTATCATTGTTTATCTCCTTCTAAATCAGTATTGATATAAAAATGTAATATAATTCTTTACTATATCTTCAACAAGAAAACAGCAATCTTACCCCATTTATAAAATAAAACACACTTAGGGAAGTAGTTTACTTGTCATTTCAGTGTGATGCACTGCTTTGGAGCATGCTTATGCACTGCGCCCTGTCAAACAAGCATGCATGATGCTTTGATGTTAATATAGGATGCAGAAAATAACACAATAGCGTGATGATGTAATTGTTATCCAATAGGGCCTGATAGCAGGCAGCAAAGAATTTGCAGCATCCAATCAAAAGCCACCTTTTTGATAATTTACATAATACACCACTCTCTCTGCATAAGAATGCAGATTGTCTTAATTGGAAACCCTATTACAGCTTATGCAGTACCAAGTATATGGCCTAATCTTTCCTAAACTGGACTTAATATTCAAAGTTTTGTTAAAATAAAATTGCAATAACAAAAAAGAAAAAAAGAAATGTTAAGCTTATTACCATGCAAGGCATTTTTTAATATTTTATTAAACATACACAATGTGATGACACTCCAGATCTCTACTCAAATTATAACGATGTAGCTTCTTGAATCCTGATATAGTACGTACTGGTATAAATACATCTCTGCATAAGAGATTTATTTATTATGGCTATTCATACATTGCACACATTTGAAGATATCCATGTAACAACATACCAGAGAAGCTACATCGGCATTAAATAATGTCAAAAGTAAAAAATGCTGTGATCAACAACATACCCGCGTACGTGTACAGTTACCCACCTCAACAAAGTCTTCCACCTGTGTCTGTTGTCCCTGTCTATCCTGCTGAGTCTTGCCAGCCACTAGAGTCAATCTGCTCTGAAGATCTTTCAAAGTCTCCACTGTGTACATCCTCTCCTCTTCTTCCTCTTCCTCATCCACCGTCATCCCCCTCATGGCCACCCTCAGCTTCAGGGTAGTGCCACTGCCACTCTTCTCGTGTAGATTTCCCACTGTGTATATGCCACCTCCATTTATGGCCTCGGCTTGGCTTAAGGATGAGGTTTCCACGGATCCCTGGGAGTCCTTAACTCCTTTAAGCCAGAACAACTGTCTTTGGGTGTCTCTCTATATAATAATTGTCAAACATAATAAAAAGGACAATAGTAAGAGAATTGACTGCATGATCATGTCACTCAATCCATGAATATTGAGCAATAAGAAATCTAATTCCATATCTTTGGACTATAATCTTAGAAAAAATGTGTTTGAACACGGACCCAAATTGACATGTTGCTTGTACCAAAGTATGTACACTAGTTGGGACATGTGAAATAAAACTTGTTTATGGTTGCCTGAAAAATCCCTTTCGTCATACCCCTCCCCTTTCCCCGGCCATCAATGTTGCGAGGCCATGTGCTGTTGTTGAACGAATTGTAGGATTCAACATGATCAACTTTCAGGGTTTGTAATCCTGCCCAACTTTCATGGACTGTATTTTGCCCAACTTTCATGGTCTGTTTCCTGCCTAACTCTGCCTAACTTTCATGGTCTGTTTCCTGCTTAAATCTCATGGGCTAAGTATTACGCATAACTTTTACGCTGCATTTTACACCCAACTTTCCAGGTCTGTATTCTGCTTAACTTTTATGCTGGGTTTTACAGTTAACTTTGAAGGTGTGTAGTCTGCTCAAATTCATGCTGTATTTTCCACCTAAATGTTATGCTACATACTTTCATAGTATTAGCGTGTTTCTATTGAGTATCACCATTTTATCCGGGGAAATAGCTCACCGGATAATAGCGGCGAGCGCTGTGTTTCCATTGGTGACTGTTTTCCCAGGAGGATACAAAGTTGCGTGTCGTATCGTATCATGCGTGTCTTGCCGGCTAAAGGTTGTATGCTTGGGTCATCCGCAAGGCATTGTGGGTTGACCTCGTTTGACAATACGGCGCCGTGCACGACGTCGCAAATGTGATGACAATGTTTACATTTGAACAGAACCAGTCCTCGAATCATACATATGAGTGGTTTCTAATGATCGAAATAAATTCAAAAGAATACCCAAATATACCCAGCTTTTTCAGAGCAAATGTGTACAAGAAAGTCGGAGACGGCGAATAATTATGGCACTTTTACGATCGATGTTGTATGCTTACTTCCGGGTTCTCTACCGCTTGCGCACTGTATCAGAACAAAGTGAGTTTCTTTATAGCGCTATCCAGATAATGCCTACGGTATTATCCTTACAGAAGCAGGATAAATACCGGGGGAAAGTCCCTCCGCTATTATCCGGAGGATAGCGGATAATGTCAGTTTCTATTAAGTAAAATTAATATCTTATCCGGTTGAACTCGAATAATGGGTCTCAATAGAAACACACTATTTTTTATTCCACCTAACTTTCAAGGTCTGTTGTCTGCCTAACTTTCATGCTGTGTAAATCTGCCTAAATTTTATGCTGTGTTTTCGCCCTAACCTTTAAGATATGTAATACGCCTAACTTTCAAGGTCTGTATTATGCGTAACTTACAAGGTATGTTATCTGCCTAACTTTCATGGTATGTAAATCTGGCTAACTTTTATGCTGTGTTTTCGCCCTAACCTTTAAGATATGTAATACGCCTAACTTTCAAGGTCTGTATTATGCGTAACTTACAAGGTATGTTATCTGCCTAACTTTCATGGTATGTAAATCTGGCTAACTTTTATGATGCGTTTTCCCCCTAACTTTTAAGATATGTAATACGCCTAACTGTCAAGTTCTGTAAGATCTGTAATACGGCTAACTTTTCATGTCTATTATTTGCCTAACTTTTATGTTGTCTGTGTTTTCCCTTAACTTTCAAGACCTATATTATACCTAACTTTCAAGGTCTGTTATCTGCCTAACTTTCATACTGTATAATCTGCCATATCGTGTTTTCCCCCAAAACTTTCAGGATCTGTATTACATAACTTTCATGCAATGTAAATCTGCTTAACTATCATGCTGTGTAAATCTGCCTAACTTTTATGCTGTTTCAAGATCTGTATTTCACGGTCTGTATGCTTCCTAACTTTCATGCAGTGTTTTCCGCCCAATTTTTATGGTCTATACCCCGTGTAGAGCTTTCAAAATATGTAATTTGGCTTATTTTCAGGTTTCATGCTGTTTATTTTGCAGATGATTAAACAATTTTCTGATCATTAATTATCCGAGGTGGCTCAAACTAAGAAATGGTGGCAGTCATTCTAAGAGGGAAGCAAAGATTATATGGTTTTAAAATAAACATAGCCTACCAGTTTCTTTGGTAGATCGTGGTCTGTCTCCAGGGCTTTCCAGACTTTCTGGGTCATGGTGAGAAGTTCTTTGTAACCGACGTTTTCTTTCTTCAACTCAAATATAAACGGAGCGTATCCCGTTGCCGCTCTGTGGAAGCAGGACACCCGGTCAAAGTCTATGTCCGTCTCACCGGCAGATATCATGGCCAAGTCAACAAACACTTTCAGTTCTTGGACATCTGTCAAAATTAATAATAAAGAATTATTTGGTCCTTCAATAACAACTAGGGTTGCCAGTTTGTTTGACTCAAGATTGAAATATGAACCAAAGCTGTTCATAATACAGTGTATAATATGATATTGAATTTGATTTATTTTCTATTTCACTGTCAACTACTGAATAACTGAGGACATTTGTCATCATTTATTACATGCTGATGTTACAAATATAAATACTGAAACCTTAATAACATTTTTTTCAATGTTTTGTACTGTATTCTGTTTTCATTCAACTATTAAAGACATACATTACCCATACATTCTTTGCTTAAAAACATAACCTAACAATCCAACACACACTATGAAAGGAACTTTTGCAGGTAATTTTGACAAGAAAGATATTTGTCATTAACCCTAAACTTCCTCATCACTACATATAACTACTCTGCTAGTTGCTGGTAGTGGGGCCATCTCATGGTGCGATTAGACTGGATATCAAAATGGTCTGGAAAATCCTTAAGATGTTGCAGATGACTCCATGGCGCAATCAGTAAGGTGTTGGACCTCCACATGGGCGGCCCACGTTTGATCCCTGCGCTGGCGTAGCCTGATTTTCCCAAATAAATTTGACCCATTTTTCTCCCTGATAAGTTTTATTCCCCAAAACACGCCTGACCTGAGTTAGGGTTACTCCAAAATCAAAGGAAAATACTTACTATCGATTTCTTGTTTGACCCAATTAATGAGCTGCTTGCACTTTGCCAGCTCTCTCAGACATTCAACCTCCCTTTCACCAACATTCGTTAGTATATCAGCTGCTTTAATAACATCCAGACTTATGGCTCTTAGTGGTTGCTGCTTGAAGTCTTGTTCGTTCTATGCAAAAGACAGTTTAAAAAAAGATGTTTATTATTGAGGCCAATAACTATTATGTAGGGATCAGAGTCAGGGTAGCCCTCATGAGTCAGCTATGAGCAGGATTGTCAGAACCGAGTTCTAATGTTGATTGCCTCAAAGGACAGAATTCCAACAATATTTAGGAAGCCAAAAGTAGCCCAGTTATATAAACATATAAACAATACATTTTCAATATGGTTTAATCAGTTCCAATTGACGAGAAATATGCATTTTTTATCGCTCTGCTCGCAAAGTAATCCAAGCGTACGTATGCATCTTATTTTGACATACAGGAGCATCACACATGTCTTATCTGAATTCATCTGCTGCGCAGCAAATCTGTAAGCAGGTTCACCAATTTGGAACTGACTATAGCTACTGTCCCAATAGACTTCTCTGCCATAACCAAGAGCCTGCTAAAGAATACACAGGACTTCAGAAGGGGGAGGTAAAACACAGAGCCATATCTTAAGCAAACATGTACACACCCCCATCAGATTGACGGTCAGGTTGCGTTTTAACTATTTAAAAATCCTATTACATACAAGTTTGAATTACCTATGTACTCAGTAATTTAGTGAATCCCTGGTAACTAGGCTCATAAAGGGAACATTACAGGCCTCTTTATTGACAAGATCCAGTCATTTTTCACACATAATTTTAGCAGTTATCATATATCTAAAACATGTTGATGAACAGTGTGGCTGGCCCAAATTACCCTTGCAGAAATGTGTATGTCAAATGTATGTAAAAGTGTATCAAAGTTGTGTTAAATAGCAGTTAGATACAAATTTGGCATGTTAAAACTACATATTTGATTGTGTCAAATTTGTGTCAAATATGAGTTTGTATGTCAAAATTATGTCAAATTCAACTTTAATTTTATATACTATGTCAATACTATGTCAAATATATCATGTGAGAAAAATATGTGTCAACATTGTGTCAAATTTGTGTCAAAATTATATAAAAATGGACTTATAAAAATAAGAAAACTGTTAAGAATAGATATCTGCATTTGCTGTGCCGTCTGGGTATTAGCCATGATAAACCATGCTTAGATGCCTTGCAACAAATAAAAGCTTGATAGTTTGTCTTTTAAGCAACAAACAAACAAATTCATTGTATGAACCTATGCTAGATGATATTACTGCAACGTACCATTTGATTGTTCATGTTTTAAGCAAGACTTGACCTTTTCTTTTAATTAACCATTTATGAGCAAACACCCACATTAAATTTGAACCATAACCTATATGCTATATGATAATAAAATGAGCATGTGTTGAGGCCATTTTTGTCATACCACAAACATACCAAATGTAGAAGTTTTTTTTGTTGTTGACAAGCAGCAAGCTCAGATATGGCAAGCACACAAATGAAGACATTTAAACACTGAAACCATTCAACAACAAATGCTATCAAATCAGAAGAGCTTACGATATTATTCAGAAACTCCATGGGTCTGAAATCACCCTTCAGATCAAAGGCATCACGTATCTTGAGCAACTCTCCCGCTGCCTGTGCCTGATTCTTCACACGGTAGTAATCCTGAATCTGTTTGAGTCTGGCTGACACCCAGTTGTCCCCTTGCGTTGCTGATGGGAGTTGAGCAAGCTTTAGAAGCTCAGTGCGCAACAAATGTTCTTTATCCTTAATGTCTTCAAAATGATAATCGATGGCCCCGAGCGTGATGTCTCGGTCATACAATTTCTTGATAATGCGTGGGAGTTTATCGTTGTACACCGGTATGAACACATGGGTGATTATCTCGGAGATTGAGAATGGGTCACCCTGAGGAGCTCCTCTACGGTCTTCTCTCACAGTACCTGCCTGGTTCTTCAGCAATCTATTATGATACGCGAGAGAATGATAAGGGATTAAAATTATGTCTCAGCGTATGAGCATCATGACAATCCACAATGACATTTGCGTCGTCTGCGTTGGTACCTTCTTGAGGGTGTTGTCCTTGTGAAGATAATACAGACGCGTCAAAAGCAGGTTGTAGATTGGTGATGCACATACGCCGAAACATAATTTAACCTTGTTCAGCGATGACAAATGATTTAAAATATCATTCATCCAAAATAGACACATGGGATTGTACTCACCACAGTGCCTTCAGGGATATTAATTGCTACCATCAGGCAACGAAAAAAACAACCCGTTGTACGGCCCAACCGACCCGTTTTTAAAAAGAATTGACTGCCATAACCTTTGTTGTTGTTGAAATTGTTGAAATGTTTTGGCCAATTTCTGAAAATTAAGCAATTTGCGCCGGTTTGGAATACGCCACATCAAGTTTCTGACTCTGCGACAATTCTCACCACCCCCCCCCCCCCCCCCCATTAAAATAAAACAAAACGAACCAACCGACCCTACCTGAGAGGTTCGTTTGCCAGAACAACAAGATTTGTTTTTTATCTCTTAAATATTCATGATTCAAAATTGACTCTCAAATTATCAGTGACTTTTTTGTTTATTCCAAAAATAATAGGAGAAAAACACACAATAAAAATACAAAGTCTATCTCTTTCTTTGATGGAAATAAGTTATGTTAAGGAATTTGGTTGCAATAGAGGTTCACCAAATTCTTGACTCCATATACATCAGATTGTCTGATCAATGTTGTTTATGCCACTTTTTTTTAAATTGTTTTAAAAATTGCATCGATTAATGAAATTTCTACAGTAACCAGATATTTCGGTTTAAAAATTTACAACTTACTTCTTGAATACTCTGCTTTCTTGGATCTCACACAGTCGCTGTAGGTAGATTTGCTCTTCTGCTGACCGAGCAAAGTATGTAATATGTGGCTGGACCTTTAGTTGAATCTGCTCCAGCTGTGCCATGGTTGCTGGTCTACACACTTTGTTAAGTTGGAGCTCTTGAATATTGGCTCTGAGCTTCTGAACCAGGAGTCTGTCATCCACTGAGAAAATGAAAATAAATATTAAAGAAGAATATATAAACGAAATAATAAAAGTTTCAACAGGGTACAATTTCAAATGTTTTCATTTAATTCACTAGCATGCTTTCACCTTTAAGGAAATGAGAAGAATATACACAATATAAACAGGGCTGAAAATAAATGAAAGTGTGGAAATTTGGATCAGCAAAAAATAGAAATTCAGGGCCAAAGTATTAATTCAGGCAGTTGCCTGAAAACTGGTATCCCTGTATAAATCTTGACTAACCCTTACCCAACATGAATGGTATTATAGTCTTCGAATACTCTTCAAACAACATTCGAAGGGTATTATACTGATTTTATACCATTCAATAGCATTCGGGCAATCATAGTCTTCGATTTCAGTGGACCTGAATGGTGTTCGAATGGTATAACACTGATATAGCCTTCAAAACAATGCTATAGTATTCATTTTTTTGAATGGTAACGATACCATTCAAATATAATTAGATGCGAAGGCTATGGGGTCACATGACCAAATATCTGTCATTTCAAATTTGCTGAGGAACATGGCAGTTGGGTGTTGCATGCAGGCTGCATGGAATCATGTATATTGCCTTCTATTCAAGGCATATATCATTTTTATTTGGATGTAGATGTGAATTGTTGCACTGTAATGCTGATGGTAGTAATGGCTAAAATGTGTAAAATTAGTCAGCTTAGCTAGCTAACTTACCAGTGGAATGAATGCTACATTGCTGAATTCTGCAGTCTACTTCAGGTAATTGCCAATGCACACGTGCATGATGATTTAACTAACATGATTTTGGGTGCATTGGTATTAGGTGAGTAATTAAGGATTGTGAATTGTTAGTGGCTGTGGAGGAGTGCCCCAAAGGTGCAACCCATCCATACTCCTCAGATTCTAGCAATATTATATTTCAATGTTCTCAGCAGGCACTGGAGACAGAAATACCACTAGTCATGAAATGGAGTTCAAACATGTAATGAATGTATTTTCAAAATTGCTAAGGTAATCTAAAGAACCATAATTTAAAAGTAAAACATGTCAATAAAAATTGCATAATGCTAATTTGTGCTAAAGTCAGAATTTGACAAATTCAAATTACATACTGCCAACACCATGATAACTTAACTGTAACCTGTGACTGGACAATTCTGTAAAAGTAAAAATACAAAAAATCATACAATACAAATACAAAAACCAAAACAATTTAAGGTTTGTTATTGCTTTACCTGGTCGTATTAGATTACAAACAGAAGCCAGAGTCTTATTCAATTGTATGTGATCTTTTAGAGCCTTAAGTTCATTCTTCCTTGTATTCAGGAGACGTAGTATGGACTTTTTGTTGCTGTCCTCTCGGCTCTTCTTTTCTGTCTTCGTCAATGGTTTCTCATCAACGTCATCACCTTCATTCATTGCAGACGCCATAATGACGTGAAGATCTATGAACTGCTGCAGACACTGTCCTTGTGTGATGATCTCCAGTTGACCTACTAACACACTACCATCTTGGACGGCCATGGAAATGGACAGGAATGTCGTCTTGGCGATGTCTAGCTGACCATTGGCATCCGCAGATAAGATCTTGCACAAGCTTGTATCAGGATCAGCTGCATTATAAGACAACAATACAAATGTTGCAATTGTATCCATACATATACAGCATAGTCATTGTGGCCTTGACTATACTTTTGTGGAAGTATAAGATATTTGATATTGTTTATTGACTGAAAGATTTTGCTACATCTGACCTTTGGTATAGAGAATAATGATTAGTATAATGGTTTCAAGAGTAATCAGATTTTGCTTTATTGTAGCACGCACAGATGTTGATTTGAAAAGATATCAGGATCCAGTAGGGAGACTGCCATTGTGAGCATATCAGCATTAGTGCACTTACATTGATTGATTTTTCATTTCCAAAGGTACAAGACATGGATGAAACAAACTAATTCAGACTAAAAAATAATTGGTGATGATGACAACTGGACTATTTTTCTTTCATTGAAATATTTAATTCTTTTAATTTTTAAAAGAAAACACTTAAGAGGTATACTAAGAAATATTTACACTATAAACACAATAGATTCAGATCAGAAATGTAGAATTTCATCAGTGTTTGACAAATTAACTATTTACCAATTACTGCATACATTACAACTGATTTCACAACCGCAACCACATTTGCGCAACAAAACCTGAAACCCCTGAAGAAGTGTGTGAAATTGCATTATAAAGGCCTGCTAGCATCACTGTTAATGATGTGAAATCCAATAAAATGGTTTAGACCTTCATATAGCTTTCTTAGAATTTCTGACATCAGGTCACATGATTTGCAACTGATTTCTACCATTTACGTACCGGTAAAACGAAAGAAGTTTACAAATGGAGTCCATCTCAGAACGTGTCTGAGGATCTTCATGTCGTCTACATTGTGACCTTCTACTGTGGGTCTGGGCCAAGATTTCAGCAGCACTCCAGAAAATAAATTTCCAAACTTCTCAGATCCACTGCTGAACCACTCGCCAAACTTTGTGAAGAAGCCCTTGTCGTTGTTCCCCTATATGATTGGGAAAATACAACAACTTAAAGCAATATTATGTGATCTTTTTCAAATTTCAAAAATTCATGATTCATAAATCTACTTTGACTGTATTTTCCATAAGAAATCAATCACAGAACTTTACTAAACCATAATGGAAATCTGCTTCCAATTTAAGGCATTTTTCAACATATTTAATATTGGGAATATTAAAGCATTTTGTTATTGCTGCAGATTGCAAACTAATGACTGATGAAATTCTCAAGGAGGTAACTGTAAGAATTGGGTCATATACACTTTTACGTCATGTTATCGATCACATCACATTCAATGCACCATATACAAAACCCACATCAACAGATCTATTCGACGCGCAGCTCTTGGATTTTGCTTACATCTTACTTATTGCTCGACTAATTTTCCCAAAGAGGGTATCTATGTGAAAAAAAACTTCCACGTTGTTGTATTTATTTGACATAGATTAATATGTTATTGAACTTACACAGATCTGTATGTGAAATCTACATTCACAACTTACATTGAGAAAAAGTGTTATGTCAAAATAGCGCAGTATGGACGTGGCTGACAATATATCAAAGGAACTGAGACTAGGTTTCTCTGGTACAGGTCCTAATTACACCAAATCGGAGCAATGCCAACTTCAAATCAAGTCCCAAGGAGATCATAATGGACTTAGAATAAGTGAAGATCTTGGCTACAGATCCCTGGTTTGGGAGATTAGTTATAAGGAGCCAATTTACATAACAGTCAATCAGCCATGAAATGACCATGGATGACTCTTATGCTACATTAAAATATACAATCCATCAATCCATCAATCCATCAATCCATCAATCCATCAATCCATCAATCCATCAATCCATCAATCCATCAATCCATCAATCCATCAATCCATCAATCCATCAATCCATCAATCCATCAATCCACCAATCCACCAATCCATCAATCCATCAATCAATCAATCAATCAATCAATCAATCAATCAATCAATCAATCAATCAATCAATCAATCAGAACTTACATTGAGCAACTGATCTAATGCTTCAAAAGCTGCTTCACTGAATACTTTTCCGATGCTGCCATGGTAATTGGTCATATCCAATGATGCAAAGAGGTCCAATCTATGCTCAGATGACAACTATATGATAACAATGCATTATATGCAAATAATAAATAGTTGAATAATTTAATCATTACAAAAAGTCAATTATGTTTCAAATCATTCTATAATTGTATAGCATCTGTATGACACGCATAAACCATTAAATCTCTTCTGTCCCAATGCAGCATACAATCCTGTAATTAGAATTATGTCCAAGCAATATAACAGCAAACTATATGTATCTAAATTACCACTAATAGTATTTGCATACAGACTGCAATAATATTAAAGAATATTCATTGTTGAAAAAAAATATTAGAATCACATTTCTTTTGTTCCAAATGTTCTTACATTTGACATTCCTTTCTTAGGCTACTTTCAATCTTTGCTACATTCAAATTGAAGCTTTCCGAGAATATTATGTCACTCGTTGCTTAAACAATCACCTGATGCACTTATATATGAGTAACATAACAATCAGTTGTCGAACGAATTCGAATTAACTATTAAATAAAAATGACAAGTCATGAATTATATCCACTAGTGTCAATGCATAAAATATATACCTTGTTCATTCGATTTTGAATCATTGTAACTAGTGTGAAGTTGAATCGTTCTGTAACAGTAGCCTCTGCATAAGATATACTCAGAAGACTGTGCCAAACCTGAAATAATACATAGCAATTGTTTTAGTTGAGACATTGCATACTAAGAATTTCAATTTAAAATGCACATTACACCATACCTTACCACTCGAAACACTACTTACTGTCAAGGGATCTTGCATCATTCTGAAGAGTTATGACTGTACAATTGAAGCCAGTATACATTACCCATATTAAGGGTTGATTTCTGTTGGGAGCATGACTTCATGTGCAGTTGTTTTTGCGTCTGCACAATCAAAGGAGAATAAATGTGGCTCTATGATGGGTATGTGTGATGATGTTACCTCCCAACAACTTGAACTGGTCATTATGTCATGTCTCTACATGCTGCTATGTCTGAACTTGTTTCCATCCTGGACTAGGAGGGCACTAGCACTGAAAGTATATATGGAGATGTGCGGACAAAATCCCGTTTTCGTACCTCTTTTTCAGTTCGCTAGAGTATACTGTCACACCTTAGCCACTCATCACTATGGTATATACTTTCACACCTCACCTGCTCACTATGACCCCTATTCCAGCATCTATTCATTCTCGTGGTCAAATTTTCTTGCTTACATCAATTTCCAATCAATTTTGAGTGAAATTTATTAGTTTTGGTCGTCTTTTTGAAGAAAAAAATCAGCTCACAAGTGCTGTTGCCGTTGTCAATCAGTTCATTTCATCCCTTTCTCACATTTCTTACGAAAACTGACGCCGCATATACCCATCAAAAAAAAAGTTGAGTGCCACGCCAACCCCCCCCCCCCCCCCTCATAGTTTCCATCTTCTGAATACTCACATCTAACTCCTCCTTGAAAACAAGTGTTTTTCCATCTTGTGACATATTATGTGGCAGTTTCAAGTCCAACCACTTCATCAGTTCCTGATGCATCTCCTCAACTGCCCGGTCAAGTTGCTGCATGACAGTCTGCTGTTGGTGTGATCTTGTCTGGTGAAGACTTGAAGCAGTCGCAAAGTACAGATTGTAACAGGCTACGAACAAGTGACATGTGGTGGTCACAAGACTATGCTTTTCTCTGTCCAGCCATTTCTGAAAGGTGGTCTTTTGCAGTCCGATAGCAACATTGGCAAGGTGGAGGCATGTTTCCAGTTCTATTTTTTCTTTGCTGTAAATTTAAAAAACAATGACTTAGACTGAAAGAGTCTCATAACGAATCAATAAATGTTGACTATTAACTTTATGTGAGTAAGGATTGTTATAACCTTTAAGGCCTAGGGGGAAAATCAAGTAAAGAAAATATTTCAAATTTTAGAGGCCTAGTAATTTAGAGCAAGCTTTCTTTCGTGTTTTTGTTTTTGTTTTTCGGGGGGGGGGTTCTTCGTTTTTTAGTGTTTTTCTTTTTCTTTTTCACCAAGGAAAAGTTCCATTTTCCAATGAAAAGGTCTATAATAAAATGAGAAAGAAAATCAATATTATTAGATTTGAAAGCGTCGGTCAGACTTTCATTTCACGAGTGGCGTGTCTTCCACCTCTGACTATCATTCGGTTTAATTTGGGGGAATTTAAGTGGTCTTACTCCATTTCTATCCAATTTCAAGACGTCATTCGCGGGAATTGAAACCAAATAAGTATAAAAATAGCAACAAATATGCAGTTTTTATCTCTCCGCTCACAAAAGTAATCAGATCATACATACACGATTTTGGCATACACACGCGTCACAAATGTACAGTACACCTTGTTTCATTATATGCAAGCTATGCATGACCACTCTCTATTGTATTAACTCGTCGCGTTGCTGTAAAAAGGCTTGCCAATTTGAAAGAGCACATTTTATCACTATTTTTATCCATGATTAACTGATTAACAGTCAAAGACTGAGAATGTTTGGAGTTTAGGAATGTGTGAGTGTAAAATCCTGTTTACTAACACAATTGTTATGGTTGTGCTAACAAATGTTCTGATGGCCTCTATTGAAGGTGTGCAATCCATGAAAACTCACCTAGTGTTCTCATCTGAGGCCATCTTTGTAACTTGGTCACAAAATAGCTGGATATCTTGAGTAATTGTCTGGAAAAAAGGAAAATATAGAGTGATAACAACAACTATGAATACGACACTATATGACAACATGTTACATGTGTGAAAATAGACAACTTAAAAATATTTTTGTTACATAATCTATCCAATATAAGGCATCAAAAATATTTCAAGTCTTTAGCAACACTCAACATGACTTTATTGCTTTTAATGCTTCGCGAAAAAAGGGATTTGGAAACTTACTAAATTCAGTTGTAATATTACCACATTCAGGTTAGGATTTTACAACTGGACACATAGGCTTAACTTGCCCGTTGAATTTACAACTCAGAATTTCCATCAGATAGATATTAAATTAGACCCTTATATTGGGGCCTATAGTTAGTCATTGAGCAGGCTTCACACTATTTGGCAGTATATGAAATTACAAAGTCAGCCCTCTTCACGTTGGTGTTAACAAGTTCCCCTTCTTTGAATAGGTTTATCTGTATTGTTCTTAAACATAATATGGAGATATTCTTTGAGTACAAATTCCATATCTGAATGTAACATTTCAACTGACCTTTGAGTACAAATCAAAAATAAGTGAACGATATTTCCCATAACCTGAATGTAACATTTCAACTGACCAGGTAAATAAGTGATCAAAATATGTTACCTACTGAATTTAATGACATTTCACATCCACACTAGTAGCTTCATCAATAAATTACAGGGTATAACAGCGTTCACTTTCTTTGGATGTGTACGCACAGAATTTTGCCTACAAGTTTTCACTTTTTTTCTCGTAAGTGGGGTTACCTTTATATGTTTTTCCTCATAGGTAGGCACTTTGGCCAAGACAGCATCCAGTGCACTGCACATTAGGCCTGGTGGAAATTGTTGAGACTGAAGATACTGCTGCAAACCTGCAGGAGTCATTTGAAGCCAAAGAAAGCTGCGACACAGGAGATAATCTATGTCAAAGAGGGGGGCAAGTTGCTCAAGGATGGCTTGCAGTTGAGTGGCTTCCCTGTTTGAAAAAAAAATTAAAAAATCAGGCTATAGAAAATACAACACATCTCCGATGTTCAATCTCTGAACATCAATCGACCAACCGTTCATTTTATAGACTTAATAACAGCCACCAAGAACAATTGATGCAAAAACTGGACATTTCTACGTGAATACAACTGAAAGATAATCAATCGGTTGAATTAGACCCAATTAGATGATCGATTATTAAACGGCACATCATCGGGGTTAAGTGAATATGGTAGGCTTTTTGTTACCTGTTGATTATTTCTTTGACTTGGCTGTTCTAATTTGTGCAAAGATGTCTACGGTCTATTCCAAAAATAGTCAGTACTGATATGACAGCATTTCCTGACCTACACCATTACAATAGACTTACGCTTGCTTTTGCGATGCAAATATACATTGACACAAAGTAGCGCATCTAAAAAGATGAAACTCTTACTTGTCATTGATATCTTTGATTTTATCCACTCCCAGGTTTTCAACTCCCCACCATTTTGGCCTGTGGTACTCCATCGTCATATTTGCAGCTGCGCAAGGCAGACAGTCTTTCCTGAAGAAATGCAGTATGGGTAGAACCAGCAACCAGTTGTATTTGTTAGGTTTCTCACCACCAGATTGGAGCTTGTGATTCTTGCAGAGATGTTCCAGGCTAAGTGTGATCTCTCTGTAATATATCATAATTCAATAAGAAATGGAAATATTATTATACCATATTATCCCTAAGTGCCCATGCCTAATAAGGGCCCAACACAATTCCAACTGATTTTACAAGCATATATTAGGTATGGGTAAAGGGAGGCATTAGGAAGCCCTGTTTTCAGTTTTTGTCATCATACCAACGGGATATGTAGTAAATAGTGTTTTGCTTGGAATTATGATTGGTCCAGTGGGGAATGCGCACCACACTCATTATCCGGAATATTGTGAGTTTGAGTCCCACTGTGGCTGCTGGCCAACGTGTTGTGTTGTCTCTCTACCCAGGTGTAAAAATGGGTAGCTGATGTCTGGGGATAATCACAATCTAAGTGTCTGATAGGATATTCATACACTCTATGTAGTGTTGAACCAATCAGGAAGCAGGAATTACAAATACGCGGAGTGCATTGAAAGTGTCCACTGCACTCCGCGTGTGCGCCGTTCAAATCACTCAGTGCGCGTTTTGTTTTGATTCGTTGTTCAAGATTCTCGGGTTCGCCGATTTTCACTGCGGGTGTTAGCAAACTTGTTAAAGTGTTTTTAGTCGTTTTACATAGATCAAAATTATGCTTAAATTGTCAATTTTTATTTGTATAGTGTCGTGTATGAATTAGGTCAATGCATGCGTATGTTTTGTTTCTCGAAAAATTAGAAAAATCAATGCACTTGCGCAAATGTTGATATGCTCACAATAGCACTCCCCCTTCGGGGTCGTGCCATTATTCACACATCAACATCAGCGCGCGTGCATTGATTTGTCTAATTTCTCTCGAAACAACACATACGCATTTATTGACCTATAATTAATACACGGAATTATCAGATTTTATATGATATGCAACAAAACCTAAGTGAAGCAAACTGATTCTGTATCCTATAGTGGCAGCGGATTAAAATGTTTTTTCAACTTTTTTTATTATTATTATATTTGTTGGTAATATTAAAAGCAAATATATTCAGCTATTATATCCCAAGAAAAATACAATTAACAATACATTCTGTTTGTGGTATCATGCTTTATATTCAGTGATGTTAGAGGTTCTTAATACCCCACTATTTGTAAATGCCTCAGCTATTGCCTACATTTGTTTGACAGTCTATGAGTTATTCTAGGTCATCTATAGGTGGCGACTGTGTACAAAATCCTCATCTTCTTATCCTGGAATGGCACATGGCAAATACCAACATCATCCAATTAATGTCAACGCCTCTGCATTCTTCACACCTATGACCCGATTCAGTGTTTATCGCTTTTCTTTTTCTTTCTACAGTATTGCAATCTTTAGCTTTTTCCCCAACTCTATCCTTTTTCTTTACATTGTTTCATGAGGTATTATTGTGAGAGAAAAAGGAGAAAAAAATGCATTTTTTTTAATTTTTTACTGCAAAAAAAATTGTGTATATGAACGTACAGGGGTAGGCTGTAATTACCCCTTGCTACACACTAACATTACATTACATTGTATCGAAAATGTGAATCTCTTATCAAAACATGATTTTGTTTAATCGGTAAGCATTAGGGATGTATTTGTCTATGTATTTTACTAAATGTGACATATTTATTTACCCTTTGTGTCACGTGTACACGAATTAAGTTGGGAGATCGCAAATTATCATGATAGCTGCTGACAAGAAAATAAAAAACTGAATTTTAACATTTCGTTGGCAATATACCACAATGGTGGCGGTTTATCCACACAGCGGGTGGTTAGATTGTCATGTTTAACCTTTTGTATGACAATTACGACAAATACAGTGACAAAAAGGATGAAATAGATGACCAAACACCGTCCACACAACCCTGCATAGCACTTACTTCTTGTGAGTTTCATATGTACTGGCAATTGATTTCATCAACTGATTGCAGGATTTCTTGTTAAGTTGAGTAGGAAATCGCAGACCATCCAAAAGATTTCCCCACTGTACATTGGTCATTGGCATGTCATACTTGTCCGCTATGAGAGCAATGGCAAGAGCTGAAGTGAGACGATCTTCTACATCATACTCTGTTTCTGATGTATTGGCACAAGAGAAGGAGGCAAGTTTGGTAGCTAGGCACCGTAGCAACAGCTGTGTACAATGATAGACCAAATGAAAACAGTCAAATGAAAAGTTATGTAAATGATCATGGTGCATATCATTGATATATGTGACGCATTAAGTCATCTTGTCGCCATACAGACTTGTTTTGAGATATAGAACAAAATGGTTTGCAAAATATGAAAATATGAAAATTATAACAAGAAATACATACTCTCTTTTCCCAATATCTATTTTTCAAAAAAAATTGGTATAATTGAAAAGCTTGCTTATCAGATAATGTCCAAATCTCAATTTATTTTCTTCAAAATTAAATAAGATGTACCTTTTGACATGATGCATCACATATCTAAAAATATATAAGGTAAAATCTTATATATTCTTATACCACCAAGATAATAACATCGAGGCAGAAAACTACCACAAGTTCCACAACTCAAACAAACATAACAAGCCTCGACTCATATCTTAAAAAGCAAGAACATGAGCTGGTGCGGGACTCGAACCCGTGACCTTTCGAACAGTAATCGAATGCTCTAACCACTGAGCTAGCCGGCCGTCGCCGATAAACAGAGTACAAACCAGATAGTAGTGATATAGAGCAGTCAAGGATTCTGAGCAGGACCTCCAAGATAGTTGGTCATAGCAAGAAAGGGGTATTGCCCAGGATACTGTAATTTTGGAATAGATTTAAGCATTGTCTATATATACATTCCATAACCCTAGCGACTTCAAATAGTTGCACCTGATTATAACCATATACATTTCAATTACACGCCTGGTATACCATACTCTCAGAATGTACTATAACTCTTTAAGTTGTGACATGTATCTTGCAATAATGCAAAATATACTTTAAGACTGCACATAAGTTAATTGGTAGGCTATAACATCACTGATGTCTTACATTAGATGGTTATCATACCTGGTTTCCATCAAATCCAACAGGGGTCCAAACTTTACATGAAACATAACTGGTTTTCACCATAGGTGCTGCTGTGTACTTGAATACTTGCTCGAGTTTATCAATAGCATCGGTAGCACTTATATCTTCCGTTGCACCCCCTTCTGTGAAGAAGCCCTCCCACTTGGGCAGATAAGTCAGGACTGCTAGCTGTCGGTCTTGCACCAGATGGGAGACTTCCTCGATTGAGTCGTCTTTGCTTTTTCTTTCACCAAACATCCAAGACACTCCTGAAAACAAGGCTGAGGTAACTTTTGACCTCACAGTGCCTGACCTCACAGTGCCTGCATCCTTGGTTTTCTTCACCTGCATGGTGTCATCAAATTGATGCCATTCCCCTGGAAAATTTCAAAATGTCATAATGGGTGTAAAATTATGCTTCATACATCTTACTCTGTGTAGTGACTGCTAATCGATTTCACACAGCATCACAGCTCAACTGTGTCAGTGCAGCATGTGATGCTGTAAAAAGGTTTCTAATGACTGCCTGAATATTCTTTTTTTTGTAAAGAAGGTCAAACTATATATTTGTTAATATGGTTTCATTTATAAACCTATCACCTCAATTCCCCATACCAAAGATCATTTTCACCAAGTTTGGTTAAGATTGAAGAGCAATATGTGCATTTTCACGCGTTGACCAAATTAATTGGGAATAAAGGTCATGTAGGGGTCATGTCAATCAGTGTACACCCCATGAACATCTCAAGTCCCCTTACTTAAAGTTTATTGTCACCAATTTTGGCCAATATTGAAGTCTGACTTTACATAAGAGCCCTAAAAAGTAATAACTGCCGTTTAAAGTGTTGACAAAATGTGGGTCAAAGGTCATGTAGGTGTCATGAGAGGTCAATTTGTGTACACTACATGAGCACCTCAAGCCCCCTTACCCAACAATATTGTCACCAAGTTTGGCTGAGATTGAAGTCTGACTTTACATGAGAATGAGAGCCCAAAACAGCCGCATTAGGGGTCATTAGAGGTCAAGTCATGTACGGGTCATTAGACTTCAATTTGTGTACACCCTCAAGCCCCTTACCCAAAGAATATTGTCACCAAGTTTGTTACATGAGAGCCCAAAACAGCAGCAATAAGTCCAGTTTAAAGTGTCAGCAAAATGGGGTCAAAGGTAATGTAGGGGTCATAAGAGGTCAAGTCATATGGGGGTCATTAGAGGTCAATCTTAGTACACCCCATGATCACCCCAAGCCCCCTTACACAAATAATATTGTCACCAAGTTTGCCTGAGATTGATGTCTGACTTTACATGAGAGCCCAAAACAGTAGCAATAAGTGCAGTTTAAAGTGTCGGCAAAATGGGGTCAAAGGTCATGCAGGGGGTCATTAGAGGTCCATCTGTCTACACCTCATGAGCATCTGAAGTCCCTTTTACCCAAAGATTATTGTTACAAAGTATGGTTGAGATTGAAACCTGACTTTTCATATATGAGAGCACTGAACAGACCAAACCTAGCCAAGGGAACACACATTATGAAGAGCTGATTTGTAAAAGGGCTTACGTCCACTATTTTTAAAAATGAGTTATAACCGGCAATATAGAGTATTTTGGTAGTATTTTCTAGCAATGTGGGTAATTTGTTTTAAAAAACCTTACATCCCATAGTAATGCAATACAGAAGTCTGAGTTGTTATGCAAAAGGGCTTCCGTCCGAGAAAAATGTTTGGCAAAAGGGCTTAGATCCATTTACACTGTCCTCTAAGGCAAAATACTGCCCTCTATAATTCACTATTCAAAGACAACTAAAGAATATAAAAGAGAATTCTTATTCCTGTTTTGTTCCTGGTTTGTCCCTTTGCCACTTATTGTTTAATTTGGCGATAGTAATTTGTTCAGGCCAGTTTTTGATTTGGTGAATGATGTTTTCCGTGTGGTAAACTGTTTATGTGCATTTTATTGAAATGATTTGCAAAAGAGCTTACCATCCATCTTTTTGAAAAATAAAGAACATAATAAAAATTAAAAATTAAGTGATTGATTTGAAAAACATACTGTATTTGATTGGTATACTATGTACCTCTTTCATATACATTATACATAACATTTCAAAGCATCAATCACACTAGTCCAGAATACTTTCATGCTGTTTTCTCAAAATCACTGAAATGGATTTGAGCCCTTTTGCATATCCTAGCTCTTATACATACGAGGGGCATTCAATAAATACCTGCAACCATTGAAAATCTCTGAACCGTGACATGTGTCAATAAAATAAACTTATGTTACTTTAACTGTAAGTCTTACCCCTATCTCACAGAAAATTTCAAACACGTGGGTCATTTTTATCATGTAATTTCAGTACTATAAACATCATGGTCTCTGGGCACTGAAATTGACAAGAATCAGCATTATAAATCGAGCGCCAATATTAACGCTGTTAACGCATGTATCTTGGCATTTTCCATCGAAGTGGTGACCCCTATTTGCATAATTATGCATATTATGCATGAGTCGCAGTAGCGCGAAATATGGATTATATTTAGGTGTTGTTGTCATTGACTGCAATCTAGCGATATCTAACGGACGTGATTATTTGAATGTTTGTAGACTGCGTTCAGCTCGTTGGTGTTTCGGTTCTGAAGGTGATATTTGGGGTATAGTTTTGGGTTTTGTATCATGGATCAAGCGGGATCTTTACAACAAGAACGGGTACCCTATCATAATGATTCTAATGTGATTACTACTGACAGTTTGATTCAAATTGTCAATCAGGCCGTAGCAGGGGCAGTGGGGCAGGCCATTGGTGGTGTCAAAACACTAATTCAGACTGAATTGGCCTCTCTAAAATCTGCTTCTGAAGCTGCTAGGGCTGAAATTGAGAAGCTGAAGGCGAAGAAAGTAGAATTCAAGTACAAAGGTAACGAGGAGCAAGTTGGATTCAATAATTATACTATTGAGCGGGTATCCATTTGATCCAAGATAAAAAGGATCTTGTATCCGCCGTTTCTGCTCTAAATTCTGCCATCACTCACGCTAAGCATAGATCCAAGCTAATCAAGTTGGCTGATAAATCAGAGGCTGGGTGGTTAGCCGTGGATGAGTATCTTGCAGATGATCTCGCCAGCGACAGCGATGATGACAAAAGGATCAGACGGGTCAATCAAGAGCTTTGGCAAACAAAAGGGAAAAGGCCACATCTAAGTCATCAAAGCCAAAAGCGTATCATCCCTACGCTCGTAAAAATGCACCAGTTTCCTCGCCACAAAACCCGATGGCAGGTGGTGGCTTTAATAATTCTTTTCGTCGCCATGAGTATACCCCAAGTTATAACCAAAGATCAAGCTTTCCAGCAGGTCCAAGACCAACTGATCTCTGCTTTGCCTGTGGGAAGTCCGGGCATTGGAGGCGCAATTGCCCAGGTGCAGGCAGCAGGAATTAAAGTTGACAGTAATGGCGTTTTGTTGCAGGTTCATCAAGGTAATTTTTGCTTGATTTTGCACTACTTTAACCCCCCATTTTTTGTTCTATCACATTTTCACTTTGTGATTCAGTCGCTTGACTTATGCTATAACAATGTACAGTATAGTATCTAATACTAGAGTAGTGATTTTCACTCGCATAATCATTGTTTGATGATCGACAGACTTATGATAAGTCTAATATTTAATATGCATTTTATTGATTTGCATATTTATACCGCGCAGTTGGTGCAGTTTCACGATGTGATTGTTGACTGAAATAGTGAATTTCATAAGTGTTTCAATTTTGTGTGTGATGATGGTTGCGATTTCCTCGTTTGGCTACTAGATATACATGGTTTGAAGTATTAGCTTGTTTATAAGGTATGATTTATATATTGGGGGTATTTTTGTTGATTTTTGTGTTTATGCATATGTGCCTGTTCCAGGAATCTCCCCGTATTCCAGTCCTCCAAGTTGTAGTTATGACGCACAGACCAGCACTGCAGACAGTAGTACCAGCAGTCGTTCACGTTCATGTAGTAACGTTACCTTTAAACCACTGGTACCGTCATCCTTCTCTGGTGATCCTATTGACTCACATGATGATGATACGACCATTCCTGATTTTCAACCGCTTCCGGGTAGTCGTCAGTTCGATCGGTATGATTCCAAATGTTTTATTAATAATTTCTATGATTATGAACAAGGAGTATCAGAACCCATACTACGAGGTAGACTCAAGTCTTCTGTTTCAATTTGGAAATCTATTGGTACAGAGCCCGAGATTTTCAGTGTAATCGAGCACGGTTACAAATTACCTTTTGTTAATACTCCTCCACCAGCTGTTTTCAAGAACAACAGATCTGCCTTGGAGCACAATGTTTTCGTCACTGATGCTATTACTGAACTTCTAGATAAGGACCTTGTTATTAAATGTTCATCGAAGCCATGTGTTGTTAATCCTTTATCAGTTTCAGTTTACTCCTCCGGCAAAAAGAGACTCATACTTGATCTGAGATATGTTAACAAGTTTTTATGGAAGCAGAAGGTTAAATTTGATGACTGGAACATAGCCTTGGAGTATCTTCACAAAAATGACTTTATGTTTAGATTTGATCTTAAATCAGGTTATCACCACATCAGCATTTTTTCAGAGCATTGTATGTATTTGAGTTTTAGTTGGGTGATTGACGGGGTTTTATCATATTTTTCTTTCCAAGTTCTACCGTTTGGCCTTTCAACTGCCCCTTACATTTTTACTAAGTGTTTGAGACCTCTTGTCAAGTATTGGCGACAGAAAGGTCATTTTTATTATTGTGTTTCTAGACGATGGATGGTGCAGGTCCGACTCTTTTTAGTCTTGTGACATTGCTGCTAATAATGACAAGCAGGATCTTTTGTCAGCAGGCTTTGTGCCCAACAAAGAGAAGTCCGTTTGGAGACCCACCATGAATTTAGACTGGTTAGGAATGAATTGGGATTCATCTGTTGGTTGTATCAAAGTTGTGCATCGTAGAATTGTTGATGTTTTATCTTCCTTAGACAAGTTGTCTTGTAGTTTGCCATATACGTCAGGTAGAGAATTGGCTGCTTTGGCGGGGAGAGTTATGACGCTTTACCCCGTTGTTGTCAAATTGTGCCAACTCAGAACTCGTTATTTACATATGGAAGTTGCCAAATGTAACCATTGGGATAAATCTTTTAAGCTACAGAGCGATAGCCCAATTATTCATGAAGTTCTTTTCTGGAAGAATAATGTTGATTCACTTAATAATCGTATCCTTTTTGAATATTCTATTCCGCAAGTATTTTTATATTCAGATGCTAGCAGCATTGGTAGTGGTGCTTGGACCGCAGGTTGTGGAGATTTGAGGTTTTTCCAGAATTGGGAGAATTCTGAGGTTGTGAAGAGTTCAACGTGGAGAGAATTGAGAGGGGTCTCCCTTGCACTTGAGGCTTTTGCGCCTACTCTTACAGGAAAAGTATGAAGACTGATTTACATGAAATTGAGTTACATATTGCCGAGTTGGCTAATAAATTTTCCATGACATTCAGGTACAGTGGATACCCAGAGCACAAAATCAACTAGCGGATGATCTGAGTAGACATTCAGGTACAGTGGATACCCAGAGCAGAAACAAAGTGGTTCAGGCTGTGGTTGCAAAAGGAAGTATGAAGACTGATTTACATGAAATTGAGTTGCATATTGCCGAGTTGGCTAATACATTTTCCATGACATTCAGGTACAGTGGATACCCAGAGCACAAAATCAACTAGCGGATGATCTGAGTAGATTGGAAGATTTTGATGATTGGGGTGTTTCCACAAAATTCAACATTTTTACTAGAAAAACGTTTTCCATATCCAGATCCATGTATTTAGCGACTTTGGGTCTTCATCCTGATCATAGGCCTTTTTCGGTAAGATAAGCTTCAAAAAGGGACTTATCATTATCTTTGGTTACTGGACTAAAAGTATATTCGCTTCTTAATACTAGTCTTTCCCTCATAAATTCGTTGGCCGGTTTTAAAGGACGACCCATCATGAAATTCTTCTATGTCCCTCTATGAAACACCGTACTTCTTTTTAAGTTCACACTCATCATTGTAATATAAATTGTACGGTCCAGGGCCGCACAGTGGCCCTTTTTTCAATCATTTGATAACCTCGCTTGTATGAGATTCAATAGTGACATTTAAGGTTAACTTAGACCTGCGTGATATTTAACTTGGCCTGCTGGCACAGTTGCAAGTTAATGTCCCGGTGTCCGTGGCTATCGTGATGCAGGAAACCCAAAGCATGCAAAGTGAAGCGTCGGACCGTTGATCGCGCACTAATCTTCGCGTTATTTTTGGCAGTGACTGCGTACGCAGTTGGACCATGGTTTGAAATACGCGGAAAGAATGACACTTTCCGAATGCTCACGAGCATTTACGGAAAATACCGACATTCCTCCAATTTTGTCCCCATGATGGTTTCAAAATGGCGGCGGCAATACTGGATCTCTATTTTAAATCTATGGGTATTTCTCAGATATTTTTTAGGTTTATGGATGCTAAGTGGGGCCCCAACTCAGTTGACAGGTTTGCGGATGCTTACAATGCTAAACTGCCAGTGTTCAACTCCAAGTATTGGTGTCCTGAGACTAGTCAGGTTGATGCTTTTGCATGTGATTGGTCACTTGAATGTAATTGGTTGGTACCACCTATCTCTTTGATAGGAGCAGCTATTTAGCATGTGAAAGCATGTAAAGCCCGTGCTTCATTGATTGTTCCATTCTGGCCGTCTGCTCCGTTTTGGCCGCTTTTGTTTGCCTCCAACAGTATATTCAGAAATCTTGTTGTGGATGTTCTGTCTATTCACGATCCTACTTTCTTGTTCGTGCAGGGGCGAAACCCTAATTCCATTTTTGGTACATCTCGGATGAGAAGTGGGGTGATTTAATTGTGTTAGACTCGATGGTCGGGTTTAGTCACAGTGAATCAGTGATTGTAGCATGATTTTATGCAGTATTGCCCTTTATGAGAATTATAAATCCGCATGGTTTATTCTCTAGTGTAAGTGTTATGACATCACACGATTAGCATTATTTTTTATGATGCAGCATTGTTCTTTATGAGAATTATAAATCCGCTTGGTTTATTCTCAGGTATCATAGTTATTATATTTCGCCGCTTGGCTCTAGGTTAGTGTTGCTAACTAATTATGCTGTTTTGCATATTGGGAGAATTGTAAATTCGCATGGTATATTCTCTGCATACCGATATTTTGTATGCTTTATTTTGCGTGTAAGCCGCATGCCTTATTTTATCTCAGTATATAATATACTTAACCACATGGTTTAGGTGATAGTTTCTATAGGGTGTTACCCCTTTGTATACAACATAATGTTGTGTAAGCCATAATACACTACCGCCCAGAAGTGATCGCGCACACCATCGGGAGAACTTATTCACAAATCCTATTTATATAGGTGCCTGGATATCTTCTCATTCATAAATTC
The DNA here is from genome assembly GCA_035610835.1 of Ophiura sarsii. Taxonomy (NCBI): domain Eukaryota; kingdom Metazoa; phylum Echinodermata; class Ophiuroidea; order Amphilepidida; family Ophiuridae; genus Ophiura; species Ophiura sarsii. The sequence goes on from CM069444.1 coordinate 19,897,951, forward strand.
ATCTTTCCTTGACCTTGTAGCCTACACATTTTTCAAAATAAATATCTTTCCGAGGTCGCTATTTTCTCTATGGGGAAATCCCATGCAATTCTCGCCTCATTAATATTCATGAGCTCATGATCACTGTATAGCGCTATGGGATATCCTTGCATGCGAAAATCATCTCCGACAAATCATTATTTTTACATTATTTTACAAAATGCAACCACGTAATAATTATTATGACAGGGATCTGTAATGCTCATTAATACCTAAAACATGGTTCGTGTGTTGACAAGGTTACTGGAATTTCCCCAAAAAGCTGATATTTCGAGACAAAACTTTATTAAAGTGTTGGTTGTAGAATGATACCTGTTGCGTACTGGGAACCAGCAAAATGCTCGGACTAAAACTGGCAGCAGCAATTACAATGTTGCATACAGGGGTATTCTGTCATATTGCAATGTGTGCATGGAACATGGGTTATAAAACACATTAAACTGGTGGACATGAAGTGAACACAAAGCACACCATACATTTTGTATACACAATTGAGCTCATCTTGGTGAAAATGGCTGGGCAAATTGTAATCTTCCCATTTTTGAGTTAGAAAAATGCTCGAAGTTGTGACACCCCCTAGCGAGACGGCTTGTCAGGTCCGTTTAGGAATGTGGAGACTAGCCAAGTCTGACCTTTGCTATTGGAAAATATTAATCACATAATAATAAGTTTAGTTACCGCGTGATCCAACATACATTGTTTTGAATAGGCTTGTTCGAATCCTTTGTTAGACTAGAATAGATCACCCTTTTAGCGCATTCTTTTAATCGCATTCAATTGGGCGATAATGAGGTTAATTCCATCAAGGATGATCCCCATAAATTTCTGGGTTCACATTTATCATTCTCAGGTAAGCAGGAAGATGTGTTTGACCATGTCAGGACTCATATCTGCACCCGGCTTGAACGGATCGATACACTTTTGGATATAGAGGAGAGTACAAGGTTAAGATCTACAAAAACTATCTCCTCCCATCTTGTCGCTTTATTCTCACAGTCCACGACATCACTTAAACACATCTTCACGCTCTTGATTCAATTGTTCACAGGTACTTGAAGAGTTGGTGTGGGATTGCTAGATCAGGAGCCCCCGATATTTTACACATTCCCCACCTCACTGACATAAAATCAATATATCAACTATATCTCGAATCCCATGTTTCTGCTCACTTATCGTCAAGACGTAAAGCTGATTCAAAAGTTAACAATGCTCTTGATTCATGTCTCGCCAGAGAAAAGGGCTGGTCCAAAAAGTTCTCGGTCACAGTTTATTCTCAAAACAAGCTTGATAACTCTGACCCAGCTTTACCTTTCAAAAAAACGAAATCCATCTTGTCCAAATCTATCAAAGAGGAAATTACTGAAACCTGGATTAGTCACATCAGAAACCTTGTTGTCCAACGTGACATGCTTCGCATTGCTATTCTGGAAAAATCTGACCACCTCTGGAAGTCATATATTTTTAATCTTCCAAAAGGTATCATGAAATTTATGCTTAACTCTTTTCTGGATTCATGCACCAAAAACAATCTGAGCCGCTGGGGTAAAAGAACCAACATTAAATGTGACCTCTGTGGCTACAAAGAAACACTTCACCATGTTTTAAATAATTGTAAAACCATGTTAGACCAAGGTCGCTACACCTGGCGTCATAACTCTGTTCTCCGCATAATCCTTGACACCCTTAATAGTGATGTTAGTGATCCCTCATGGACGTTTTTCTGTGACCTTCAAGGGGCTACAAAAATTGCCGGGACCACAATTCCGCCCGAAATCCTCCCTACCCAACAAAAACCGGATCTTGTCCTCATCAATCAAGGCACAAAGTCGATTATTATTTTTGAACTCACTATTCCGTTCGAGCGTAACATCAATTCTGCTCATGATCGCAAACTCAATAAATACGCCGGTCTTGCCAGTGACCTGCGAGAACAGGGTTATGACACCAAGCTCATATGTGTTGAAATTTGTTCCAGAGGCCTTATTTCAAATTCAAATAAGAGTTCCCTACAATCCATTTTCCCCTTTCTTTCCATCAGCAAAAAAATGAGGACACGGGCGTCAAATAAAATGTTAAAATCCTTGAGTCAGCGTGCAATATCATGTTCATATTCTATTTTCTATTCCAAATATGACAAACAATGGTCATCGAGCATCAATTAATTATATCTTGCTTACTCAGTGCAATATCCTCAGTCCTCTCAGTGTTTTTTTGCTAAATTTTTATATTTATGTATAGTGCAACACTTTTATTATGGAAAGCAGGCTTTCCTGACCCTTTTGGTCCTTTAATCCCACAGTTTTAAATTGGTATTCATTTCCAGCTTTGTATGTTTTCATTTGTATGTGTCTGATTATAATGTATTGTGTGCAATGCCTGCGGATGATGGTGAAAGGCCCATTGCCAAATCCATCCTCTAGTCTGGCTTTATATGTTTACTTTTCAATGGTTTTTAAATAAAATTGGAATGATTTAATAAATATGGGAGTTGACCATTTACAATCATGTGAAAGATAGAGATATCGCCCAATTAAAACACATCTGGCAGTAAGTTCGGTTGCATAGTATGGTGGTATAGGCTGTTGGGCTATGTTGCTCTAATAACAGGAGCGCAACTGATGGAAAATATATCGACTGACCTTCGCAAAATTGTACATTACATATTCATTGTATTATGGAATGCAAATCATTGTCGCGGTAATTTTAAAACCTGCCATGGGCACTGTGCTGCCTCGTGCGAAATACAGACAAACTGCGAGGTTCTCTGTCGTGTATTGGATCACTGATTTGTAAACCAAAATATAGAAATTGTCTTTTAAATGTCAGGTTTGTCTTGACAATTCAAATTACCTCCTCAGATAGTTACCATGTTTTAGGCATTTATAAGGACTGCGCATCCTTATATAGGATATTGCATTTGTGAATATAACAATTAATTATCAAAAAACTCAATTTTTCAGAGAAGGTGTAGATGAGAGAGAATGTTCCCATAGCGCAATACTAGTGGTAATGAGCTCATGAATATTAATGGGGCAAATGTCTATGGGATTTTACTGTGTAGATTTTGACTTGTCTCGATTTATTGAGTTTTGCATGAAATGTGGTGATCGTAACACGCAAAAAACATGAATTTATGAAGAAGAACTATATAATGAACACATACAACATCGTTACTTGTGAAATTATTCAATAATATGTTCATAGAAGATGGATTTTCTAGGATATAATCACTGCGCGATCACTTCTGGGCGGTAGTGTATAGGGCTCGCTTGTTTCATTAATTGAATAACCGCATGGTTTGTATTTTTTTTGTATAGGGTGTTTACGATTGTATTAACTGACCCAATTTTCTTCCCGCAGGGGAACCTGACCGTTGTGTTTATTTTGCTTTTACTTTTGCAGAGGTAAGAATATTCAAGAGGTTTTGTTGGCTGCAAAAGAACCGAACACAATACAGAGATATAGGAGAGCAGTTTAGGATGGACAACTTGGTGTACTATTAACAATCTGACAGATTTACCTGCACAAGATTCAGACTTTGCAAGGTATTATATGCAATATACAATGATCATGATGATGGCGCTCCGTTTTCTAGGATCGATAGTGCCCACTACGGTATTAAATGGTACCATGATTGTGATCCATCGGTAACATTGAACCCTTCCGACTCCAAATTTATTCATATCCTTCTTGCAGGGCTTAAAAGATTATTGAATAAACCGACTCACAAAAAAGAGCCGATTACTCCAGAGATTCTAGGCATGCTCGTAGATAGGTTGGCCATTCTGCTTGTATTAAGGACATTAGACTGTGTGCTATGACTCTCATTTCATTCGCAGGCTTTTTTAGGCATGCAGAACTAGTGAATCTAAGACTCTGTGATATTTTCATGCATTCGTCTCATATTAAATGTTTTATTCAATGCAGCAAGACTGACCAATACAGAGAGGGCGCCTGGGTAATCATTGCCGCTACAGGTAAACCCACTTGCCCTGTTAATATGCTTACTAGTTACATGACCCTGGCCAAGCTCATTCCAGGTTCGTCTGAAGATTTTCTCTTCAGGCCCCTTGTTTTTATGAAGTCCAGTATACATTTATATTGAGGGGAGGCAAGTTGTCTTATTCAACTTGCAGAGATTTGTTTAAACATGCTCTTAATAGCATAGGTATAGATGCCAAATTGTTTGGCTTGCACAGTCTTAGAGCAGGGGAGCTTCAGCAGCTGCTGCTGTCGGTATCCCGGACCGTCTCCTGAAGAAACATGGCAGATGGGTCTCTGATTCAGCTAAAGACGGCTATGTAAAAGAGTCTTTGCAGAACAAGCTCTGCGTTTCCATGAATCTTGGTATTTAGCTTTAATTTTTCCAATAAATTGGTTTTGTCACCAATGATTTTGCCGTTTGGTGGTTATAGTTTAATCACCTACCATTTATGTATATTTATGTATGGGATTATCATTTTCCTGTTTGATATGCATTCTAATAAATCCACTTTACCGTGTGTTCGTATACTATTTTTGGCCTTCTGTGTCAGTCCCCGTTCTTTAAACCTTGATATGGGGGAGCCGTCCTAGATGAGCGGTGTTCCCCATATGCGCAGTGTTAACTAACCATAGTTGTTTTCTCCTACAGAGGGGGAGGGGCATGCGCGATGGAAAAGAAAGTTATTCTCGTTTTAGCAACGCGTGATTAGAGAATAATGGCATTTTCCATCGAAGTGGTGACCCCTATTTGCATAATTATGCATATTATGGATGAGTCGCAGTGGCGCGAAATATGGATTATATTTAGGCGTTGTTGTCATTGACTGCAATCTAGCGATATCTAACGGACGTGATTATTTTCCGCCGGTTTTTTTCTTCTATATATAAGGTATTTGTTCCTTTGTCTTTCCAGATTGAGAAGTTTGTGTAACTCAATAAATTTGCATTACGTTTTGCCTTTTGAGAATATCTGCTTACGAGTTTTTGGCTCCAAAGACAGAAGAGAAGAGGATGTTACTTTTAATCATGGTATGCATGAATAGGGCCTAGCTAGTGACGAGAAGAGGTGATATAAATCAAATAATGTTGGTCCTTAATTGCTAAGATATATCAAGATATGTGTCGTTTCCTTCTCACTTTGTTCCAGCTATGGGCCCTTATATTGGCCGCACTCACGTCCGCAGCCGTCCTAGATGAGCGGTGTTCCCCATATGCCCAGTGTTAACTAACCATATAGTTGTTTTCTCCTACAGAAGGGGAAGGGGCATGCGCGATGGAAAAGAAAGTTATTATTTTAGCAACGCGTGATTAGAGAATAATTATGCATACCATAAACTTGTCTTCAAATTTCCCGCTATTGTAACATTTAATTCCCTAACCAGTGCACTGAGATCACGTACGGTATTCACAGTGCTGAGATGTAATGATAAAAATGACCTACGTGTTCGAAATTTTCTGTGAAAAAAGAGTAGATTTACAGTTAGGGTATCATAAGTTTATTTTACTGACACATGTCACGGTTCAGAGATTTTCAATGGTTGCAGGTATTTATTGAATGCCCCTCGTACACCCCCTACAGACACACATGACATGATCACAATATCCCCCTCCGGCTTTTCAAGCCAGGGGGATAAAAAGGGGAAGGGAATTCAGGAAAGACTAGCACAAGTCTATTATAAGCCAATCATTGAATATTTATCACGAGGGCCGACTCTTGTATCGATTGTGCACTCTTATTCAATCAGACTATCCCGGATGTTGACTGATTGCTAACAATGGATGGCAGGCTCGCACATGAATTTTGTTTTGATTTTACTACCCACTACTTGTACTAAATAAATTAATAAATATGTGTAATTTCTGGAAAAAAAAGGTTAAGAATTAGCGTGTTTCTATTCAGAATCCGCATTTTATCCGGTTGTTTCTTTTAGCGTCTGTTTTACTGAGAGAAATATGAAGTTGCGTGTCATATCATGTCATGCATGTCTTTTGCCGGCGAAAGGCCGTATGCGCTGGTCATCCCGCAAGGCATCGTGGGTAAAAAATGGCGCTGCGCAGTGTGCATGACTTCGTGACTTTGTTGACATTTTTCATACACAAAACTAGTCCGCGAATCATACATATGCGTGGTCCTAATGCTTGAAATAGACACAAAATAATACGAAGGAATACCCAGCTTATTTAGAGTCGCGCAAATGTGTATCAGAAAGCAAATTAGAGATGGCAAAACCCGGTGGCCAAATTATGACTTGCGATCGATGTTGTGTACTTACCTCAGGGGTCACTACGGCTACGCACTGTATCGGAACGCCGTGAGTTTCTATTGGCATTATCCGGATAATGTCTCCGGTATTATCCTTACTCGAGCAGGATAAATTTAGGGGCGAATGTCTCCGCTATTATCCAGAGGATACGGGATAATGCCAGTTTCTATTAAGCACTGATATTTAATCTCGTATCAGGTTTTACCAGGATAATGATCGAGTCTCAATGGAAACACGTTGACTATAAACAGACCTCATCACACTCTTTGTGCTTTGATAAATAAAAAGGTCTTTAACATCACACTTCTCTAATGGGTGCAAATTTACACCATTACTTAGTGATTACATAGAATTCAACCCTTTCTGTGCAAACTTACCTCCAGATCTACACGAATCCGCTGGTATAGTTAACACACGATTCCATACGCTCCTTTCTTCTATGTGTATCCATTCCCAACTGTACATGTAGGATGGTTTATCAGTATCTGAAGAGGCCTCCATCTTCATTACATATTTGTAGGGTACCTGATTTCTTACCGATGAAGCATCCATGTATGCACAACCTTTGAGTAAATAATACCCATCTTGTAGCTCTCTGAAAGCAAAACAGCAATAAGAAATTTTGAAATAAATGTTGTCAGATAAACTCTGGAGCAATTATGCAACATTCATGATTGTCATTTCAATACATTTATAAGTTTCCCAAATCAATTACTACTTGTTACATGCAGGACACTACACTTAAAAATCACTCATCACAGTATACAAATACTGGAAATAAACTTGATTTGTGTTCAGTGTGTCCATGTCAGCAATGTGAAGGAAACGTACAATGCAAGTGTAGGTCTACAGGGCGAGTCAGATGATTTGGACCTACATGTAAGTTCACCAAATCATTCAAATATGTATCTGTATCAAAACATATTAAAAGTATATATGTTTGAATTACTTTTAGATATGTTTTTCGAACCATGTTTTTTGAGTGTAGTGTTTACTTCCCTCTACTTGTAACCTGACCGCCTTTTGGGCGATCGCATAACAGTAGGTGATAGATGTAGGGATCGCGATGATTCCAAAAGCTACGGAGCTCAAAAACCATGATTCGAAAAAGGTATCTATAAATTAATATTTAAAACATGATCGAACCCAATCTACATGCTATTTACCACCCGACACTAAGTAAGATCAAAGCGGTGTTTGTAAAACACGTACGACACGTACGCGTACGTACGTACGCATATACTCTGTAATTCTCCCAACTTCGCTGTGCCACACGTAGTACGTGTGAAGAGTCTATGCATAAATCATGATAATGATCTGTGCGCCCGCATTTCGCTGATCCCCAAATTCATTTTTATTGTGTCGCCACGATACCTGTTAGTAGGTTAGGCATGTACGGATCGGAGCCTAAATAAAATGAGTACTGTCACATGTTCGCCAAAGTATGCAAATAGTGACTCGTACTCGGGAGTGTTTCATCATGTTCATGTTTGTTCCGTGCTTTTATTAGCCCGGGAAATATTAAAGCAGCATAACATTGTTGATGATGGATAGCTCCCGGGGGGGGGGGGCACTACCTTATTCAATGTTACGCTATGTAAGGCTCTTTTAAGACCCCCCTTTTCAGCTCACCCGTCACCCAAAGCCCCCTAAAAATTAAGCTCTGTCACCCAAAGACCCCTCATTTTACTTTTTATCTGTCACCCAAAGACCCCTTGTTTTCAACTTTCACTCAACACAGCCTTGATAGCTTTGATTTACTCTAGTTTCAACACTTGCGGAGGGAGTGTGAGTACACATTGCAATATCAATAACAATTATAGAGAAATTCGCTGATTTACGGTAATGTGATTGCCCGTTTACTATGCCGTTGATTCAGAGCTTGCGTGACATCGCGCATAATCAAACCAATCCGAGTGCCGTATCGCGCATAATCAAACCAATCTGCCGCTGAAATAGGTGTGGCTGGGAGAATTTTTATAATAATCATTTAATACATTATTCATGATGTACGATCACAATGTATCGTACGTACGGACGTACGCGTACGTGTCGCACGTGGTTACAAACACCGAAGAGAAACCAGGATGCAGCAGAATTAGAAAGGCTGCATTTATTATAAATCTGTTTAAGTGCCACATATTTTTATTTATTTTTTGTATATAAAGAGCAAATGTGAACAATAGCCCAACAGACATTAAAATGGCATAACAATTTAACGTGAAAGTGAATTTAGCGGAAATGTTTCCAACTCCCAATTAACTGCCGGGAATTTTTTTCCCGAGCAAAGTGTGAATTTGCAAATCTGATACATAGGCCTAGGCCTATATATTAGAAATTCTACCATTGAAGATAATTACATGAAATTCAAACAGAGCAGCGTTGAAAAATTCACCCTACCGCCATACCGACATGCATACCTATGGAAAACTGTTCCAGAAATATATATACCGGGGTATCAAATTGTCTTAAATTTTCTCAATAATTCACAAATTTTCTTACCAATTCACAACATTTTTAACAATTCAACAACAGGTACAGATATATTCCAACAATCGAACGCACACCCCAGAAAGTTCCTGAAAGTGGCCATCCCGTCAATGAATTGTGACTTGTTGCATTTAAATTTATCATTTACTATAGCCAATCGTGTCCTGACAATTGGTGCAATAGCCTATACCATCCTGGCAATGAGGGGTAGAATCCATGTGGATGCCCAAGCGAGTGTCTTTTTTTCCCTCTTGCTTATCTCTGACCAATAACTGACGTCTTGACGATGCTCTTCTGCATTTATGATTTATGACGATACACGTGACTACAAGTTCCTAGGTACCTAACAAAATAAACTTCATGTTCAACATCTAGATTTTGTGTATGTGAGTTTTATTTGTATCGCCCCCCTCGGTTTATGTTTCCAATGTAGTCACTGGCTTAGCTAGAGAGGAGCCGGGCCATGCCCCCCCCCCCCCCCCCCCCCTAATATTGTTATCTGTCGGTATTGAGAATGAGCAGGCTTTGGTTGAGTTAAACGGTCCGCTGGCCCTGCATCCTTCCCACAAGATACAGGCCAAAATGTACCTCATGCATGGCAAAATGAGTGTAAAATAGCGTATTCTTTTGTCGGTACAGCCTTTGTCGGTTCACTATAATTTCTTGCCCCCAATATGAACAATTAGCTATGCTACTGAATGTAGGAGACAATTTCAAGAAATAAACCACCCTACTCTCTTGACCTCATTTTTATTTATTTATTTTTTCCCTTTTCTATTTTGATGTTTTCCATCTGCTAGTATTAAATAAGATGTTGCCACAATAGACTTCCAATACCTTCTATTACCGGGTTTCAACAGACAAGTGCGAGTGAGCGAAACAATACAGTTTAACACAACGTTTCAATAGAGATACTAATTATCCCCCTAGTTATATAACGGAATTATAATCATCGAGAAGTGCCCCATCAATTCAGACAATATATCTAACATGTCTAATACCTATTTGAATCCACCGCCTTACACTATAGAATTTACATTAGCATTTATACTTGTTCCAACGCATTGAGTGTATAAACAGTTGGGTACAATTGAATGATATTCATACCCTCTTAGTAGGCATAGCACAATGCACACACACAAAGTCTGCCACTGGGAGCATTACACCAGTGAACAACAACATATGAAAAGCTGTGTTGCATAAAGCCCTACATCCACTTCTACCTGTTACTCATTTTGCATTATTGAATGGATGGTGTGGAATGTGGTTTTGTATTGTTGCCTCAATTGGAGTGCATGGATGCACTAATCCAAGTTATGAAGACAGCCATACAATATTTGGATTAATTAATCATGCAAAATGAGTAACATGTAGGAGTGGTCTGTAATCCCTTATGCAAAACAATCTTTTCATATAATGTATGCAGCTCCACTTTGAAAAACATCCCTATATAAAATTAATTATCCTCAGGAGAGGCACTCATTGTAGGGCAGTGAGCTTGCCATATATGGTAGTCATGACCTTGGACTATATAACCTTGATCCAGGTATAAATACTTATCATCAGGTTTTTTAGTTATGACTGTTTTTACCAATTTTTGAAATTGGCTCTGAACTTGAATATATTGGGCCGATTTAAATAAACCTAACCTGAGATATTGTACTAAACACTTCAATCAATTTAGTGATATACTCAGTTTTTGCATCCTTTGAGTGCCTCCTGTGAGGAAAAGACTGAGAATTTGAATATGGGTATTTAAGAAATGGAAAAGCTTGTTTAATTTCTAAATCCATCAATATTTGTCAATCAAATTGGGTATACATGTTATATATCTATTACCGATCACTCTTATGATGGGAAAAAAATTGTCGGACATTGCTCATTTGCATATCAATGACTTGAATAGATAATTAGCTAATTTGCATATTTAATGAACTTATGAAACTAAATTATAGTTTAAAAGATTGGGTATCGTACAATTAGCCATAATGCCAAGTTTGATTGCAATACACCATTCACATCTGGATTTATAACATTTACGCATATTAATTAGCTGGACTTAGTCACTTTTTTGATTGCAGTCAGTAAAACTGGTCAAAATGACCAATTTCACTAGGTTATTTTAGCTTAATGCAATATAATTTTACCATATTTTTTAATTTAACATGGTATATAGATATTCAATTGTTAAAGAAATATGTGTAAATGGTGTTTTAAATGTTACATTATTAACAAATTGAGCTCTCTAAATCCTGATAAATTATATTTGTGGGCATTGTTACTGTTTTTGGCAGGTTTTCAGCCATTTTCCGAGTATCTCAAAACACCGTACCACAAGAATGCATTGACCGATTGTCATAATTTTTTTTGGAAAATAAATCTTTCATTGCAATCTTTCATTTGAATCCAATTTTGTACATGCCTGAATCATTTGAATGTTATGTGTGCTATGCCTACTCTTAGTAGTGTCGAACCAATCATAAAGCAAGAAACTAAAAATATGCGGAGTGCATTGAAAGTGTTTAATGCACTCCGCGTGCGCGCCGTTCAATGCACGCACCAAGGGCTTTGTTTTGATTCATTGTTCAGGCATCGCGGGTTCGCCGATTTTCACTACGGGTGTTAGCAAACTTGTTAACATGTTTTTATTTGTTATTAAAGATATCAAAATTATGCTAAAATTGTGAATTTTGATTTGTATAGTGTCGTGTATGAATTAGGTCGATACATGGGTATGTTTTGTGTCTCAAAAAATTAGAAAAATCAATGCACTTGCGCAAATGTTGATATGCTCACAATAGCACTCCCCCTGCGGGGTCGTGCCATTATGCACCAATCACATCAGCGCGCATGCATTGATTTGTGTAATTTCTCTTGAAACAACCCATACGCATTTATTGACCTTTAACAATAGAGAACCACAGCATCCATGGATTTATATAGTGATTCGTATGAAAGCTACTTCTAGTGCTGCGCAGGAAATTTGAACATGAACCATCAGCCACGAGTTTTGTTTGGACCCATTGCTATGGTTACTAATCCTATAATATGGTAATTCTTCTACCGTTAATTGACTCATTATGATCTTTCTCCTTCTTTATAGATTAAAGGCTTAAACTGGTTGCACATTTTCAATCAGTGTCACAGCCTTTTGTGTTTATTCATATCGCCAACTCGCGAAAGCTCTTGAATCTAATGAAAACATCTTACGGTTGCCGACATCAATCAATTATGATAATGACCCTTGCGATCGGTAAAATGTAGTACCACATGGTTGAAGCTATGCGTTAACTCATTGGATAATGGGTCAAGTAATAGACATATTAGGAAAAAATCAACCAACCAATAACGGCCCATTTGGTCTTTTTGGTTTGTTTGATGTTACCCGGGGTCCGTTTATCGGATGAATTGTGAAGAATTTCTACCTATAAGAATAGCGGTTTATTGGCAAATTCACATTTCCTTAAGTCTACTGACACCGAGTGTGGTGTTTGACTTCCAATATTGCGAGATTCATGTAAGCAAACAAATTATTGTCTGATAAACGGACCTCCGGATGTTTTTAGGGGGAATTTGATACCATTACCATCACAAATAGTTTCCTTAAGCTGAGATTTGTTTATATTACTGAGGTATTGCACAAACTCTTTTTCTCAGTACCGAGAGCAATTTACCAGGGTTGCGCGGTACGTGATACGGGAGCCCAGCCGGTAGTGATACACAGCGGCGTTTGGGTGGCCCAAAGCTGTAACCATTTGTCGATTGGATTTGGATGATTTTATTCCTGTTTAATTTGATTTGATTGTATTTAATAATAAAACTGTTATGCTTGCTGCGATGCCTTCTATGAAGTTAAATGTTTGCACTCACAAGCAAGAGCATTCACCGTATGCCTATGTCATGTATGTGCATTGTTTGGGAATTTAAAAAAAATAACTTAGGCTACAATGGCTTGAAATGTACCCAGCCTTTTCTGTATTGGATACAATATCACATTTTGAGCTATGTATAATGTTGGTTTAACAAACCGGTCAATCCGCGACACATTTGACGGAACAAATGATGTTCGCGTTGAAACCACAACGAAAAAACACTTTTTCACAGCCGTACTAGGGTCAAAAGGCTGAATATCCTAAAATGTTCCCCCGATTTGCTTTTTGGGATATTATTTCACATTTTGAGTTACATATAATGTTGGTTTAACAAACCGGTCAATCCGCGACACATTTGACAGAACAATTGAGGTTCGCGTTGAAACAGCAAGGAAAAAAATCACAGCCGTACTAGGCTCAAAAGGCTGAATATCCTAAAATGTGCTCCCCGATTTGCTTTTGGGGATATTATATCACATTTTGAGTTACGTATAATGTTGGTTTAACAAACCGATCAATCCGCGACACATTTGACAGAACAAATGACGTTCGCGTTGAAACCGCAACGAAAAAACACTTTTCACAGCTGTACTAGGCTCAAAAGGCTGAATATCCTAAAATGTGCACCCGATTTGCTTTTTGGGATATGATATCACATTTTGAGTTATGTATAATGTTAGTTTAACAAACCGGTCAATCCGCAACACATTTGACAGAACAAATGACGTTCGTGTAAAACCGCAACGAAAAAACACTTTTCACAGCCGATTTACAGCTCTATGACTTTCAGTGTATGACTTTCAGTGGATTTTCAACTGAGGATATTTATTCGAATAGATATTTTGAAGTCATCAGAAACAAAAGATCCTTCACACTCCATGCTAATTACTTCGATAAATTCAACCGTCACATGCATCTAATGTACCCCTCTCCAATTGATAACCATAACAATGGACAGATCTTTAAGTGTCGATCCTCTAGTTCAAATCTTCCAGTGACAGCTACACTCTATCCATCCACCACCACCATTCATATACAAGGTGTTGGTGCTAGCGACTGGCTTGATGACATATTCCAGCATCATGGCTTAATATATATCGATACTTCTGATCCATCTCCCATGTCAATCATGTCAACACCTGTGCGCGGCTATAATCAGGATCCACCTATGGTTGTATTTCCAAACCTTTCTTCAATATCAACACCAATGACACCAGCTGTGAGGAGAATCCACAAAAAAATCCAACCCTTATCAGCTGGAAATCAGTCATCCGTAGAGCAGGAGATCCAAACAGAGACGCCACAGACATGTGTAAAATCAACGCAGCACGCTGTTCAAAAAATTGAAAAGCTGGAAAAAACAAACACTGAACTGGACAAACGTAGAATAGAAAATGCGCAAGACTTAAAGAACCTGAGGACGGCATATCAAGATTTAGTTGAGGCTCATAATGTCATGTCTGACAGGAACAATATACTTCAGGCTAAGATTTCAAGTCTGCATGATAGACAAGCCCCACCATTTCAGTCGCCAACTATCTCTAAACCAAACTCTGGATCCCTTTCATCATCAGCGTCATCGTTTATCCCTCTATCAAATCCGTTCAGCCCCCTTATGAATCTACAAGACAACTCCATCAGCACTGCATCTCCTCGACTAGAGCAACACAAAAAACCACAACCAAGCTCCCTTCGACTAGAGCAACTGAAAAAACAACCACAACCAAGCTCCCCTCGTCACCCACGTGCCTCACCACCTTCTAACAGGTCTGAGAAAATCGCTCCACATAAACATGCTGATATCCTGATCTTCTCTAACTCAATCTGTAAGAAGATTGATCCATCACGGTTTTACCGAGGCAAGTCCACACGGGTTATAGCTAAGGGAGGAGCTCAAATTGCTGACATTGAACGCCTTGTTGAGGACACAAACAATGAAAATCCCCAATATGTTGTGTTACAAGCATGGACTAATAACACTGCCAGAGACACGTTGGAAACATGTGAGAGGCAATCTCGTCATCTCATTGAGGCTGCCCTTCACAAATTCCCTTCTGCCCATGTCATCATCAGTGGAATCTTGCCAAGATTCTGGGATGATAGAGCAAATAGAGTATCAGCGAACTTAAACAGGAGTTTTTCAGAGAACTGCCAAGTAAGCCCAAGGGTCAGTTTTTGTTGACCATGTTCCTCATTCTATTACACACACAGGAGAGCTAATTAGAGACTTATACTGGGATGATGTACATCTTAATTATCAAGGGCTGGGAAGACTGGTTATTAACCTTCGGAACGCCATTACATGGGCACCAGTTTTTCCTCACAATCCTCACTTCAGGCATATCACATGAATGTGATTCAAAAATTCGGGCACCATTATCTTACTTCTGACAGAAATGTATTTCAAAACCATAGTTTTAATAATATTAGTAATAATAGTAATCCAAATGACGTAGACCAAGATGCCAACTTGTCTACTGATGGTCATAGTCATAAAATGTTCGATGTGCTTCATAAAAAAGGTATTGTTATAGCACAGTTAAATATTTGCAGCCTTACTCAAAACTTTGATGAGTTACGACATATTTTGACAAATACTCATATTGATATCTTAGGACTTACTGAAACTTTTCTTAGCGATGATATTGGTGATAATAATGTATATATAGATAATTTCTATTTATATAGGCGAGATAGAAATAATGAAGCTAACGAGAATGTCAGAAGGGACGGTGTAGCTTTATATATCAATCAAAGTTGTACTCATAAAGTAAGAAAAGACTTATTTACGAATATGCTTGAACTTTTAACTGTTGAAATTATACCTTATAAATGTAAACCATTTATTGTAATTGTGTGGTATAGACCACCAGGTACACACATCAATCTGTTTGACCATCTTGAACATGTACTTCATTCCATTGAATTGGAGGGTAAAGACTATGTATTAATGGGTGACTTAAATTGTGATTTGCTGTCACCAGTACCACATTGTTATACTGTTAGACTAAATAATGTATGTAATGATTTTCACCTTGAACAAACTAGAATTACTGAAACAAGTGCTACTTTGATTGATGTGATGTGTTGTACAGACAGAACACAAATTTCAAATTCTGGTGTAATTCATGTTGGTATAAGCGATCACTCCTTGACATATGCAATTTGGAGCAGTAAAAAAAGCAGGAAGTCTAAACATAGAAGTGTTACAAATCCAAATAAGATTATGTCACAAGGACATGGTAATTGTAAACAAAACCATAAATATGCTATATCTCGTTCTTACACAATGTTTGATGAAAAGGCATTTCTAAGTGATTTAAGGTTAATTAGATGGGATAAAGTTATGTTGAATGACGATGTTAATGTAATTGCTCTTTCATTTGAAACACTTTTTCTGGAAGTCATTGACAAACACGTTCCTTTAAAAAGACACAGGGTACGTAAGAAATCAGCACCATGATTAACTAAAGATATCATCCAACTTATGCGTTACAGAGATAAACTTAAATTAATAGCCATCCGCTCAGGTAATGACAGTATGAAGTGGAAAGATTTTCGTGATGCCAAGAATAAATGTAATATTTTAGTCCTTACCAGTAAAAAACAATTTATAAATAAGGGTTTAACTGAGAGTAAAAATAATATTAAGAAAACTTAGGAGCAACTGCGTTTTGTAATACCGTCAAAAAGTAAAAACACCAGCATTACTTGTTTGAATACAGAAAATGGTTCTGTAAATAAACCCATAGATATTGCAAATACAATGAATACCTATTTTGCTGCAATAGGGCCTAGACTTGCATCAAAAATTACTACAGATGACCATAGTAGTAATTTCTCTCACAACACAACCAACTGCAATACTAATAAAACATTCAACTTTGAGTTTGTTACACATGATTTTGTTTTCAAGTATCTCTCTAAGGGAGCAGTTCCATTTATACGCGATAAATTTATCGCGACTGTATCGGGGCCTGATATGTTTTGGACCCGATGTTTTTCAAGTTGATTCGCGATAAAATAGTCATCAGGCCCCGATAAAATAGACATCGGGGCCCGATACGAGGCCTCTGCCATACCCTGGGGTATGTTTAGCAAATAGAGCGGGACATTGTTTAGTAAATACACGAGGATAATACAATTTACGTTAAACATCCATAACCAATAACATTATCTCTAAAAACATGAAATGCTGAATTTGTACCTTACAACTAGAATAAATAGCCCGAAGCTCTATTTACATACCGACCACTTATCTTTCGTTATATTTAAACAAGCGGTAATACGCTACTCGATAAATAATCCTTTGCTTCTCGCAACTGTACGCGATAAAAATCTCATCGGGGCCTGATAAAAAACTCATCGGGGCCCGGAACATTCTCGCAATTTTTATCGCGTACAAATGGAACTGCTCCCTAAGTTATCAGATAATAAAGCTACAGGTTGTGATAATATCCCGTCAAGATTATTAAAACTAGCAGCACCAATTATTTCACCAATCATCACATATATAATTAATCATTCTTTTACTACATGTACCTTCCCAAATAATTGGAAGAAAGCTAGAGTTACTCCTCTTTTTAAGGTAGGAGATCCAGCTGATCCTGGTAATTACAGGCCTATTTCTATTCTACCTGTTATTTCAAAGGTTATTGAAAGGGCTGTGTTTGATCAACTATATGATTATCTCAATGTTAATAATTTGATTCATGTAAATCAGTCTGGCTTCCGGCCATCATATTCCACTGCTTCAGCTTTAATTAATTTAACTGAAGACTGGTACTGTAACAATGAAATTGATAAAGGTAATATAATTGGATTATGTACGTTAGATTTTAAAAAAGGCATTTGATACTGTAAACCATGACATTTACTTAGAAAAACTAAAGTTATATGGAGTTAGTAAATATGTTATAAATTGGTTTTGTAGTTATTTAAGCAATCGTACTCAATTTACATGTATTGATGGAATTTCCTCAAGCCCTAAACCAATTCAGTGTGGAGTGCCTCAGGGTTCAATCGACGGCCCTCTTGCTTTTCTTGTATATATTAATGATTTACCTAAATGTGTATCTCACTCTAAAGTTGGGGTGTATGCAGATGATACAGTTCTTTATTATGCATCTAACTCAGTTGATGATATTATAAAATGTATAAATGAAGACCTTGTGTCTGTAAGAAATTGGCTTCAAGTCAATAAACTCAGTTTAAACGTAACAAAATCAGAGTTCATGTTGATCTCATCAAGGCAACGTTTAGCAAATGTAGAAAATCATAATTTGACAGTACAAATTAATGGAAACAATTTAGCTAAAGTTGATAAATGTAAGCATCTTGGTGTAATTATTGATAAACATTTAACTTGGAATGAAAATATTGAATATACCCGAAAAAAGGCATTAAAGGGTCTACACATGTTAAAGCGAGCGAAGCCTTTTCTTTCACATGATATTCTTAAAACTGTATACAGTGCCATAGTACTTCCTCATCTACAGTATTGTAATATTGTATGGGGAAATTGTGGCTTAACTTCAGCATCTCGTCTTCAAATTATTCAAAACAGGTCTGCTCGTATTATTTGTGGAGTAGCTTGGGATACACCTAGACTTGAAGTTCTTAATAAACTTAAATGGTTACCACTTGATAGTAGACAAACATACAACTGTAATATTTTGTCTTATAAAATACTCAATGATATTGCACCATCGTATTTGAATGATTTACTTTTGTATAATGACGTAATTAATTACAATTTACGCAGAAGTAAGTATAATGCTATTATTCCTAAACCTAAAACAAATGATAAAAAACGCAGTTTTTCTTATAGGGGTGCCATTGAATGGAACAAACTTGACAAAAATATTCAAGTCTCCCCCAATATTAGTATATTTATCAACCGTCTTAAACGAATGTGTCACTTGTAATTTTCGATATCTTAAAATTAAATTTTTGTAATCTTGTTTTATTACACTGTATACTGTAAGATTAAAGAAATATGTTATATTATGTAATTTTAGAGTTATTATATAAAATGTTAATTATATTGACTTTATCACGGCCTCAGTGAAAAACAGCTGTAAAGTTGACCTATGTATCTCGAATAAATAAAGATTATGTATGTATGTAACCAGGCTCAAAAGGCTGAATACCCTGAAATGTGCCCTCCAATTTGCTTTTTGGGATATGATTTCACATTTTGAGTTACGTATAATGTTGGTTTAACAAACCGGTCAATCCACGACACATTTGACAGAACAAATGACGTTCGCGTTGAAACAGAAGCGAAAAAAATCACAGCCGTACTAGGCTCAAAAGGCTGAATATCCTAAAATGTGCTCCCCGATTTGCTTTTGGGGATATTATATCACATTTTGAGTTACGTTTAAGGTCATGTTTTTTATACTGGGTACAATTTGTGTTACATGTCCCTTTTTCCATAAATTAGGTTCCTTTTTCAGTTAATGCATTATATCTGAAAAAGTTTACATTTTAAGTTGGTAAAAGTATACAGATTCTGAAAGCATATACTGTAACGGGTGCAAATAGCATACAATCAAGTTGATTATAAAGGGTGGCCCGAAATTGTACAGGGTGTAACAAGCAAAATGTTCTAAAAAAAGAAGGGTTTCAATAATTACTTCCACTATGTATATGAAGTGATGAGAGAAAAGTTCAGTACAGATTAAAAGTAGTTTAATAAAATACCCATCCAGACATATGCAAATAAAATTTCATTATGAATCTGAAATTCTATATACAGGGTGTCTAAAAATGTGTTTATTTAGTTCCGGAAAAATGCTATTTTAACAAAATTCAAGTAGATTTCAAATAAAAATGCATCAATTACATGTACATGAACATTGATTGATTTTAAAAGTCACCCTTTTCGTATGTAAAGGTGTTAATTTTAAACATATAGGGTGTTTAAAACATTAATTTAGGTATACGTGATTATCCATAAATCATTAAATTGAATGAATTTAAATTTGCATCTGAAACATGATTTTACATTCCAATTTGAAGTGGCAAATGCTTAAAGTGGTATGATATTCAAATAATGTTCAATAAAAAGGGGCCCTTTAACTACAGGGTGACTCAAATTTTCCCAATGGCACATGTTTAGTGGCATACAATTAACTGCGTTCATCCTTCTTGCACCTTCATGATGTGCAAAGCACATTCAAATGAACAAATTAGGTTAGTTTCCATAATGCTTGAACCCAGTATTCAAATTTCAAGAGTCTGATTTAAGATTGAATTATAAAATGTTATCGTTTTAAGTTGTATTCAACATATAGGGTGATCCAATGTTGATTGGCGAACTAATCAAGCAGCTTATGCTGGTCATCCTATACTAGGTCAGGTCAGTTGCATTCCTAAGAATTTAATAATTCTCCTGAGTTTACAAGCTTGATGAAAACCAGCAGTTTTTTACTTATTTGGTAACACAGTTAAAAACAAGTAATAACACCACACAAACGCATTTAACAAAATGTGCTAATTAACATCCAGACAATACAGAATACATGAGGTTAATTACATATCTTCTTTTAATTTTTAATTAAATAGTTAAATTTATTTATTCAAAAGGGTACCTCAACCTTTCTATACTTTTAAAATGGACAGTTTGGTGCAGGCAAATGTTTGCATACATTCGCAAACGGCGACCAACTTACGTTTCTTAACAATTTTTTGAGCTTCTTAATGCTAATTAATGATTCCTTAATTAACTAATTAATGATTCCTTAATTAACTAATTATATTTTTAATTCAAATATGCTTCAATAATGTTATGTTTTCAATATAGAATTGTACCAAGAGTGAAAACAGTGCATTTTATGTTTGCCCAATGTATATTGCACCATACTTGTTCAACTATGCACTCCTCCTCCTCCACATACTCCTCCTCCACATACTCTTCCACCCCTGACTAATTAGGTTTAACGAACTATTGTAATTAACAGAACCATGGTAGTTTATATTTTTCTTTTTAAAATAAAGGCCAAATACTTTCTCATCAAAATAAGACAAAATTTGAGTATGTGTGATAAAGAATAGCCAAAATATATGCATGCAAAGTAATAATATGTAGTGCAAATGTAACAGATCCACCTTTTTTGGGTACCCAGTATAAAAAACATGACCTTAATGTTGTTTTAACAAACCGGTCAATCCACGACACATTTGATGGAACAAATGAGGCTCGCGTTGAAACCGCAAGGAAAATACACTTTTTCAAAGCCTTACTAGGCTCAAAAGGCTGAATATCCTAATATGTGCCCTTTTATTTGCTTTTTTGGATATGATTTCACAGTTTGAGCTATTCGGTTGGTGTAAGCGGTCAAACTATTAAATTCTTTGTCTTGAAAATACATGAAGTAAATATTAACCAGTATTCTTCTCTTTTTACAAATCCTCATCCAGACAGCACTCACTGTACACTAAACATACAGAGCTAGCACTTATAGCAGCATCCCACAGTACTCGCACTATGGATAATAAGTAGTATTCTGAAAGAGGAAACCGATTCGGCAATCAATATTGTTAAAAGTTCTCCAATCCATAATAGTGTTTGGAGGGTGAGAGCTACTTTTCTGGTTTGAGTGTTTAACAGAATTATAATGAAGGTCCACTACGGTTGCCGACACCAGCTGAGGCGATAAACTTAGTAACCATCAGATTTGCCCAGCATTTATTTATTTACCCGGTCGATCTAGGCAATACCATTAGCTTAAGGGGGTTATGCGGAATACAAGATATTCTTAGTGTTTTGCATCCTTGTATTCATTCTAAATTCTGTGTCATACTTATAACTAAAAGAGTTAATATTATACTAAATAAAGCTCAATCTTCTTAATGGAAGCAATCGTATTGTTTCCCCATCATATTAAAGAAAAGGTGATGAAATTAGAATCAGTACTCGCCTATTTACGCATTTTGGATTCTTCCTCAATAATTCCCTTTGTGCAATTGATCGGTTTAATTCAGGGTAATTGGAGGAGGTGTGTAAAAAAAATTGTGCTATCATGTGGGGGCGGCATAACACTATTTGGAGACGATAGTTGGAACTCGCGAAAGGCCGTGATGTGCAAAGCAAAGGTTACAAAGAAATCATAACAAGGGCAGAGGAGGAGGGGCAGGAAACTGCTAATCATGTTTCAAAGGCCTTAAAAGGACACTGAAAAATAAAAAATGTCATTTTTCTTTTAAACTCAATACCTACTTGTCAACAGTCATTTCACAACATCCATATGTGAAATTGCCAAATTCCCGACCTCCGAAGTATACATGCACATGGTCTTTCGCGGGATTATAGTCAAAGTCTGGTGGGATAATGGTATGGAAATGCACACATATTCCACATCCGGCTGCAACTCGGAATGCCTTTGGCTTATCTGTAGACAAGGAACTGGTGTTGCTGGATCTGAAAAGGGAAGTGGGGAATTTCAATTTGTAAAAAGAGTGATTGTGATTTGCAATTTATGGTTCTAGCTTGATACAATGCTTGAGATTAACACATATGTGATGTGATTAGGCAAAATGCGTCGGAAGTCACTAATATGGATTTTGAGATATAACCAAACAAATATATTTCCTCATACATTTGGCATTATTTGTCCATTTTTAATGTCTTAATCAAAATGTTGCATTGCAAATGGCCAAATTAAAGGTGTATGTTCTTGATCACTTTTTTTTGGCTGTGTTTTTTTTTTCACATCAAGACAAATTTGATATCAGAAGAATCCCCATATTTTTCTCATTATGTTTGTAAAATCTTAGGGGCCAGAAATGTTCCATTATATAGAAATTATAGGCTAAAATGTGGTGAATTACTGCCAAAGGTGGTTAACCACCAGCTAATTTGTGTACTCTCAATGGGCAAATTTATTGTGACCTTGTGCTTCTAAAAAAGGAACCATTGGAGTAATGCAACTCAAACTTTGGAATGCGACAATTTTAAGGATGAACTTTGATGTAAAATAGAAAACATCAAGTTGAAAATCGGGCCAGCAATCAGAACATAGTAGATATTTTATAATGTGATATTTTTTTTTTCAAACTCAATTTGCTTGATTGCATCACATATACTTGTTTTCCATGCCTAGAGTTTTAAGCATTGGCTTAACAGCCAGTGGCATATGCACTACAAGCCTGAAAACATTTGAAATTTTTTAGTTCTTACTTTGTACCTCTTTTATCTCAAAATCACTTCTTTAATTAAGCTACCATTTAAAAACCTGGTAAACAAACAATTTAAGCAGAAAAACACATTTTTATCCATATCCATGATGCATGACCAACCATACAATATTTGAATTATTAGATGTATTTTACACAATACATTGATGCTTCCTATAAATAAATCACCATTGTAATCAAAACAGAATTATTTTTTTTCAGTTGAAAATCCCATTCCTGTCCAAAAGTGGTCAAAGTGGGAATTAAAGGGGCACAGAGAGATTTCAAAAGAAATGAAATTCAATATTTTCACATTGTTTAGATACATGTAGATGATATACATAGAAACCCTCTCATGTAAGATTTCTTCCCAAAAAAATCAGTAAAAATAAAAAATAAAGACATTGTCTCAACATTTCCGAAGGTATATTAGTGCTTTTCACTTTTTTTGTATTTTGGTTAAAAGTCACCGCCAATTTAATCAGGGAGGTCATGACTAAGCATCACGTAACAAGCCATGGGTGGTCTTCAAAGTTATTTTGAATACAAATGAAACAAATAAGTGAGAAGCCATCTATGGCCTTTTTGATGAATGGGTAGTTTCGATGTGAGCACATAAAAACTCAAAATGCTAGCAAATCCATGAATTTCACATGAAATACTGCAAGTTAAGCTCTATAATTTTGGATGGTAGTTAGTACGTATAACATTACGTATATGTGAAAAACCCAACTTCTGAAAAAATTGAGGGCTCCCTCCATGAAGGATCTCTTAGTGCCCCTTTAAGGATTGAAGTTTTATGGAATAAAGTGCAATTGATAGAGGACTATAGTCTATTTATCCATCACGAGGCACTGACGTACCTGCGTATTCTACTAATTGCAGCACATAAACGTGCACCCCTACTCGAGGGGCTGGCGTGTACACATACGAGCGTAAAAGACGGACCCCCACATGTGCGTAAATTATGCACTTGTAAAGTTATGCTACCGTCCAGAAGAAGACAAATAGAGTATAATAGGATAGGGCTTACCAATACACCTTTTTTTTTTAAACATGGGATGTATTTTGAAGTGTGTTTGTCTCTCATGGGATACCTTTATTGACACGCCATGTATTTCAGATCATCAGACAAATATTTTTAAAAGTTGATAAATTTGAAAGTCATATTTGGTACACATTTTCGTTGACATCAATTGGGTTTGGGTTTTTTTCTTCAGGTTTAGCCAACATGATTCTAGACTTACCCTTTTTGTTGCAGGTTCTTGTTTGCTTGTATATTAGCCTTTTTTTGTTTGTTTCTGCTCATCGCTGGTTGAAATACTGACTCATCTTGCTCTGACTTTTTGTATTCTTTAACATTGCCCTAAGTAAAATATACAATTGATAAATATTATCATAATACAGGCAGGGATAGCCATAGAGTATGTTTCTACAGAGAGGCATTAGCCGGTTCATTCCAGCTAACAGCTGTTTAGAAACAGGTCCTCTCCGCCTTTTGACGGCTAATAATTCTCTGGCAAATTATCCTAAAAAAGTAAGGATAGCGGAGATAGATTAGCCGGATAAAAGTTGACGAGAGCTCTGTAGAACCGCAAGATAATAATAATAATATAATAATAAATAGGCTCTTATATAGCGCAGAAATACCAGCAAAGGCCTCTAGGCGCTTTACAATAAAAAAATAATAAAAAAAATAAAAAATAAAAAAAACAGATACAAGCAATAACAAGCAATAAAAAACAACTACTCATTAAAAAACCCGACATAATAATGCACATTGATAATTAAAACAAAGCATTAAAAATGAGTGGACCGGCACTCAACAAGATCTATACAAAAATAAAAACATGCTAAAAGTTTTATAAATACACAATAATAAGTAAAAGAGTAGAATAACATGAATAAAATGGAGTGATGCAGCAGAACACATATTATACAGATGGATAATTGAAAAGATGAGTTTTTAAAAGTTTCTTGAATGTGGCTAGTGATTCGGCATTCCTAATCTGCTGCGGCAACCCGTTCCACAACTTTGGCGCAGAAACAGAGAAAGCTCGTTCACCGTAAGTTGCAGTTGAAACAGTCCGCGGTGATTCAAGAAGACCTTTCGATGATGACCGGAGCGAGCGATTAGGTGTGTAGGGTTTAAGTAGTTCTTTTAAGTAAGGTGGAGCAAGTCCGTTTAGCGATTTGTAAGTGAGCATGAGGATTTTGAAGACAATTCGGTCTTTCACAGGAAGCCAGTGCAGCTCATTTCGACGTTGATCGCTGATGTTTACGCGATTTTTGCCATATAGTCCGAGAACAAGTCGCACAGCACTATTTTGCACACGCTGAAGTTTGGAGATCGCAGAAACTGGAAGACCATAAAGCAGGCTGTTGTTTGCATCAAGTCTGGATGTCACAAAGGCATGTATCAGACGCTCTGCTGTAGGACGGTCGATATACTTGCGAATCCGACCAATTTTGGAGATAGCCAGACACGCCGCGCGACACACTTTATTCACATGTGATGATAGAGTCATGTGCTGATCCATTAGGGCTCCGAGATTACGCACTTCAGAAACTATATCAACTTCCGAATCACCAACATTTATAGTAGAGAAGTGAGCAGGATTCTTAATAAAACGTGAATTTAGACGCAATACCTCAGTCTTTGAGTCATTCAGAAGTAATTTGTTTTCGGCAGTCCATGCTTTCACGCCGCGGATGCAATCTTCAAGGGGTTGAAGTCGGTTATCACATTGATCCCTACAAGGATCCAAAACGAGATACAATTGTGTATCATCTGCATAGATCATTGGTTCAACACCGTATGATCTAACCACATCTTCAAGAGGAGCAGCATAAGCTGTAAACATAAACGGTCCAGCAACTGATCCTTGAGGAACGGAGCAGCTCATAACATGTGTTGCTGATACACTGTCACCGATTACAACAGATTGCTGACGATCACATAGGTAGCTCGTACACCAAGCAAGAGCGTCACCATGCACTCTGTATCGATCTCTCAGCCGCTGAAGTAATATCCGATGGTCAACAGTATCAAAGGCGGCCGAGAGATCAAGATTAGATGGCTAATTAACCGGAAATTGATATGACCACATGATGCATCAATGATCAGCGACATCAATAAACTGCTGATGATTGACGATGTGATAGTGTTGAGTTGTTGTTTATTTCTAGCACAATAATTTGGATTCAGCCCGTAAATTCACAATGTTATTGGTATATGCGAGTGTTGCATACCATTTTGCCTCAAAAATCAGCACACTGCGCTCATAACCATTGATCTCTCTCGCCAGCTATTTTGATATTATCTGTCTTTTGCGTGTCTGTTAATTGAGACAGGATCCGCCTTTCTAGCCGGATAAAATGTTCGCTGGTATATAGCGGAGGCTCTATAGATAGTGATTTCATTTGGACCCAAGTTCGCAGATTTATTCCTCTTCGACAATTACAGTATATAATTGGGAAAACAGTTTGATATTTCATACGGATGGTTAAAACTTACTTTTCCACAGAGACTTTGAACCCATGTTTTAAGTACTGAATATTATCAGATGTGTTTAACCCACTATGTCATAAAATACTATGTGAAATATAACAATAAAAAGAGCGATCCTTTTACCTTATTTCAAATTGAACCAAGTGGTTGATGTCATGTGTTTGGTAAGTTAACCAATCTAAACAATACAGTACCTGTGAATTGTCAGATGAATCGTCCATAGCTTCATCATCAGTAGGAGCCAGTGGGTGCTGATCATCACTATGACGGTCTCCATCTTTATCCCAACTCTCTCTATATGTTGCTGATGACATTCCTTCTGTTGAACTATTAGGGTGTGCATCATCATGGTCACCTGTCTTCTGCATTCTGGCCAATTCTGTAAGGGTCTCTTTCTTGCCTTTCTCATCTGTATCTCCATCACCAACCTTGGCAGCATAAGTCTTACTCCCAGATGTCTTATTGCCAGTGTCTGATCCACCTGGATTATCATTGGTGGATGAGTCAGCACTTGGACCAGAGGGTGTAGGATGCTGGCCTGGTGATGGATCTTTGACATGTCTAGAAGATCGGTGGTTATCAGCTGCGTCCGTAGATGTCGATTTTTGCCCTTTATCAGCTTTGAGAAATGAAAAAAATGTATACTGATTTGAATATTTTTATGTTTGAAGCCTGATGGGGCACTGAACTTTTTTGTTGTTGACAGGTATGTACCTTGCTGCTGTTGTGGTGAACTGATCATCCTTAAAATGGCGGTCTCTTGAGCAGCTAGAAGATGATATTTCTGGTTTTGGTGCTCAAATGGGGGTCTTGTGAACTGACTGACAATGTAAACCGTACATTTTTATCCACACAAAAAAGCTAAAAACACTGAATTTTTTACTTAAAATTGACAACAACAAAAGCAGAAAAAGAAATATTTTGACTAATATAAATATAATTTTGACCATGAGACCAAGTTGCTGTTGGAAGGGCAACCTATTGGCAAAATGGACTAGGACACAGACTCATATGCTAATGGACCATGGTTTGAATCCTGCTGCCGACAAGGCACGTTTTCACCCACCTTTCTGCCCATTGCTTCCCCTAAAGGTTCTATTCCACTCCAGGGATATATATATAGTGTTATATTGGATATAGGTTTACAAACATTTTTCTCATAAAAATTCTATGTACCTGTACTTTCAGGTGTTTCTGTGGCTTCAGTTTTCACTTTGACAAGATCTTCAATTGGAGGCCTACGAATGGAGAGTGTCTCGTCAGGCTCAGTGTCCATCAACTCCGCTGAAATATACAATACATTTTGAAATATAATTCATCATTTTGTCATCAATTATGCACATTATATTTATCTTATCTTTTATTCAATTTAATTTTTGAGGTGGTGTGAATGGGAACTGGGTTAAAGAATGTTGAGAGGAAGATCCCCTCCCGCTCCTTGTCCGTTACGCCACTGCCGACCAAACAGCTTGCCATGCTCATCCAAACATCTCTGAAACAGACCCTAGCACAAAACCATTGGAAACCCCTAAATATGTTGTTACCCATTCAAAACCAACCCTAAAATATTCAATTATGCATGCCTTTAGATGACAAAATATGACGAAAGATCCTAAAGAGAGAGGAAATCAGGATAAGGCCAAACAATAAAATTAAAAAAAGTTTGTTTCGAGTAGTGCGCGCGCATTTCACTGAGATGCTTGATTCTTGCGCATTTAATTTTTTTTTAATAAAAAAAACAGGGGAAAATATTATTAGGGAACTACCTTTTGTCGAAATTGTGTCAAACATGTTTCAAGATGCGATTGGCCACATACGGCAAACACAAAAGTGAAAATCCGCGGCGTATATCACATTTTAACAAGCATAAGAGTAACTAAAATGTACTTGACTAAATAAAACCATGAATCTCCTATATGAATTTGAGCACCAAAAAAAATGCATTTCGCATTTTGACTTTTCAGGCTTGCTGAAACAAACTTTTTTTGGGGCCTAAATATACAGGCAAAAAATAGGCCTATTGAAAACATTACAAATAAGCAAAATATATTTTTTCCTCAATAATACACTCACACACCCCTTTAAAATAAAGTAATTTACCAAAAAGGACCCCTTTTTTAAGATGTCGGCGATTACATCATGAACCTTTTTGGAGGGGATGCATAGCTGTCATTATGCCGAATAACCGTTCGCAGACAACTTAATTTTGAAATCTGATTTTGAAATGATTATGAAATGTATTGCTCTATAGTATAACTTATATAAAGTTATACATGTAATTTGATCAAACATGCATTTAGAGGACGAAATCAAGGATAGAGGGCGATCCTAATTCACAACACATGAACAGACGACGGTGGACACGAACGGCCGTTAATTTTGAATTTCCGTTGGTTTCAATGTAACAATGGATTTTGATTATATGACCCCATAAAATTCATCACACATTGGAACTAAATTATTTCATCCTAAAACCACTGTGACCCACAGTGTCAGTATCATTTTTTGATTTTGAATTAAAACCGTTGTTAAGCGTTCGTCCCATTCACTTAATCACGCAACCTCGTTCGCCTATTTTAACGTGACTATTCGTGAATACGGCCGTGTCCGGCGTCGTCTGCACATGAAGAAAAAAAACGAACAATCATAATAATACCATCTTACCTATATCCATTGGACTTGACAGAGCCTCTTCATTCATCTTGCCTGCATTTGATGAAGAAATTGAACCAGGGTCATCAGTGAGTGTTGGTCCAGAGTCATCAATTGGAATTGAAGTGTATTGGCCAGCAGGTTTATTTGGTTGATTATTCAAAGGTTCAATTTTGTCTTTGCCTGTATCATTTTGGGTGTGTTCTAATATAACTGGTTTGTAATCAACATTTGGGGGAGGACGCAACTTCAAAACATTTTTCTGTTGAGATGATACAACTTCGACCTTGACTTTTACTGGTGATTTTGGTCTGGGTTGTGCCGTTTCCTTGACAACACCAGCAGAGTTATCAGGAAGCTCCTGTTTCTGTGGTATAGACGTGGCATTCCTTTCTTGTCCATGACTGCCCCCACCAGGTCGCGACTGCTGATTCATAGTAGAAAATCCACGCCCTCTACCACCACTTGGTTGTGATACATCCACCTTCCCGCTATGCCCCAATCCTGGCTTAGAACGTCCACTACCAGAGTTGTTCTGCTGCATACCACGATCATTTGCTTGCTGGTCGCCTACTGTCCACTCGGGTTTGGTTGTCTGTGGTTGACCACGTCTTATTCCAAAAACCAGTGGCTGATTGTTGTGCCCTTGCATCGTTTGTGCAGGTTGACCATGTCCAACTCTAGTAACCACTTGTTGCTGCTGGTTCTGCCCATGGTGATCGCCTTGCTGGTATGGGTCAGCATATGGTGATCTTTGCCCTGTCTGTACCATAGTACCGGGAGGTGAAACATGTGCTGCCATTCCTTGTGGTGGAGCCATTGTTTCAGTCCATGCTCGCTGGGGGTAGTTGTGAACGCTATGTTGATAACCTGAAATGAGATGTTTGAACGTTTTAGGGCTGGTATCAAAATGGAAACTAGAAGCGTGGTGTCATCGCATAGGGCCATCGTGAACATAATTCAAAAACACCCTAAATAAGTAAAAATGTATTGATGTGAAATAATCTAGTATTTCTTTACCCTAAATGATAACCAGTATGGTATTTCAATAGCCAATAATTTAAAGTACACAAAGAACTGAAAAACAAAGTATGAGAAGAGAGCAACATTAACACCACCACTAGAGGCAGGGGAGAGGGGTGTTGTCTATTAGGTGGCAAGTTGTGGACAACAGTTGGAGAATTGTGGAGTGTATTGGTGAGTTGTGGAGTAAGTATAATTGAGAGTATTTAATAAACAAAACTGAAATGAACACCAAGTGTATTCAATTTGAAGCATCCTTATTTACAAATGATATACAACATTAATACATTTGAAAATTATACTATTTTGAGTTAAACAATCATTGGATCTACTGATGGAGAAGCACTGATTTATATATAGTCCTTCCCTGACTAGCCCAATGGGAACGTTTCCTAACCCCTAACCGCTAACATGATGATCACACATCCGTTTATTCCCAAGATTTTTGTAGATTACCTCTGTGGTTTTGCTATCATAGTTCTATTAAATAACACATGGTAGCAAAGTAGCCAAAATTGGCACTTTACCTAAGAACAAGACTTCGTAATCAGACAAAGATAGCACTGGAAACACCTTAATCTTGAGGTTTCCAATCTCAACACTAATCTATGAGGGTTTCACCAAAACGTTCAGTGACTTACTCATCAAGGTCTTAAAAGGTTAATACCCACCAAGCCCCTGAGAAAGTCATTATCATATGTTGAATATTAGTCAGAGTCGGGGGTAGCATTAAGCCCCGAATGATCCCTTCAACTAAATTTAAAAAATACCAATTTTTACCCCTCATATTTGGGGCTTTTTGAAAGCTCGGGGTGGAATCAGACCCCCAACTTTTGGACCTGTAGCTTTTAGTCTTTCAGCCCCGATTGGGGTGAATGACCCTCGAAATAAATTGTAATTGGGACTTTTTGAAAGCTCGGGGTGAAATCAGACCCTCCCCCCCCCCCCCCCCCCCCCCCCAACTTTTGGACCTGTAGCTTACGGTCACTATATATGGCAAATATACTTTTCACCCCCTAAAATTTGACAAAATAATATTTTTAGTTATCTTGACAAAACCTATAATGGGTCAATAACCGTGTTTTTTATAATTTTCTCAAAAATGGTCAATTTCATGTTCATGGTGGGATTTATTGAACCCTTTTCTTCAAGAAGATGTATACTTTTTTGTAGATTAAATGAATAATGAAGGAGTTACAGCAGTTTTACGGAGGCTATGCCTGAGAGCTCACCTCCCCCCTTAAATGCTGTTCCTGTTGACATTTAAGAGTCAGTCTGTGTAATTTTTTAGAATTGATTCTATCCTTCAAATAATAGATTTTTCTCATAGCTTGTGTATTGGTAGGCCCTTGGGCACTAACAACTAGGGTGACTTTCAAAAAATAAAAAATCGACTCGTTGCCATGGTAACCCACCAAAAACCAATTTGGGCCATTTTGGACCATATTTGCCCTGAAATTTACTCAAAATTGTCTTATGTCAAGAACTCACTGTACCAAAACGGAATAATACTGGAACCTTCCAATACAATCATCTCAAAGGACAACTCTTCCCCTACTGACTGCATCATTTAAAGGTAAATATCTTACTCCTAAAGGTAAATGCCAAGTATTTAAAGGTTGCTTGTTTTCAGTTTTGAAATAAAGGCGATTTTTGACCAAATGTATTACCTTAAAATTAATTCTGCCAGGGGTGTCAGAAATTTGTCTTTGCTGGTGTGAGTAGTTAAATGTATTTCCCTTCCAAATCTGTAAAAAGTAGCTTGGGCAAATGATATTCCTAAGTACAGTGTTGCCAGGAACAAAAGCCTTTTTGAAATCTGAGCATTTTGACTAAATAAGCCTTTTAACCCTATTTGTTATAAAAGCATGTGTTTTTTCAATGATATTCAATTAAAACATATTCTAATAACTCAGTTACATTCTTGTGGTTGATTGCAAAGGGTAATCTGTAATAACAATTCGACCTGTTGCCATGGTAACAACCAAAAACCAATTTTGGCCATTTTGGACCAAATTTGCCCTGAAATATACTTAAAATTATCGTCAAGAACTGACCATACCAAAAAAGAATAATACTGGAACCTTAGAATACAATCATATCAAAGGACTTCTCTTCCCTACTGACTGCATCATTTAAGGGTGAATATCTTATTCTTAAAGGTAAATGCTAAGTATTTAAAGGTTGCCTATTTTCAGTTTTGAAAATTAAGGTGATTTTTGACCAAAAGTATTGCCTTAAAAATCTTCTTTTCAGGGGTGCCAGAAATATGTCCTTGCTGGTGAAAGTAGTTCGATGTATTGCCCATTCAGATCGGTAAAATGTAGCTTGGGCAAATGATATTCCTAAGTACAGTGTTGCCAGAAACAACAGCCATTTTTAAATCTAAGCAATTGTTACTAAATAAGGCTTTTCAACACTATTTGTTATAAAAGCATGTGTTTTTCCAATGATCTTCAATCAAAACATATTCTAATGACTTAGTAAACTTTTTTTGGGGTTGATTGCAAAGGGTTATCTGTAATAACAATTCGACCTGTTGCCATGGTAACAACCAAAAAAACATTTTTGCCATTTTGGACCAAATTTGCCATGAAATGTACTCAAAATTATCTTATGTCAAGAACTGAAACCAAAACAGAATAATACTGAAACCTTAGAATACAATCACCTCAAAGGACACCTCTTCCCCTACTGACTGCATCATTTAAGGGTGAATATCTTATTCTTAAAGGTAAATACTAAGTATTGAAAGGTTGCCTATTTTCAGTTTTGATAATCAAGGTGATTTTTGACCAAAAGTATTGCCTTAAAAATCTCCTTTTCAGGGGTGCCAGTAATATGTTTGATGTATTGCCCATTCAGATCTGTAAAGAAAAGCTTGGGCAAATGATATTCCTAAGTACAGTGTTGCCAGGAACAACAGCCATTTTTAAATCTAAGCATTTTTACTAAATAAGGCTTTTGAACCTTTCATTATCAATGTGTTGTGAACATGTTTACCATACATATACCTGTTATGTATATTCAGTATTATGCCTATACCTGTCTGTATATTCCAAAAACTTTTTTTGTTGGCAACACTAGATACTACTTCGTTGTATCGCTTGTCTGCATGCTATATACTGTTCACAAGAAAGGTTGTAATTTCAGCTACTCACACTAGCAAACATGTTATTTTGTCAACACTGATTTTCATAGGTTTAGCTGGATGCTGCTGGATTTATGTACAGTCTATGTTTATGAAATTGGGTGTTATCCAGTAACCCAGGCAACACTCTTTTTCATATTACTCTTTGAAAACAACCACAAGAATGTAACCGAGTTAATAGAATATGTTTTGATTGAATAGCATTGAAAAAACACATGCTTTCATAACAAATATTGTTTGAAAAGGCATATTTAGTCAAAATGCTCAGATTTTAACAAGGCTGTTGCGCCTGGCGACACCGTACTTATCATTTGCCCAAGCTACTGTTTACAGATTTGAAAGGGCAATATATGTAACTGCTACTAGCTGGAAGAGGGATTTTTAAGGCAATACTTTTGGTCAAAAATTGCTTTTTTCTTTCTTCAAAACTGAAAATAGGCAACCTTTAAATACTTAGCATTTACCTTTAAGAGTAAGATATTTTTGGTTGTTACCGTGGCAACAGGTCACATTTTCATTACAGATAACCATTTGCAAACAACCCCAATAATGTAACAGAGTTATTAGAGTATGTTTTGATTGAATATCATTGAAAAACACATGCTTTATAAGTTATAACAGATAGGGTTCAAAAGCCATATTTAGTAAAAATGCTTAGATTTAAAAATGGCTGTTGTTCCTGGCAACACTGTACTTAGGAATATCATTTGCCCAAGCTACTTTTTATAGATCTGCATGGGCAATACATTGAACTACTTACACCAGCAAGGACATATTTCTGGCACCTCTGAAAAGGAGATTTTTAAGGCAATACTTTTGGTCAAAAATCACCTTGATTTTCAAACTGAAAATAGGCAACCTTTAAATACTTAGCATTTACCTTTAAGAATAAGATTCACCCTTAAATGATGCAGTCAGTAGGGGAAGAGGTGTCCTTTGAGATGATTGTATTCTAAGGTTCCAGTATTATTCTGTTTTGGTATGGTCAGTTCTTGACATAAGATAATTTTGAGTACATTTCATGGCAAATTTGGTCCAAAATTGTTTTTGGGTTGTTACCATGGCAACAGGTCGAATTGTAATTACAGATTACCCTTTGCAATCAACCAAAAAAAGTTTACAGAGTTATTACAATATATTTTGATTGAATATCATTGAAAACACATGCTTTTATAACAAATAAGGTTAAAGAGCCTTATTTAGCAAAAATGCTTTGATTTCAAAATGGCTGTTGTTTCTGGTAACACTGTACTTAGGAATATCATATACCCAAGCTACTTTTTACAGATCTGAATGGGCAATACATCGACTATTTACACCAGCAAGGACATATTTCTGGCACCCCTGAAAAGGAGATTTTTAAGCAATACTTTTGGTCAAAAATCACCTTGATTTTCAAAACTGAAAATAGGCAATCTTTCAAT
This sequence comes from Ophiura sarsii, assembly GCA_035610835.1. Classification (NCBI taxonomy): domain Eukaryota; kingdom Metazoa; phylum Echinodermata; class Ophiuroidea; order Amphilepidida; family Ophiuridae; genus Ophiura; species Ophiura sarsii. The sequence goes on from CM069444.1 coordinate 19,932,543, forward strand.
ACTTAGCATTTACCTTTAGAATAAGATATTCACCCTTAAATGATGCAGTCAGTAGGGGAAGAGTTGTCCTTTGAGGTGATTGTATTCTAAGGTTTCAGTATTATTCTGTTTTGGTTTCAGTTCTTGACATAAGATAATTTTGAGTACATTTCATGGCAAATTTGGTCCAAAATGGCAAAAATGGTTTTTTGGTTGTTACCATGGCAACAGGTCGAATTGTTATTACAGATAACCCTTTGCAATCAACCCAAAAAAAAGTTTACTGAGTCATTAGAATATGTTTTGATTGAAGATCATTGGAAAAACACTCGTTTTATAACAAATAGTGTTAAAAAGCCTTATTTAGTAAAAAATGCTTAGATTTAAAAATGGCTGTTGTTTCTGGCAACACTGTACTTAGGAGAATATCATTTGCCCAAGCTACCTTTTACCGATCTGAATGGGCAATACATCGAACTACTTACACCAGCAAGGACATATTTCTGGCACCCCTGAAAAGAAGATTTTTAAGGCAATACTTTTGGTCAAAAATCACCTTGATTTTCAAAACTGAAAATAGGCAACCTTTAAATACTTAGCATTTACCTTTAAGAATAAGATATTCACCCTTAAATGATGCAGTCAGTAGGGAAGAGGAGTCCTTTGATATGATTGTATTCTAAGGTTCCAGTATTATTCTGTTTTGGTATGGTCAGTTCTTGACATACGATAATTTTAAGTATATTTCAGGGCAAATTTGGTCCAAAATGGCCAAAATTGGTTTTTGGTTGTTACCATGGCAACAGGTCGAATTGTTATTACAGATTACCCTTTGCAATCAACCACAAGAATGTAACTGAGTTATTAGAATATGTTTTAATTGAATATCATTGAAAAAACACATGCTTTTATAACAAATAGGGTTAAAAGGCTTATTTAGTCAAAATGCTCAGATTTCAAAAAGGCTGTTGTTCCTGGCAACACTGTACTTAGGAATATCATTTGCCCAAGCTACTTTTTACAGATTTGGAAGGGCAATACATTTAACTACTCACACCAGCAAAGACAAATTTCTGGCACCCCTGGCAGAATTAATTTTAAGGTAATACATTTGGTCAAAAATCGCCTTTATTTCAAAACTGAAAACAAGCAACCTTTAAATACTTGGCATTTACCTTTAGGAGTAAGATATTTACCTTTAAATGATGCAGTCAGTAGGGGAAGAGTTGTCCTTTGAGATGATTGTATTGGAAGGTTCCAGTATTATTCCGTTTTGGTACAGTGAGTTCTTGACATAAGACAATTTTGAGTACATTTCAGGGCAAATATGGTCCAAAATGGCCCAAATTGGTTTTTGGTGGGTTACCATGGCAACGAGTCGATTTTTTATTCTTTGAAAGTCACCCTAGTTGTTAGTGCCCAAGGGCCTACCAATACACAAGCTATGAGAAAAATCTATTATTTGAAGGATAGAATCAATTCTAAAAAATTACACAGACTGACTCTTAAGAGAGGAAGTCATTAATCCTAGAAGTCATATAAATCCTATGATCAAACCAAACTTTACATTAAGGGTAGAAGATTGGTCTCAACTAGTAGAAGTCTAGTTTGATTATAAGGCCAAGTAACAAAAATAATGTGTTTCTCATCCGGACTTTTTTAAAAATCAGTGAGAGCGGCCCATACTATTTGTTATTTTTCAGAAGCCAAATTACAATCTTTTTGCAAGAATTGTTTCGATAATCGTATCAATATCTATGCCAACGAGTGTTTCTCGCGTCTTTTTCATTGAAATATAGTTGAAAATGATGGACACACTCACACAAAACAAAGACTTTTTTTGAATTTCGAAGGAATTTTTGAAAATAACAATAATAAACATATTGGAGCGACGTCAAAAATCGGTGCGGGCGGGAACGTGAAACACATAATTGTTGTTACTTGGCCTAAAGTATAAACATCAAATTTTAAACAATACTTTTTAATGACACTTTTTTCATTTTATGGCTACTGTTGCAACAATACAAAATATAACCAACTTTGATTATTATTGGAACGCTAGATACTCAGACACACACAAAATTGGACTTAAGATAGATAGATGTTGTATTCATTATATAGTTCTTCTTCATAAATTCATGTTTGTTGCATGTAAATGATCATCTAGAAAACCTGATAAATTGAGACAAGTCAAAAACTACACAGTGAAAATACACCGCTGGCAATAACTGGATTATTTGATCAACTTTTGATTTTCCAGCTGTACACCTATATCAAATTCAACCACCCCCCCCCCCCCCCCCCCCCCCCCAATCTCCTTCTTATCGACAGAATTAGAGTAAGAGGTTGATATTACTTTTACAAACCTGCATTTGTCTGATCAGCATAGATAGGTCGACCTCTACAGCCCATACAACGACAATTCATTGATGATAGAGCACGCCCACATCCTGAGCAAATAATAGCCTCTGAAGCCATGGCTTCTGGCTATCCGCCCTACGTTTGGAAATGTATGTCTAATGAAAATGAAAAGAAAAGAAAAAGGTTTTGTGCCAGACTCTTTATGACTATTGTTACAAAATACCAAAGACACATGACTACTTTTAGCTTGAGTCAATCGATTAGACAACATATCAAAAATTGCAATGCAAAAAAAAATTCTCATTGAGATACTTGGAGCTGACTTTTTTAATTTCTCTTTTCACTAAAACACTACAGACAATGGTGCCATTTTACTTTATTCGTGTGGATTCACTTTCCAGAAAATTTTAAAAATTCATAAGTAAATCTGCAAAGATTGACTTTTTTAAGGATGCACCATTTAATTTTCAGGGGGTTGGCATGGAAGTTGGGGTCGGGCGGAATTTATTTTTTTCGCCGCCGAAGTCTGCTACTTTTTTTTTTTGCGCCGCCTTTGGCAGCAAGTTGTTTTTTGGGGGCGGGGGCAAAGGCGGCAAAGTTGTTGTTTTTTAGGTTTTAATGTTTTTCTTTACATTGAGTTGGGTGAGTCAGATTTCTTCTTTTTTTTACTCAGCAGTGAGTCAACTTATTATTTTTTTTCCTGGTTGGTGGGCAACGGTTTTGTTTTTCCTGGATAGTGGACAAAGTTTTTTTTTTTAGAAAACATCCATGCCCTCCCCTAGTATCTAATGGTGCGTCCCTACGATTCCAAATTACTTCAAAATCATGGTTTAAAGAGGTTTAAAATAGATTGTAACTACCGCAGGACATTTTATTTTCTTTCTAATTCACTCTTAAACCAACCATGATTTTGAAGTAATTAGGAATCATATCACCTAACTTAGAATGTATTTATGATTTATGATCAGAAAAATAAATCTGCAAGAAAATCTGCTTTAAAAAAAAGAATCAAGGAAAGAGGGCATCCCGTGGTAAATATCGCATAATATGCCTTTTACCGGTGTCGAACTGTCCGCGAGCATGGTCTAGAAACTGTTTGAAGGCTCCTTCTTTCTGGCTATGAGTCATGTCTCATGACATAGGAAATGCATTACAAATAGTGATTGGCTGATCCAGATTGGAAATTCTGGATCAGCTAATATTGGCCAGATTGGATCTGGATCTGGATTGGCAAATATCACCCTCACTTAACAATTCAATGAACATATCCAACTTTTTTTTAAATTTAGGAATTTACAATTTACTTTCTAGAAATGTTATCATAAATTCATGTGGCTATACTAGTATTACTATGTTATTCTTAATGGACACACGTCACATTTATGCAAGGTCAACCGGGGCAACGGACAATCGGCATCCGTGGTGCGCAATACGTAAGCTTGACCTCACGGCTCTGATTGGTTAGCGACATTTTGTGAGTTTCAAGCATTCTATAAAGCTGGTCGAAGTGCGCCTGCATATGTCGGACTGTGGCCAGGAGAATACACCTAGCACAAAAAGTCCCTGACCAGGTGCTTTGTTGTTGGCTAATCCAAAATTAATAATCGGTACCAAAAATCTGAGATACATTAAATGGGCAAATTTCTTCTCTGTAGTTTTGCTCATTTAGCAAAAGTTAACTGGCCCACCATTACGCACATAATTCATTTTTTAAACTTGATTTGATTAAACTTGCCTTGACAATGGAGTGCAAAATTGCATTTTTTTAACCCACCGAGCTCCCTTCTATTTCTATTTCTAACTTGCACACACTGACATTGCATAGGCCTATACATTTACTATTAGGCAACGGCTCCTAGGAGCCCTCTGATACCTAGAGAGATGTCACCTTGCATTCTGTACATATTATAATTTATGTAGGCCCTAAATTGGGCCCTAAATAGTCTCTATAATATTCACTTACCTTGTTCTGGAATCCTCAAGTAAGTTTTATCAAATGCATGATTTCCATTAGAATAGTCGAAGAGAACTTTTAAAAAAAAAGCTTATTTAAAAAGCTTGGTGTCTATCCCAATATCGCGCACGTATGTCACACTGCAACGATACAGTTGTGTGGTCTATGCATCTGTTACAGACCGCCGGGTGTTTTAGACGTTCAATTGCGTGAGCAAAGCGCGATAAAGATCGCAGAAACATCCGATTTCGCAATTTACCAGACCATTGTGATTGTTTGCGCTAAAAATAGATGAATCACACAAGTGGGGAATTCCCAATGCCGAAATGTAAAAATGCTGTAACCGATATTTTTAAAATACGTTATATCATATATGCCTAAATATACACATGTTTTTAATATTTATACTACGTATTTTCTGAATAGGTGTAATAGACTCTTTATCAAGCATTTGGCACGCTAAATATGAGTATGGTAAGTCGCGTGCAACGTGTAATTGTAACCAGCTTTGCGAATTGAATACGATCAGATTTAATTATAACAATCACAAAAGAAGCTGGCGCTAAACTCCAAACCAGTGCATTCTTCTCCCAGCCAGAGAAAAAATTTAAACAGCTATTGAATCATGAGAAAATAATTCAGTAAGTTTTGACCAAAGCTCATACATGCGGTTTCTTATGTTTTAAAGCAAAATGCTTAATTAAATAATTATTGTGACTAATTAATTATCAATTGCCCCATATTAAGCGACCTTTCAATAATTTTATTTGTATTCTTTTTTATTCAAACATGACTTATAGTTATACCTGATAGTCTAAGCTTATACATCAATGTTTTATAATAAAATATCAAAATTTAATATCTTAAGACCATTTTTGACCAAAAATATAATTAAATATGACTTAAACATTAATTAAAGGGACACTAAGAGATGTGTTGGAGGCAGCGCCCTCAATTATGATAAAAACTGAGATTAGTTTATTTTTATAATTGTATTACATGTATGAACTTACACCTATAAGGATTAAGAAAAATCAGCTCTCTTTGTACAAGAAAAATCAGCTCTCTTTGTACAAGAAAAATCAGCTCTCTTTGTACAAGAAAAATCAGCTCTCTTTGTACAAGAAAACGTCGATTCAAAAAATGCTGGTCCTGCGGGACCAGCATTTTACGTCCGACAGTATCCCCGTGCAGTACGCGTGATACATAACGCGAACCATATTTGCATAGAGGGCGTTTTTCAATAAATAGCGATGATATTGTTTTAATCTAGTTTTGCTGTGTTTTTTGTTAGTAGAAACAACAATAATGGCGATTTTTAATGTTCATCTTGAATTCTGAAGTAAATTTTTAAACATTTAAACTTTTCAACACCACCTAATGTCCCTTTAAGCATTTCCTTTAAAACAAATCAAACCGCACTGTCAAAATGTATGAGCTTTGGTCAAAACTTAGGGAAATTCTTTTTAATCATGATTCATCAACTAATTTGATCACCCAACTTAAAATAAATACGCCAGAGGAAAAAAATCCTTAATTTTGCGATATATTTAATTTCGAGTAGGCCTGGCTCAAAAAGTCACGAAAATAAATACCACACATTTTGCAATTTATGTTATATGATAAGTGGTTATCATTTGGACTAAATTATGTAACCACCTTACTGAACATACAGAAGTAGTTTTTCAATTCACAAAAATAACCATTGGCAAAAAAACGATATTGCCGGATTTGGAAGTATGTTGCCGGATTCGGCAAAATGCCGTTTTTGGCAGTTTGCCCTTACTTTTGGAGTGGTCAAGTGTATATTCAGACAGGCATTGTCAATGGAGTTGAATAAATTACCGGATCATGACCGAATTAACGTCGCACACATTTATTAAAGCAACAGATCGATAAATATCAAAAGAATAAAATGGGCTAACATTGATTATTTCTCGACGTCCCGTGTGGTCTAGTGGTTAGAATTCGTGGTTTTCACCCAAGCGGCCCCGGTTCGATTCCCTGCACGGAAGTGTAACATTTTCGAGTTCGATTTTGCCTTTCACGAATGAGGTATTTATCATCTACTACCTGCCATGCTTTTACGTGTCCTTTTCCAAGGCAAATAATGTATTCTCTCCATATCAATAGATTGAAAACTTGAAGTGAAAAACAAGTAGTAAAGTATAGGAGGCAATAGCCACGCAAAGGCAATGTTAATAATATTCAGGAACTATTTATTCAACCGTAATTATTATTTGAAATTGCACGTGATTTACATAATATACGAGGGGGTATCAAAAAGTTCTTGAAATCACCCAGAAGTGAAGAAGCTATATCGATTAAATTTTGTCAGTGTAATCACTGGTCCTTAAAAACATTATGGCGCAAAAATAGTCTCATAAGTATGTTTGCTTTCTTTACAGGTGGCGCTAGATGCCAAGGCCATGTAAATCAATGATGTCTTCCAACGGTGCTATGTAGGGGAATATGGGGCAACTGGTCCGTGGGGCAACTGGTCCGAAATGAAGGATTTTGTAATTGTATGGGCATACTGCTTTCTTTTGAACTGTACAACTTTTGTTGAAACTTAACATATATCCTTGCCTTCCAGAGGAGTATGAGGCTAATACATTTTGTTATTTACAGAGATAAATTGAGACCTATGAGTAACAAATGATAAAATTTAAAAAGAAATCTAAAGCCTAATATTCTTCTGGAAGGCATCCCACAACATCAGTTATTGGACTATTATAATTAACCATGTTCACAGCACCGTTGGAAGACGTCATTGATTTACATGGCCTTGGCATCTAGCACCACCTGTAAATAAAGTAAACATACTTATGAGACCATTTTTGCACCATAATATTTTAAGGACCAGTGATTACACTGACAAAATTTAATCGATATAGCTCCTTCACTTCTGGGTGATTTCAAGAACTTTTTGATACCCCCTCGTACTGTATATTTAAAACAAGACTGTTATCGATATAATTATTATAATGATTTGTTACAAATTCCATGTTATCCAATTGCAATCAGCATGATCAGTCATATCACGAAACAACACGGTAGCCTACATGACACCAAATTACACAATACAATTTATGTTGATATCACGGCATCAACTATTTTGTAGGACTCACATCACATTGACATTCGGTCACTTAGTTTCAGTTTATGATGATTCAATGACGTATTGATTGGTTAAATGAAATTTAGAAAGTATTTATAGCATAACATAAGCACACAATATTTTGTACAAGATCAGAAATATGTACTTTTCGTCAACCTTGCCATATGCACATACTTAATTTTGAACATGGGATGGATACTACCAAAACTATGTAGCATGTGGGCGTACTACGAACATTATAGATTAGCATATGATAATGTTCTATATTAGAATAGCCATTAAATCTTGCTATCTACTGAAGACAGCTAATAACATTCCTAAGAGGGCATGTTTCGGGGTGCAGTGCATGGTATGGAGTGTTTCATTCCCAACTAAGATCGACTATCTGATTTAACCTTACGGATCCATACACAACCATCTTTAAAATAATATGTCCTCTTATGAAATTAATCCCCACGATCCCGCCGCAGCGAAGTGACTACTTTTTAGCCAAATTTCGTTATTACATAAAACATTTAAAACATTGACAGAGTGATATAGTGGTGTGCTCCTTCGTTTATCTGATTCACTTCGCATTAACGGAAATTAATACATTATCTTTTACGAAGCAACAATACCTGCCGAAATAGCTCAGTTGGGAGAGCGTTAGCATTGTCAATGGAGTTGAATAAATTACCGGATCATGACCGAATTAACGTCGCACTCATTAAAGCAACAGATCGATAAATATCAAAAGAATAAAAGGGGCTTACATTGATTATTTCTCGACGTCCCGTGTGGTCTAGTGGTTAGGATTCGTGGGTTCGATTCCCGGCACGGGAAGTGTAACATTTTCGAGTTCAATTTTGCCTTTTACGATGAGGTATGTTATTTACATTATCTTTTACGAAGCAACAATACCTGCCGAAATAGCTCAGTTGGGAGAGCGTTAGACTGAAGATCTAAAGGTTCCTGGTTCAAATCCGGAGAGTTCACTTGAACTCTGAACTGTCCCGGGTTTCGGCATTGTCTTTTTAGAAACCTTTATACTAATAATCACATTGATTTCTTTGGCGGTATTACTTGAAGATTGATCCGTAAAAACAAAACAAAGTAAAACATCTTCTTCTTTTTTTCGTTCATCGTAACGAAAACAATCAAGTTTTGTATATAAAACTTACATAACCTTATGTCATAGAAAAATGAGTATGGTCAAGTTGTGTATAATCAGACAGGCATTGTCAATGGAGTTGAATAAATTACCGGATCATAACCGAATTAACGTCGCACTCATTAAAGCAACAGATCGATAAATATCAAAAGAATAAAAGGGGCTTACATTGATTATTTCTCGACGTCCCGTGTGGTCTAGTGGTTAGGATTCGTGGTTTTCACCCACGCGGCCCGGGTTCGATTCCCGGCACGGGAAAGTGTAACTGAAAACTTAAAGTGAAAAACAAGTAGTAAAGTATAGGAGGCAATGACCACGCAAAGGCAATGTTGATAATATTCAGGAACAGTTCATTTCAACCGTAAATATTATTTGAAATTGCACGTGATTTACATAATATACTGTATAGGCCTATTTAGGCTAACGCAAGACTTTTATAGAAATGATTATTATAAAGATATGTTACAAATTCGATGTTATCCAATTGCAATCAGCATGATCAGTCATATCACGAAACAACACGGTAGCCTACATGACACCAAATTACACAATACAATTTATGTTGAGAACACGGCATCAACTATTTTGTAGGACTCACATCGCATTGACATTCGGTCACTTAATTTCATTTTATGATGATTTAATGGCGTATTGATTGGTTAAATGAAATTTAGAGAGTAAATTTACAGCATAACATAAGCACACAATATTTTGTAAAAGATTAGAAATATGTACTTTTCGTCAACCTTACCATAAGCACATAGGCCTACTTAATTTTGAACATGGGATGGATACTACCAAAACTATGTAGCATGTGGGCGTACGCCCTACTATGACCATTATAGATTAGCATGATAATGTTCTACATTAGCTATAGAATAGCCATTAAATCTTGCTATCTACTGAAGACAGCTAATAACATTCCTAAGAGGGCATGTTGCGGGGGCAGTGCATGGTATGGAGTGTTTCATTCTCAACTAAGATCGACTATCTGATTTAACCTTACGGATCCATACACAACCATCTTTAAAATAATATGTCCTCTTATGAAATTAATCCCCACGATCCCGCCGCAGCGAAGGGACTACTTTTTAGCCAAATTTCGTTATTACATAAACATTGACAGAGTGCTATAGTGGTGTGCTCCTTCGTTTATCTGATTCACTGCGCATTAACGGAAATTAATACATTATCTTTTACGAAGCAACGATACCTGCCGAAATAGCTCAGTTGGGAGAGCGTTAGACTGAAGATCTAAAGGTCCCTGGTTCAAATCCGGAGAGTTCACTTGAACTCTGAACTGTCCCGGGTTTCGGCATTGTCTTTTTAGAAACCTTTATACTAATAATCACATATTGATTTATTCGGCGGTATTACTTGAAGATTGATCCGTAAAAACAAAACAAAGTAAAACATCTTCTTCTTTTTTCGTTCATCGTAAAGAAAACAATCAAGTTTTGTATATAAAACTTACATAACCTTATGTCATAGAAAAATGAGTATGGTCAAGTTGTGTATATTCAGACAGGCATTGTCAATGGAGTTGAATAAATTACCGGATCATAACCGAATTAACGTCGCACTCATTAAAGCAACAGATCGATAAATATCAAAAGAATAAAAGGGGCTTACATTGATTATTTCTCGACGTCCCGTGTGGTCTAGTGGTTAGGATTCGTGGTTTTCACCCACGCGGCCCGGGTTCGATTCCCGGCACGGGAAAGTGTAACATTTTCGAGTTCAATTTTGCCTTTCACGAATGAGGTATGTTATTTGCTTTTATCATCTACTACCTGCCATGCTTTTACGTGTCCTTTTCCATGGCAAATAATGTATTCTCTCCATATCAATATATTGAAAACTTAAAGTGAAAAACAAGTAGTAAAGTATAGGAGGCAATGACCACGCAAAGGCAATGTTGATAATATTCAAGAACTATTCATTTCAACCGTAAATATTATTTGAAATTGCACGTGATTTACATAATATACTGTATAGGCCTATTTAGGCTAACGCAAGACTTTTATCGATATGATTATTATAATGATATGTTACAAATTCGATGTTATCCAATTGCAATCAGCATGATCAGTCATATCACGAAACAACACGGTAGCCTACCCTACATGACACCAAATTACACAATACAATTTATGTTGATAACACGGCATCAACTATTTTGTGGACTCACATCGCATTGACATTGGTCACTTAATTTCATTTGATGATGATTTAATGGCGTATTGATTGGTTAAATGAAATTTAGAAAGTATATTTACAGCATAACATAAGCACACAATATTTTGTAAAAGATTAGAAATATGTACTTTTCGTCAACCTTGCCATAAGCACATAGGCCTACTTAATTTTGAACATGGGATGGATACTACCAAAACTATGTAGCATGTGGGCGTAGGCCCTACTATGACCATTATAGATTAGCATGATAATGTTCTACATTAGCTATAGAATAGCCATTAAATCTTGCTATCTACTGAAGACAGCTAATAACATTCCTAAGAGGGCATGTTGCGAGGTGCAGCCTGCATGGTATGGAGTGTTTCATTCTCAACTAAGATCGACTATCTGATTTAACCTTACGGATCCATACACAACCATCTTTAAAATAATATGTCCTCTTATGAAATTAATCCCCACTATCCCGCCGCAGCGAAGGGTCTACTTTTTAGCCAAATTTCATTATTACATCAACATTGACAGAGTGCTATAGTGGTGTGCCCCTTCGTTTATCTGATTCACTGCGCATTAACGGAAATTAATACATTATCTTTTACGAAGCAACAATACCTGCCGAAATAGCTCAGTTGGGAGAGCGTTAGACTGAAGATCTAAAGGTCCCTGGTTCAAATCCGGAGAGTTCACTTGAACTCTGAACTGTCCCGGGTTTCGGCATTGTCTTTTTAGAAACCTTTATACTAATAATCACATATTGATTTATTCGGCGGTATTACTTGAAGATTGATCTTTAAAAACAAAACAAAGTAAAACATCTTCTTTTTTCGTTCATCGTAAAGAAAACAATCAAGTTTTGTATATAAAACTTACCGTAACCTTATGTCATAGAAAAATGAGTATGGTCAAGTTGTGTATATTCACACAGGCATTGTCAATGGAGTTGAATAAATTACCGGATCATAACCGAATTAACGTCGCACTCATTAAAGCAACAGATCGATAAATATCAAAAGAATAAAAGGGGCTTACATTGATTAGTTTTCGACGTCCCGTGTGGTCTAGTGGTTAGGATTCGTGGTTTTCACCCACGCGGCCCGGGTTCGATTCCCGGCACGGGAAAGTGTAACATTTTCGAGTTCAATTTTGCCTTTCACGAATGAGGTATGTTATTTGCTTTTATCATCTACTACCTGCCATGCTTTTACGTGTCCTTTTCCATGGCAAATAATGTATTCTCTCCATTTCAATATTTTGAAAACTTAAAGTGAAAAACAAGTAGTAAAGTATAGGAGGCAATGACCACGCAAAGGCAATGTTGATAATATTCAGGAACTATTCATTTCAACCGTAAATATTATTTGAAATTGCACGAGATTTACATAATATACTGTATAGGCCTATTTAGGCTAACGCAAGACTTTTATCGATATGATTATTATAATGATATGTTACAAATTCGATGTTATCCAATTGCAATCAGCATGATCAGTCATATCACGAAACAACACGGTAGCCTACATGACACCAAATTACACAATACAATTTATGTTGATAACATGGCATCAACTATTTTGTAGGACTCACATCGCATTGACATTCGGTCACTTAATTTCATTTTATGATGATTTAATGGCGTATTGATTGGTTAAATGAAATTTAGAAAGTAAATTTACAGCATAACATAAGCACACAATATTTTGTAAAAGATTAGAAATATGTACTTTTCGTCAACCTTGCCATAAGCACATAGGCCTACTTAATTTTGAACATGGGATGGATACTACCAAAACTATGTAGCATGTGGGCGTAGGCCCTACTATGACCATTATAGATTAGCATGATAATGTTCTACATTAGCTATAGAATAGCCATTAAATCTTGCTATCTACTGAAGACAGCTAATAACATTCCTAAGAGGGCATGTTGCGGGGTGCAGCCTGCATGGTATGGAGTGTTTCATTCTCAACTAAGATCGACTATCTGATTTAACCTTACGGATCCATACACAACCATCTTTAAAAAATTATGTCCTCTTATGAAATTAATCCCCACGATCCCGCCGCAGCGAAGGGACTACTTTTTAGCCAAATGTTGTTATTACATAAACATTGACAGAGTGCTATAGTGGTGTGCCCCTTCGTTTATCTGATTCACTGCGCATTAACGGAAATCAATACATTATCTTTTACGAAGCAACAATACCTGTCGAAATAGCTCAGTTGGGAGAGCCTAAAGGTCCCTGGTTCAAATCCGGAGAGTTCACTTGAACTCTGAACTGTCCCGGGTTTCGGCATTGTCTTTTTAGAAACCTTTATACTAATAATCACATAATGATATATTCGGCGGTATTACTTGAAGATTGATCTGTAAAAACAAAACAAAGTAAAACATCTTCTTCTTTTTTCGTTCATCGTAAAGAAAACACTCAAGTTTTGTATAAAAAACTTACATAACCTTATGTCATAGAAAAATGAGTATGGTCAATTTGTGTATATTCAGACAGGCATTGTCAATGGAGTTGAATAAATTACCAGATCATGACCGAATTAATGTCGCACACATTAAAGCAACAGATCGATGAATATCAAAAGAATAATGGGGGCTTACATTGATTATTTCTCGACCTCCCGTGAGGTCTAGTGGTTAGGATTCATGGTTTTCACCCACGCGGCCCGGGTTCGAATCCCGGCACGGGAAGTGTAAAATTTTCGAGTTCAATTTTGCCTTTCACGAATGAGGTATAATGTTATTTTCTTTTATCATCTATATACTACCTGCCATGCTTTTACGTGTCCTTTTCCAAGGCAAATAATGTATTCTCTCCATATATTAATAGATTGAAAACTTGAAGTGAAAAACAAGTAGTAAAGTATAGGAGGTAAAAGCCACGCAAAGACAATGTTGATAATATTCAGGAACTATTTATTTAACCGTAAAGATTATTTGAAATTGCACGTGATTTACATAATATACTGTATAATTATTATAATGATTTGTTACAAATTCCATGTTATCCGATTGCAATCAGCATGATCAGCCATATCACGAAACAACACGGTACATTACACCAAATTACACAATACAATAATTACAATTGATGTTGATAACACGGCATCAACTATTTTGTAGGACTCACATCACATTGACATTCGGTCACTTAGTTTCATTTTATGATGATTCAATGGCGTATTGATTGGTTAAATGAAATTAAGAAAGTATTTATAGCATAACATTAGCACACAATATTTGTAAAAGATTAGAAATATGTACTTTTCGTCAACCTTGCCATATGCACATACTTCATTGTGAACATGGGATGGATACTACCAAAACTATGTAGCATGTGGGCGTACTATGACCATTATAGATTAGCATTATGATAATATTCTACATTAGAATAGCCATTAAATCTTGCTATCTACTGAAGACAGCTAATAACATTCCTAAGAGGGCATGTTGCGGGGTAAATGGTATGGAGTGTTTCATTCTCAATTTGCATTTGACTAGAACGACTATCTGATTTTTGATTTTGTATTGGATCATTCCGATTCCGATAGTCTCGTCGCGGACGACACAGTCGACTTGCCCAAAGCATACACCATTTCATTTGAACTTGAAGATTTAAAAGATACACGCGTACACATTGCACTCAAATGTTGGATTGCAGTAGCTAGCCATGTAGTCATACCGTGCCTTGGTCTGTTAATCTTCACCATAATCTACAAATCACGCTAATATATGTAAGTCCATTTTCAGGTAAATATTATTAACGGATGGATCCATACACAACCATCTTTAAAATAATATCTCCTCTTATGAAATTAATCCCCACGATGCCGCCGCAGTGTATGAAGGGACTACTTTTTAGCCAAATTTCGTTATTACATAAAACGTTGACAGAGTCATATATTGGTGTGCCCCTTCGTTTATCTGATTCAATGCGCATGTACGCAAGTGAATACATTATCTTTTCGAAGCAACAATACCCGCCGAAATAGCTCAGTTGGGAGAGCGTTAGACTGAAGATCTAAAGGTCCCTGGTTCAAATCCGGAGAGTTCACTTGAACTCTGAACTGTCCCGGGTTTCGGCATTCTTTTTTATAAACCTTTATACTAATAATCACATATTGATTTCTTCGGCGGTATTACATGAAGATTGATCCGTAAAAACAAAAAGTAAAACATCTTCTTCTTTTTTCGTTCATCGTAAAGAAAACACTCAAGTTTAGTATAAAAAACTTACATAACCTTATGTCATAGAAAAATGAGTATGGTCAATTTGTGTATATTCAGACAGGCATTGCCAATGGAGTTGAATAAAATTACCGGATCATGACCGAATTAATGTCGCACACATTAAAGCAACAGATCGATGAATATCAAAAGAATAAAGGGGGCTTACATTGATTATTTCTCGACCTCCCGTGTGGTCTAGTGGTTAGGATTCGTGGTTTTCACCCACGCGGCCCGGGTTCGATTCCGGGTAACATTTTCGAGTTCAATTTTGCCTTTCACGAATGAGGTATAATGTTATTTTCTTTTATCATCTACTACATGTACCTGCCATGCTTTTACGTGTCCTTTTCCAAGGCAAATAATGTATTCTCTCCATATTAATAGATTGAAAACTTGAAGTGAAAAACAAGTAGTAAAGTATAGGAGGCTATAGCCACACAAAGGCAATGTTGATAATATTCAGGAACTATTTATTTAACCGTAAAGATAGATTGAAAACTTGAAGTGAAAAACAAGTAGTAAAGTATAGGAGGCAATAGCCACGCAAAGGCAATGTTGATAATATTCAGGAACTATTTATTTAACCGTAAAGATTATTTGAAATTGCACGTGATTTACATAATATACTGTATAATTATTATAATGATTTGTTACAAATTCCATGTTATCCGATTGCAATCAGCATGATCAGTCATATCACGAAACAACACGGTACATTACTCCAAATTACACAGTACAATAATTACAATTGATGTTGATAACATGGCATCAACTATTTTGTAGGACTCACATCACATTGACATACTTTTCGTCAACCTTGCCATATGCACATACTTAATTTTGAACATGGGATGGATACTACCAAACCTATGTAGCATGTGGGCGTAGCCTACTATGACCATTATAGATTAGCATTATGATAATGTTCTACATTAGAATAGCCATTAAATCTTGCTATCTACTGAAGACAGCTAATAATGTTCCTAAGAGGGCATGTTGCGGGGTAAATGGTATGGAGTGTTTCATTCTTAACTTGCATTTGACTAGAACGACTATCTGATTTTTGATTTTGTATTGGATCATTCCGATTCCGATAGTCTCGTCGCGGACGACACAGTCGACTTGCCCAAAGCATACACCATTTCATTTGAACTTGAAGATTTAAAAGATACACGCGTACAGATTGCACTCAAATGTTGGATTGCAGTAGCTAGCCATGTTAGTCATCGTGCCTTGGTCTGTTAATCTTCACCATAATCTACAAATCACGCTAATATATGTAAGTCCATTTTCAGGTAAATATTATTAACGGATGGATCCATACACAACCATCTTTAAAATAATATGTCCTCTTATAAAATTAATCCCCACCATGCCGCCGCAGTGTATGAAGGGACTACTTTTTAGCCAAATTTCGTTATTACATAAAACGTTGACAGAGTCATATATTGGTGTGCCCCTTCGTTTATCTGATTCAATGCGCATGTACGCAAGTGAATACATTATCTTTTCGAAGCAACAATACCCGCCGAAATAGCTCAGTTGGGAGAGCGTTAGACTGAAGATCTAAAGGTCCCTGGTTCAAATCCGGAGAGTTCACTTGAACTCTGAACTGTCCCGGGTTTCGGCATTCTTTTTTATAAACCTTTATACTAATAATCACATATTGATTTCTTCGGCGGTATTACATGAAGATTGATCCGTAAAAACAAAACAAAGTAAAACATCTTCTTCTTTTTTCGTTCATCGTAAAGAAAACACTCAAGTTTTGTATAAAAAACTTACCGTAACCTTATGTCATAGAAAAATGAGTATGGTCAATTTGTGTATATTCAGACAGGCATTGTCAATGGAGTTGAATAAATTACCGGATCATGACCTAATTAATGTCGCACACATTAAAGCAACAGATCGATGAATATCAAAAGAATAAAGGGGGCCTTACATTGATTATTTCTCGACCTCCCGTGTGGTCTAGTGGTTAGGATTCGTGGTTTTCACCCACGCGGCCCGGGTTCGATTCCCGGCACGGGAAGTGTAACATTTTCGAGTTCAATTTTGCCTTTCACGAATGAGGTATAATGTTATTTTCTTTTATCATCTACTACTTGCCATGCTTTTACGTGTCCTTTTCCAAGGCAAATAATGTATTCTCTCCATATTAATAGATTGAAAACTTGAAGTGAAAAACAAGTAGTAAAGTATAGTAGGCAATAGCCACGCAAAGGCAATGTTGATAATATTCAGGAACTATTTATTCAACCGTAAAGATTATTTAAAATTGCACGTGATTTACATAATATACTGTATAATTATTATAATGATTTGTTACAAATTCCATGTTATCCGATTGCAATCAGCATGATCAGTCATATCACGAAACAACACGGTACATTACTCCAAATTACACAGTACAATAATTACAATTGATGTTGATAACATGGCATCAACTATTTTGTAGGACTCACATCACATTGACATACTTTTCGTCAACCTTGCCATATGCACATACTTAATTTTGAACATGGGATGGATACTACCAACCCTATGTAGCATGATGTGGGCGTAGCCTACTATGACCATTATAGATTAGCATTATGATAATGTTCTACATTAGAATAGTCATTAAATCTTGCTATCTACTGAAGACAGCTAATAATATTCCTAAGAGGGCATGTTGCGGGGTAAATGGTATGGAGTGTTTCATTCTTAACTTGCATTTGACTAGAACGACTATCTGATTTTTGATTTTGTATTGGATGATTCCGATTCCGATAGTTTCGTCGCGGACGACACAGTCGACTTGCCCAAAGCATACACCATTTCATTTGAACTTGAAGATTTAAAAGATACACGTGTACACATTGCACTCAAATGTTGGATTGCAGTAGCTAGCCATGTTAGTCATCGTGCCTTGGTCTGTTAATCTTCACCATAATCTACAAATCACGCTAATATATGTAAGTCCATTTTCAGGTAAATATTATTAACGGATGGATCCATACACAACCATCTTTAAAATAATATGTCCTCTTATGAAATTAATCCCCACCATGCCGCCGCAGTGTATAAAGGGACTACTTTTTAGCCAAATTTCGTTATTACATAAAACGTTGACAGAGTCATATATTGGTGTGCCCCTTCGTTTATCTGATTCAATGCGCATGTATGCAAGTGAATACATTATCTTTTCGAAGCAACAATACCCGCCGAAATAGCTCAGTTGGGAGAGCGTTAGACTGAAGATCTAAAGGTCCCTGGTTCAAATCCGGAGAGTTCACTTGAACTCTGAACTGTCCCGGGTTTCGGCATTCTTTTTTATAAACCTTTATACTAATAATCACATATTGATTTCTTCGGCGGTATTACATGAAGATTGATCCGTAAAAACAAAACAAAGTAAAACATCTTCTTCTTTTTTCGTTCATCGTAAAGAAAACACTCAAGTTTTGTATAAAAAACTTACCGTAACCGTATGTCATAGAAAAATGAGTATGGTCAATTTGTGTATATTCAGACAGGCATTGTCAATGGAGTTGAATAAATTACCGGATCATGACCGAATTAATGTCGCACACATTAAAGCAACAGATCGATGAATATCAAAAGAATAAAGGGGGCTTACATTGATTATTTCTCGACCTCCCGTGTGGTCTAGTGGTTAGGATTCGTGGTTTTCACCCACGCGGCCCGGGTTCGATTCCCGGCACGGGAAGTGTAACATTTTCGAGTTCAATTTTGCCTTTCACGAATGAGGTATAATGTTATTTTCTTTTATCATCTACTACCTGCCATGCTTTTACGTGTCCTTTTCCAAGGCAAATAATGTACTCTCTCCATATTAATAGATTGAAAACTTGAAGTGAAAAACAAGTAGTAAAGTATAGTAGCCAATAGACACGCAAAAGCAATGTTGTTAATATTCAGGAACTATTTATTTAACCGTAAAGATTATTTGAAATTGCACGTGATTTACATAATATACTGTATAATTATTATAATGATTTGTTACAAATTCCATGTTATCCGATTGCAATCAGCATGATCAGTCATATCACGAAACAACACGGTACATTACTCCAAATTACACAATACAATAATTACAATTGATGTTGATAACATGGCATCAACTATTTTGTAGGACTCACATCACATTGACATACTTTTCTTCAACCTTGCCATATGCACATACTTAATTTTGAACATGGGATGGATACTACCAAAACTATGTAGCATGTGGGCGTACTATGACCATTATAGATTAGCATTATGATAATGTTCTACATTAGAATAGTCATTAAATCTTGCTATCTACTGAAGACAGCTAATAATATTCCTAAGAGGGCATATTGCGGGGTAAATGGTATGGAGTGTTTCATTCTTAACTTGCATTTGACTAGAACGACTATCTGATTTTTGATTTTGTATTGGATCATTCCGATTCCGATAGTCTCGTCGCGGACGACACAGTCGACTTGCCCAAAGCATACACCATTTCATTTGAACTTGAAGATTTAAAAGATACACGCGTACAGATTGCACTCAAATGTTGGATTGCAGTAGCTAGCCATGTTAGTCATCGTGCCTTGGTCTGTTAATCTTCACCATAATCTACAAATCACGTTAATATATGTAAGTCCATTTTCAGGTAAATATTATTAACGGATGGATCCATACACAACCATCTTTAAAATAATAATTATGTCCTCTTATGAAATTAATCCCCACCATGCCGCCGCAGTGTATGAAGGGACTACTTTTTAGCCAAATTTCGTTATTACATAAAACGTTGACAGAGTCATATATTGGTGTGCCCCTTCGTTTATCTGATTCAATGCGCATGTACGCAAGTGAATACATTATCTTTTCGAAGCAACAATACCCGCCGAAATAGCTCAGTTGGGAGAGCGTTAGACTGAAGATCTAAAGGTCCCTGGTTCAAATCCGGAGAGTTCACTTGAACTCTGAACTGTCCCGGGTTTCGGCATTCTTTTTTATAAACCTTTATACTAATAATCACATATTGATTTCTTCGGCGGTATTACATGAAGATTGATCCGTAAAAACAAAACAAAGTAAAACATCTTCTTCTTTTTTCGTTCATCGTAAAGAAAACACTCAAGTTTTGTATAAAAAACTTACCGTAACCTTATGTCATAGAAAAATGAGTATGGTCAATTTGTGTATATTCAGACAGGCATTGTCAATGGAGTTGAATAAATTACCTAATTAATGTCGCACACATTAAAGCAACAGATCGATGAATATCAAAAGAATAAAGGGGGCCTTACATTGATTATTTCTCGACCTCCCGTGTGGTCTAGTGGTTAGGATTCGTGGTTTTCACCCACGCGGCCCGGGTTCGATTCCCGGCACGGGAAGTGTAACATTTTCGAGTTCAATTTTGCCTTTCACGAATGAGGTATAATGTTATTTTCTTTTATCATCTACTACTTGCCATGCTTTTACGTGTCCTTTTCCAAGGCAAATAATGTATTCTCTCCATATTAATAGATTGAAAACTTGAAGTGAAAAACAAGTAGTAAAGTATAGTAGGCAATAGCCACGCAAAGGCAATGTTGATAATATTCAGGAACTATTTATTCAACCGTAAAGATTATTTAAAATTGCACGTGATTTACATAATATACTGTATAATTATTATAATGATTTGTTACAAATTCCATGTTATCCGATTGCAATCAGCATGATCAGTCATATCACGAAACAACACGGTACATTACTCCAAATTACACAGTACAATAATTACAATTGATGTTGATAACATGGCATCAACTATTTTGTAGGACTCACATCACATTGACATACTTTTCGTCAACCTTGCCATATGCACATACTTAATTTTGAACATGGGATGGATACTACCAACCCTATGTAGCATGTGGGCGTAGCCTACTATGACCATTATAGATTAGCATTATGATAATGTTCTACATTAGAATAGTCATTAAATCTTGCTATCTACTGAAGACAGCTAATAATATTCCTAAGAGGGCATGTTGCGGGGTAAATGGTATGGAGTGTTTCATTCTTAACTTGCATTTGACTAGAACGACTATCTGATTTTTGATTTTGTATTGGATCATTCCGATTCCGATAGTTTCGTCGCGGACGACACAGTCGACTTGCCCAAAGCATACACCATTTCATTTGAACTTGAAGATTTAAAAGATACACGTGTACACATTGCACTCAAATGTTGGATTGCAGTAGCTAGCCATGTTAGTCATCGTGCCTTGGTCTGTTAATCTTCACCATAATCTACAAATCACGCTAATATATGTAAGTCCATTTTCAGGTAAATATTATTAACGGATGGATCCATACACAACCATCTTTAAAATAATATGTCCTCTTATGAAATTAATCCCCACCATGCCGCCGCAGTGTATAAAGGGACTACATTTTAGCCAAATTTCGTTATTACATAAAACGTTGACAGAGTCATATATTGGTGTGCCCCTTCGTTTATCTGATTCAATGCGCATGTATGCAAGTGAATACATTATCTTTTCGAAGCAACAATACCCGCCGAAATAGCTCAGTTGGGAGAGCGTTAGACTGAAGATCTAAAGGTCCCTGGTTCAAATCCGGAGAGTTCACTTGAACTCTGAACTGTCCCGGGTTTCGGCATTCTTTTTTATAAACCTTTATACTAATAATCACATATTGATTTCTTCGGCGGTATTACATGAAGATTGATCCGTAAAAACAAAACAAAGTAAAACATCTTCTTCTTTTTTCGTTCATCGTAAAGAAAACACTCAAGTTTTGTATAAAAAACTTACCGTAACCTTATGTCATAGAAAAATGAGTATGGTCAATTTGTGTATATTCAGACAGGCATTGTCAATGGAGTTGAATAAATTACCGGATCATGACCTAATTAATGTCGCACACATTAAAGCAACAGATCGATGAATATCAAAAGAATAAAGGGGGCCTTACATTGATTATTTCTCGACCTCCCGTGTGGTCTAGTGGTTAGGATTCGTGGTTTTCACCCACGCGGCCCGGGTTCGATTCCCGGCACGGGAAGTGTAACATTTTCGAGTTCAATTTTGCCTTTCACGAATGAGGTATAATGTTATTTTCTTTTATCATCTACTACTTGCCATGCTTTTACGTGTCCTTTTCCAAGGCAAATAATGTATTCTCTCCATATTAATAGATTGAAAACTTGAAGTGAAAAACAAGTAGTAAAGTATAGTAGGCAATAGCCACGCAAAGGCAATGTTGATAATATTCAGGAACTATTTATTCAACCGTAAAGATTATTTAAAATTGCACGTGATTTACATAATATACTGTATAATTATTATAATGATTTGTTACAAATTCCATGTTATCCGATTGCAATCAGCATGATCAGTCATATCACGAAACAACACGGTACATTACTCCAAATTACACAGTACAATAATTACAATTGATGTTGATAACATGGCATCAACTATTTTGTAGGACTCACATCACATTGGGCTATTCCAGATAAAATCCGCACCCCTCCTATAGAGGAATAATATTTTGTTTCAAAAAACGTCTGGAATTCCAAGCGTTAATAGTATGGGAAAGGGGTATAGAGGAATAGTGATAATGAAAAGTTGTCTGAATTTCCAGGGCCTGACTATTGACAAATGTCTGGAATTCCAAGCGTTAATAGTATGGGAAATGGGTATAGAGGAATAGTGATAATGAAAAGTTGTCTGAATTTCCAGGCCTTGACTATTGAAAAATGTTTGAAATTCCAAAAACATCTGGAATTCCAAGCGTTAATAGTATGGAAAATGGGTATAGAGGAATAGCGATAATGAAAAATTGTCTGAATTTCCAGGGCCTTGACTATCGAAAAAAAATTGAAATTCCAAAAACGTCTGGAATTCCAAGCGTTAATAGTATGGAAAGGGGTATAGAGGAATAGTGATAATGAAAAGTTGTCTGAATTTCCAGGGCCTGACTATTGAAACATGTCTGGAATTCCAAGCGTTAATAGTATGGGAAATGGGTATAGAGGAACAGTGATAATTAAAAGTTGTCTGGATTTCCAAGGCCTTGACTATTGAAAAATGTTTGGAATTCCAAAAAATATGTTTGGAATATCAAAAAACGTCTGGAATTCCAAAAGTTATGCTACCGATCCAAAACCGAACCATAGTTGGGAAATTCCTTTTTCATGGGCAGCGCCGTATTGAGGGAGCACACCACTAAGTCTGTTTTGCGCGGCACTTCCGGCAAAACTTGAGTACGATAATAGTTCCTTTTGACCAAATGAATGTGCAAAATTGGCATCAATTTGAGAGGTAATGATATCAAATTTGTGTTTTATGGATTTTATGGATTATATATTTAATGTTTAGAACAGAAAATTCGATGAATTTAGCTGAAATATAAATAACGGGCCGATTTACACACATGGTGCATGAACGGGAAATAACCGAATATTGACTCGCGTAATCATACCATTTATTTTCGCCGACTTCTAGCAAAAAATCTTGACGATGATTTGTAGTTCATATTAAGATATGTTAAAGATCACGGATGGTTCTAAAACATATCAAAATGTCATTGATCTAGTCACTAGCACTCTGGATTTACAGCGTTTTGAATATGGAGTACTCGCCGTGTAAAGTCAATGGGAGACGACATAGTGTTGTGCTCCCTTGACGCGTGGTGTCTTTGGCTGAATTAGTCAAACTTTCAGTCGGGTTTCACCCAAATCTATGCGTAGGTTTCAGATATGTAGTTTATTTTTTCGCAATAGGCCCAAATTGTCGGTTTTACACAAAAATGGGGTGGGGGGGGGGGGGGGGGGGTTAAAGTGATATGTTGCGGACAGTTTATACTTGACTCCTATATGTAAAAAGGAATTGCCTCCTTTTGGTTGGTCCAGAATTTAGCAAATTGCGCATTACGGTTCAAATTTTGCAATAAGTCCAAATTGTCGGGTTTTACTAAGACCGGGGGGGGGGTGGGGGTGGTGGTATAGTGATCTGTTGCGGACATTTTATACTTAACTCTGGAAACTCTCAGAGGACACCGCCTGTTGACTTATTTAATTTATGCTAGTTCAATATTATCAATGACTGATCAAAATCAGTAAAATCAGCCGAAACACTTTCCAAATTTAAGCTTTAGATCTAATAATATCACGTATCCAGGTTTTATATGATGTAGGTTCAATAGTGTTTTATTATCCCCAATAGATATGATTTGCCAAACGAACCAAAACCGAACCATAGTTGGAAAATTCCTTTTTCATGGGCAGCGCCGTTTTGACGCGTGGTGTCTTTGGGTGGATTAGTCAAACTTTCAGTCGGGTTCCCCCCAAATCTATGCGTAGGTTTCTGATCTGTAGTTTATTTTTTCGCAATAGGCCCAAATTGTCGGGTTTTACAAAGACATGGGAGGGGTGTATATAGTTATCTGTTGCGGACAGTTGGCTGAATTTGTCAAACTTCCATGGCGAATCAAATCGTGTCAAGTAACCACGAATTGGACACTCGTCACATGCCACATGCTCATATTTACCTCCACAGACAAAATGAGTGTAATTCAACGAGTGGATAGTATTGCCGAGTTTGACAAGGGCCAGGGGGAGGGGGGATATGCTTCGCACAATGTTATAAAGAAAAGTCGGTTTTCACCCAAATCTATGCGTAGGTTTCAGATCTGTAGTTTATTTTTTCGCAATAGGCCCAAATTGTCGGGTTTTACAAAGACAGGGGGCAGGGTATAGTGATCTGTTGCGGAAATGTTATACTTGACTGGAAACTCTCAGAGAGGATCAGCGGACCCGACGCAATTTCCAAATTTATGCTACCGATCCAAAATCGAACCATAGTTGGGAAATTCCTTTTTCATGGGCAGCGCTGTATTGACCCGTGGTTCAATTTCCAAATTTATGCTTTAGATCTAATAATATCGCGTATCCAGGTTTTATATTGGTTGATGTAGGTTCAATAGTGTTTTATACCCAATAGAAATGATTTGCCAACCGAACCAAAACCGAACCATAGGTGGGAAATTCCTTTTTCATAGGCAGCGCCGTTTTGACGCGGGTGTCTTTGGTTGAATCAGTCAAACTTTCAGTCGGGTTTCACCCAAATCTATGCGTAGGTTTCTGATCTGTAGTTTAATTTTTCGCAATAGGCCCAAATTGTTGGGTTTTACAAAGAGATCTGTTGCGGACATTTTATACTTGACCGGAAACTCTCAGATCAGAGGATCAGCCGACGTAATTTCCAAATTTATGCTACCGATCCTAAACCGAACCATAGTTGGGAAATTCCTTTTTCATGGGCAGCGCCGTTTTGACGCGTAGTGTCTTTGGCTGAATTAGTCAGACTTTCAGTCGGGTTTCACCCAAATCTATGCGTAGGTTTTAGATCTGTAGTTTATTTTTTGCAATAGGCCCAAATTGTCGGGTTTTACAAAGACGTACATGTACAGTGATCTGTTGCGGACATTTTATACTTGACCGGAAACTCTCAGAGGATCAGCCGACGTAATTTCCAAATTTATGCTACCGATCCAAAACCGAACCATAGTTGGGAAATTCCTTTTTCATGGGCAGCGCCGTTTTGACGCGTAGTGTCTTTGGCTGAATTAGTCAGACTTTCAGTCGGGTTTCACCCAAATCTATGCGTACGGTTTCAGATCTGTAGTTTATTTTTTCGCAATAGGCCCAAATTGCCGGGTTTTACAAAGACAGGGGGTATAGTGATCTGTTGCGGACAATTTATAATTGACTCCTATATGTAACAAGAAGAGTCTTAAAAAAGACAAAACTCGCTTAGAGGGGGTTAAGTTCGAATGCAAGCAGAAATAAAGGAAGCGTATCATGAAGAGAATTGCGTCATGCCAAAAAGGGCACTCTCTTTCTTGAAATTAAGTGTTCAAGATTTGTTTTTATAATATATAATAGAGTCATAGTTATATTGTACACGGTTGTTTACATACACAAACCCCACTGAACGTGGGGTGAGTTGAAGGTCCCAAATTGGAATATTTTGTATATAATTATGAAAAGACTTATCACATCAAAGTCAACCAGAGGCAAAAACAACTAATTAATTCATGGATAATTAATAATTCATTAATGATTCATAAATAATCAATTACGAGTAATTAATGATTGATTAATGATCAATAATAAAAGATCGATTATTAATTAATTAATAAATAATTAACAATTAATTTAATTAATAAGTGTTAAAGTGTTGGAAATTTATTGTTATCTAATATTTTTCGGAATTTGGTGCCCAACAAATCTGGGGCCCTGGGCCCGGGTCCATCTGGCCCAATGGTAAGTCCGGCCCTGAGCACAAACAACAAACAACAAGCCCTGTAAATGTAAACAAAAGATTTGACACATTTTGATCACCCTGTATTTTTGTTTCACAATTAACAACGACCACCATGACTGGAAGGGCCTTGGCTTTGGATTCTGAGTTCTATTCTTATTTAAAGTTACTACGATAAGGGACGCACCATTTTATTTTATGGGGGGCGGGGGGTAGGAAGTTGGTTCGGGGAGTGATTTTTTTTTGTGGCCGCCGTAAGGGGTGAATTTTAATTTGTTTGCGAATAAACATTTTATATTTTCTTTTTTGTAAGAAAGCGCTGCAGAAAGATGCCCATATTATTTTGTGTGAAATGAATTATTGGCCTGGTAATTGCTGTGTAGACGGATGACTGGGAATTAGCAAGAAACTTTGGCACGTGTTTCCATTAAAGGCACATGTAGAGTTTGGTGTTAGATAGATTGAAGTACTTGTAAATTAAATGCTTGCAAATAAAATATTTCACTGTTCAACAGTTTAAATTTATTAAAACTTGAAAGTAGATTTTCAACTTGATTCTATTTTACATGAATAGTCATTCTGAAAATTGTCACATTCCAATGTTTGAGTTGCATAACTCCAATGGTTCTTTTTTAGAAGCACAAGATCACAATAATTTTGCCCATTGAGTAGCACACAAACTGGCTGGTGCATGTTTACCACCTTTGGCAGTAATTCACCACATTTTAGCCTATATATAATTTCTAAATGGAACATTTCTGGCACCTTTAAGATTGTGCAGTGTTCTATTTTTAAACTAAGGTTTTTTGCAGTGACACCAAGTGACACGGAGTTTGGTATATAATAGCCCGAACTACTACAACCCATACAAACTTTAGAAAGCCTGATCAAGGCTAGTAATGTATGATATATGCCAATTTTAAGTTAGTTTAGTTAGCTCCAAATATGTTTCTGTCAGCAAAGCAATACAATATGCCATTAACACCATTGCAGGTCAATATCTTGAAGGCTCTTTGACCCGGGCTTTAACCCCACATAATTGGACTGACTATTATATTATAAGTGCACAAACACGGTGATGTGGTCCTTGCGTGTTATATGAGTATATCTGCAAAATTGTGAACAGGTTGCGTATGGATAATTGGAAATAGTTATAATCAGCTGTTATCATGGTTATGATTGGTTGACAGAGTTATTTGTTGACTTGTATGGGTGAAAGTGTGAACAAATGAAACCAAGGGTACTTGACGGTTTAGGTGGCATTATTTTAACACTATACCTAGAGAACCAAATGCAATATATCCAATGATGTGACCTTGCCAGAAAATAAGTTGATCTCTGCAACGAGCGTGCTGAACTTGTACCAGTACAGGTTTGTACAAGTAGTAACAACCTCACTTCGCGAGAAAAAGGAATTGCCTCCTTTTGGTTGGTCCCGAATTTAGCAAATTGCTCAGGTTCAAATGGAGTTACCCATGCAGGTCACCCATTTGAAATCGATACTCCCTGGGTTGAAGATTAAGGTCATGTCTAGTATGGATTTATTTGGTTTATATCACTGGATATTTTGAGCGCAAACCTTTTATTTGGTTAATTACACGTGGGTGCTCCTATGTCAAAAAGGAATTTCCTCCTTCTGGACGGCAGGTTTGTTCGGCGGTCGGCGGGGGAAGGGTATTTGTTTGTGTAAACAAGGGATTTTGAAAGCTGCAAAGAGTGTCTATTTTGACTTTGAAAAAGTTTGGTTTTAACAGCGCATTGTTAGCGCTCCTATAATATTTAAAGAATTGCCCTCTTTGGTCCAGAATTTAGCAAATTAGTCCCCCAGTTTTGATATATTTTAAATAATTCCAAGGGAAATTATAAAGCGTGATTTTGGCGTACGCCAGAATTGCGCATATAATGACACTGCGCGACATAAACAATAAGTATAACTTATACTTCATATCAGTTCAGAATCCATGTTTAAAGTTCAAGTAATATGACCACATTGGTTGAACACCTGTTTCTATTTCCAAGCAATTGTGCCCGCAATTGTGCTTGAATATCGCCCTATTCCCGCTACAGTAAAACTATACAATGGACTGTCTATACAAAATGTAATGTTATGCTCCATTTCGTGTAAAATAATAAGTGACGTAGCTACCGATCTACTGGTATGCCCCCACCGAAAAAAGCCCTGTGTCCCAGCCTCAGCCTAATATTTATGCCCGCCCCAGTCTCCGAAGTGTATAGCTTAGGCATTTATGACAATTTAGAAGGACCATAATTTTTCGCGGGCGTTTGGTGTAGGCTTACAACATACCCTTACCGCCAGTGGCGTAACCAGCGGGGGGGGGGGGGGGGGGGGGGGGGGGGGCGTCAGTGACTTGAAATGGGGGGTGGGGGGGGCGCTGGAACCCTTGCCCCCAATGAAGTCAATCGGTGTGGGTGTGGAATGAGCCCCCCCCCCCCCCATTTCAAGTCACTGCCCCTTCTTGCCCCCCCCCCCCCCCCCCCCCCCCCCCCAAAATGAAAAAGTCTAGTTACGCCACTGGTCACAGGTCAATTATTGAAAATTAAAGTTTCCATAGCTAGACATGTTAACTGTTGGTAAGTATAACTCGCCCCACGGACATGTTGGTTAAACTATAACTCGCCTCACAGACATGTTGGTAAAACTATAACCCGGGACTATAACTCGCTGCACCAAGACATGTTGGTAAAACTATAGCTCGCCGAACAGACATGTTGGCAAAACTATAAGGCTATATTAGAAAAAAAAGTCTTTTGTCTCAAAGATCTTGAGTTTTTCAAAACCTAATGCGGAATGCGGTGGTTTTTTAAATCTTTTTTTTATAAATATAAAATATTGAAATCCTTGTAAAAGTGACCTTTTGTATTTAACATGATGTGATCAATGAAAATCTGTGAAACTTCTTTGGTTGTATTTGAGTATTTTTTAATATAATAATAATAATATTTTAATATACTTTCAAGGGCCCTGCATAGGCTTACAGTCACACATGGTAACAGGTAGGTAACAGGTAATTATTCTTTTTGCTTGAATTTAATATGATGAGTAATAAATGCCCGTCACGTGATGCTTTGTTTCTATTTGGCTTCGAGTTTTGAGGATTATTTGTATAGGTAAAAAGTGGTCTTAGGTGAGCAGTGGATTAGATAATTCGTTTTTTTACATATCTGGGAGAAAAATTTCAGTTTTTTTGACATAACTAGGGGCAGGGCCTATCATTTTGAAATCATGAGAATCTAAATATTGAGAAAAATATCCCGAAAAACAAATGGTCAAACTCGGTAAGCATTTAGATATTCCATTACTTTTTCAACTCACAGGGTCACCAAATACCATTTCATTATCTAAACGCTTGTAAATAGAAACAAAGCATCACGATCTGAAACAAGTCATGAAATCACTCAAGCATGCCGAACACTGTTTACTCTTAAAATTAATAAAGATACAGAATGACGAGTTATATGAAAACCCATAACTAATGACAGGTAGACAGAAAAGAACAAAAGGCTATAGAATGATAGATGAGGGG
>CM069444.1:19962508-20096395 GCA_035610835.1 Ophiura sarsii
GTATAATTCAATAATTTAATTGGTTCCTTTTTTATAAAACAAGTGCCGGGCAAATATGTTTCATGAATGTCAAAATTATTGAGTTTCATGACCAGATTTGAAATAACCATTAGAAATGCTTTACAATAAGTACAAACATGCCTAGTATTGGCTAAGTTATTCTGGAGATTTCTGTAAAATCTTTATTGTATGTGGTTAAATTATTAGTATGACTTATAGCACGAGGCAGCGTAGCTGCCGAGTGCTATAAGGAATTAATAGCACTCATCGACAGTGACCATTTTAGTGATGATTTATATGGCAGAGCTCTACCCTACACACCAGATACACACCACTTTCACAGTAGGACACCTCTCACTCACCCAGACTTAGACAATCATCTACTATTAAACACACACACACCAAGTTGGGTAATAATTACAGTGCTGTAATTAATCAGGTTATTTACGATGTCAAATTTACAGCATTCTGAAGCTGTACATTAAGTGAAATTTGTGGAATTCTGGATTGGCTGTGTATGTGCTATTATTATTATTATTATTACTAACCCTAACCCTAACCCTCACCGCATGGATATCAAACGGTGTCACAAATGTTAATGGCTTACCTAAGCTGAAGGGTTTGCCCTGTGCACAATGTTTAGTTAAATGAACATTTGCATTGAGTTCAAAATCAACACTTGGCCGATTTAAACAAACGATATCTCAAAACATTGTTTAATTTCAGAGATCCTAGAAATAATATTTTAAACTTTAATTGATCTAATATTTATCGGATAACTTTGAGATACGTAATGTCTTTACTACGTATAACAGGTCCTATTATTAACATAAAATAAGCGCCATCTTACATTTTGCTTCAGGCCCTGTCACACATACGGCGATCAGGCCAGTGATTGCACTGCGCTCAAAAAAATATCAACATATGTATAACACGCAGTGAGAGCACGGAAAACTGTCCGAAATTGTCAATATTTGAATCAAGGTCACTAAAACCTTTTCACGGGTCTGCTGCGATAGGCCGGCGCTTGGATACGCAAACACATGCCAAGCACGCCAAGCTAAACCCATCAAGATGTATAATATGTGTATGGGTTTTTTCCGCACCGTATTGGGCTATTCCAGATAATAATGAACCACCCCCCCCCCCCCCCCCCCCCCCCCCCTATAGAGGACATCGGAATTCCAGACTTTTTTTCCCACCAATTTTCAATGGAATTCCAGACTTTTTTCACAATTCAGACCGCTCCCCTATTATAGAGGACATCGGAATTCCAGACTTTTTTCCACCAATTTTTCAATGGAATTCCAGACTTTTTTGGCACATGTGCTTGGAATTCCAGACTTTTTTCACAATTTAGACCGCTCCCCTATAGAGGACATCGGAATTCCAGACTTTTTTTCCCACCAATTTTTCAATGGAATTCCAGACTTTTTTGACACATGTGCTTGGAATTCCAGACTTCTCACAATTTAAGACCGCAGGTTTTTGGAAATTCAGACACTTTTTTCTTTTCTGAACGTCATACTAAAGGAATGTATAGAGATATAATAGATTGGAATTCCAGACACTTTCGTCATGTTCGTAATGCTATCCCTGTAATTTTAGACTTTTTCCTTCTGGTTCACCAATAAAGGGCAAGCTCAAGCTACAGTGGTGGCACCATTTTTTTTTTGGGGGGGGGGCGCATTGAGAGGGGCAAAGTGTGTTTCGGGGGGGGGGGGGCAAAATTGAACTTTTTGCCCTTTTTGGTCTCACTGGGGGGGGGGGGGCAAGTGGGGGAGGGGGAGGGGCCCGGGGGGGGGGGGGCCAGTCAAACATAATGGTGTACACATGCGTGACCAAATTTTTTCCAGACACCCCCTAAACAAGTTTTTACCATGCAAGCAAAATTACCCCTAAACAAGTTTTTTAGCGCGCTTTCCTTGCAAATTTTGACCCCTAAACAAGTTCTTGCCAGAATATGACCCCTAAACAAGTTTTGTCTATTTAACGGGGAACAAAATAAGTTACCCTAAACACGTTCGACCTGTATTTTAAGCCGAGATTTTAAGCCACCCTTTTTCTTGAAAATCAGCGTTTTTGATACCCTTAACGCATCACGCGCGTGACGCGTCCAACACTGACAAACACCCCTTTTTACGCGTTTTTTTGGTCACGCATGTGTACAATATTATGTTTGACTGGCCCCCCCGGGGGGAGGGGGTCTACCGGCCGTCAGTCCGAGACCCACTAGTCCATCACCCCCGTCAGTCCGAAAAAAGTTAGGGTTAGGATTAGGGCTTATGCATGTTTAGGGTTAGGTTTAGGGTAGGTATAGGCCCTATTAGGATTAGGGTTAATATTAGGGTTTATGGTTAAGATTAGGCTTAGGTTTAGAAATGGTCAGGTTACGGTTAGGGTTGTTATGATTAGGATTTAGGATTAGGGTCGGGGGTTTGGGTTATGGTTTAGGGGTTGGATTTTTCGGACTGACTGACAGGGTTTCGGACTAGCGGGCCCTATGGTGTGCTGCCACTTGGCCCCTTGGCCTATGCTCTATCTACAAGTACAATGCAATATGTGGGCCAGGCCTACAGGACAAAATGAATTTCAGAGACATTAGTTTTAAGCCTGGAATTTTACCTGGAGTCTATGTCCAAGGAGATCATATCTGGCCAATTATTGCATTGAAATAATCAATGATCATTCATTTACTAGTATATAGGCCCGGCCTTTTTGGGTGGCGGGCCAAAGCCCGCCAACCTTTTAGCATAGAATTGCATATTGTTGCACATTTAGGTCTTTCTACATATACATGGAGGCTGCCATTTTGTTTTTAGTATATGGAAAATTGTCTAAATTATTTTGTAGTCTTTGTAAATTAATACATGTACCTATGCAGTTTATTTTAACAGTCCTGCAGTCTCTGTGATGGAGTCAAAGCTATATTTGTTTAGCCTTGATGATCAATCAGAGAGATGTTATTAGACTCCCAACAGAGAGACATAATAGCTTATCTTGTTTGACTAAGGAGAAATCTCCCAAATGGTGGGGTTGTTTAATGAGTTGTGGATGTCATATATACCTACATGTAGATTGTTCTTCAGATGGTACCCCCCCCCCCCTCCCCCCCCCCCCCCCCCCCCCCCCCCCTCCATGCACACAAATCAACTTTATTGGTTTCCTGTACTATTTTTAGACTGCTGTGATTTGATTTGTGTTTTTTTGTTTGAATGATACATAGGCCTACACCATATCCCTGGTGTTTGGTATGCAACAGATGCTTCAGAAAATGGTTACAAAACATGATTCTTTCTCTTGGATCGCCCCCATTCCATTTCAATGGGATTTTTATATAATAAACAAATAAATTCTACTTCAACCATAGGCCTAATTTTACTAAAGAATATTGGCCATATTAAATTGAATATAATTCTAATCAAATTAATTGAATATATATGACATATTTAAAACTTAAATTGAATGTAAAATTTATTCATTTCTATATTTCTATATTTACTTATTTACTTTTTATATTATTAATTATTTACATAATTATTCATTTAATCATTTTTTATTTAATAACAATTGATGATGGCCTATAAGCATGATTCAAGCAGAATCTATGACGAGCGAAACTTAATTAAATAAACGCGAGGATCAAGCAAATGATACCAGCCGAGTAATTGAAATGAATTAATGTTTTTCTCATGTTTATTTGTTTTAATTTCTTTATTTTAAAAGTAATTTTTATATTTTAATTTTTAATATGCGTGTAATTATGTATTGATTCAATTATTTTCGATTTTAAAATTCAATTTTCGATTTATATTATTATTTATTAACAGAATTATTCAACTATTTATTTAAATGTATTTTTGAAAAAATATTTTACTCATTTATATATTTCTACATTTATTTATGTATTGATCAAATAAATTGAATACATATGACTATATTTTAAAACTTAAATTGAATGTTAAATTTATTTATTGGCTTATAAACCTATTTATTTCTATATTTATTTATTTATTTATTTATTTATTTATTTATTTATTTATTTATTTATTTATTTATTTATTTATTTATAATATTACTTATTTGCATAATTATTCATTTATTTATTTAATCATTTTTATTTATTTATCTATTTGCTTTGTTTATTTGATTCAGTATTTTGTTTATTATTTTTTATTTATGCTCCAAAACCGTGTTTATCACTAAACTATGGCTGTAATTTATATTGCTTTCTAGTAATGCCATGCACGAATCTTGCACAATTATCATCTATGCGCTTGCTTCTTCTGCCACATAATTTTAGGGGTTTCTTGTTTAGGGGGTAATTTTGCTTGCAGGTAAAACTTGTTTAGGGGGTGTCTGGAAAAAAATTTGGTCACGCATGTGTACACTATTAGGTTTGACTGCCCCCCCCCCCCCCCCCCCCCATCCCCCCACACGGGATTTATAGTGACAAACTTCGAAATGCAACACTGTACCCATGGTGTAACCTTGCAATAAGTTCAACTCTACAACGAGGGTAATGGACTTGTACCGTATAGTTTTGAGCCATAATGATCAAACAGTCTATTACATCTGCGATGAAAAAGCTACAGCCAGTTTACATACACAACCACAAGCAGACCTCTATGCATGCCTAATAGAGTTCATCTGGGAATTCAACCCAAGATTACACCACTCATATTCCAGATATCTATTTTTAACTGTGATTACCTTGGTGGCCTTCCCAGCTGGCCATTTTACGTTTTTTAACGTTAAAAACACGTTTCAAGTTGGTGAAAAAAACGTTTTGATATTACGTATTAAAAACGTATATGTGTGGAGTTTTTTATGGGTTTTAATAACGTTTCCATGTAACGTTTTGAAAACGTTTATATAACGTGAAAATAACCATATTTAAATGATTTAGTCTTGCAAGATGTTTCAAATACGTTTTAAAAACATGTTTAAAACGATGTTTAACACGTTTTAAAAACGTTTCACAAACACGAAACCTAATTATAACCAATTAAAACGTTTTTGAAAACCTATATTAGATAATTGATAATTAATTGATAATTAACTGGCATTTAAAGACCAATTCAATAATTTGGCTTCTTATTAACATTCTCCAACAAAATTGTTCATGTGTTTGGGAAGTAATTTTCTTATTGCCATTTTATTATGAAATGATACATGTAGCAGAACGAAAAACTATATGAAAGGAAATAAATATACAATCCATAGTGTTACCAAACCAAAATAACCCAGGTAAGTGCGCATGCGTGTAATTGCCTACGTTTTAAAAAAACGTTTAAAAAAAACGTTTCGTAAAAAACGAAACTTATGGTCCAGGACCATAATATTTGGTTTAATTTAGGTTGTAATATAACGTTCTATAAACGTTTTGATTTCGTTTCAATCATGTGTTCGCTTATAAGTATTGTGACAACATTAATTTAACGTTTTTATAACGTTTTGATGAAACGATTTGCAATAAAAAAATATGCTTTGAAACTGTAACGTTTTTAAGACGTTTTAAAAACGTTTCACAAAAACAAAACCTAATTAAACCCAATTCAAAACGTTTTGAAAACGTTTTGTGTTTACTGGGTTAGTGGTTCAAAAGTGTCTCTGTGCATGCTCTGTGTATACACTGTAGGGGTGTGTGCATGCAGAGCCTGTGTGTAATACTAGTAAATGTTGTTCCATGAGTGCCCGTTAGGGCACGAATGGAACAATTTATTTGTACGCCTACCCATCCAATAGTCCCACTGTGTCAAACTTGAGTAATGAGGGCTCACCAAGTTGTTATGATTTCATTACTTGTTATGATTTCTAAACACATATTGTGACATACCTGTCGACCAGGACACCCCCTAAAATGATAGGTCTAGTTCTTGTCTGCAGTGACAGTTAGCTTATACAGCACATAATACATGACATAACTAAGGACAAGGGATGAATTCAGAACATTGTCTGAGCATGGTCTGGGTTGGTCTGGCATAATGTAAACATTACCTGTCATAATGTAAACACTAGCTGTCTTTGTATGGCCAGACATATCTGTCATCAGCTCCTGCCCCTTGTTGGTGGTTTATCTGGCTAAGTTTATTATTACCCTATCGTTGAATTCCTCTGGTATAAATTGTATGAGGATTTTTTTGTTTATCAGTAGGGTATTTAACAAAGTGCCTATTTGACATCAACATAGGTACATTTTTCATGTCCAACTGAATATGGCCAATACTTCCACTGTAAACAAAGTGTCTCTAGAGCTGAAATCACAACCTTGAGCGTACAAGTAAATGTTGTTCCATGGGTGCCCGTTAGGGCACGAATGGAACAATTTATTTGTACGCCTACCCAGCTAATAGTCCCACTGTGTCAAACTTGAGTTATGAGGGCTCACCAAGTTGTTATGATTTCAATACCAACAGACTGGACTGGTACACTCCATTGTGACATACCTGTCGACCAGGACACCCCCAAAAATTATAGGTCTAGTTCTTGTCTGCAGTGACAGTTAGCTTATACAGCACATAATACATGACATAACTAAGACAAGGGCATGGATTCAGAACATTGTCTGAGCATGGTCTGGGTTGGTCTGGCATAATGTAAACATTACCTGTCATAATGTAAACACTAGCTGTCTTTGTAGGGTCAGACATATCTGTCATCAGCTCCTGCCCCTTGTTGGTGGTTTATCTGGCTAAGTTTATTATTACCCTATCTTTGAATTCCTCTGGTATAGATTGTATGAGGATTTTGTTGTTTATCAGTAGGGTATTTAACAAAGTGCCTATTTCAACATAGGTACATTTTTCATGTACAAGCTGAATATGGCCAATACTTTCACTGTAAACAAAGTGTCTCTAGAGCTGAAATCACAACCTTGAGCGTACAAGTACTACATGTAGTAGTAGTACATGTACACAGATGGTGTAGTATATTGTACTTGCAGAGAGATTTTGTATTTGCCGCTCAGCTTTTCATTGTTGTTGCATAAATATTTCGCATCAATTATGTTTAAAAAAATCTCACCAACATTGTTAGGGTATTGCCAGCACATTTTCTTACAAGGTTGTTAATTATGTGAATATATCTCAATGATAGAATGATGAATTGATGGACGACATTTACAAAATATATATTAAGTAAAATTGAAATATTATGTGCATGAATATTTAAAAGGAAACCATACCAGTTGGAAACACACATCAATAATTTTTGCAGGTTCCGAATATTTATAAATGTGGCCTTTACTTATACTTTTCAGCTGATTGGTGTAAAGAAAATGTACTAATTATTAATTAAATTAGAAAAAAACATCATACATTATATTTATCGATTCAGTGAACAGAGCAGTGAATTTTGTAAAAACAATCAAAGTATCTGCAAAGTTTTTTGGGTGCATGAAAAATTAAAAGAAAATAGAAATAGTATTTAAAAATAGTGGCACTATATGCATTACTAGTAAAGTTTCTAAAATGTTAGCGTTTTGATGATATTTACATGCATTTTATTGGTCCTAAAGTAGCTCATACGTAACTTTAACTAATGAGAAGTTTTTGTTAAACGTGATTACCATTTAAAACATACAAGTATTCATCTTCATTGTCAGAAAAATTATATTTTACTGCACCTGCCTAGTTAAAAAAGAAATTGTCATGCCCCACCCCTGATAACTCATGACTCACCTTTAAAAAAAAAAGTTTGTCATCATGTCTCACCCAAAAAAAGATTTGTATGCCACACTCCTTCAAAAATGTAAATTGTCTCAGATTTGGGTAGCACATTTAGTAAGATATCCTTAGATTTCACAGGATGGCTGCTTATTATCTATTTTTAAAATGTGAAATAGCTAATTTTTAAGGCAGTGGTTACGTATACGGCTACGTAAACAGGGTGCTCCATAGCCGTATACGGCTACGGAACCGATACTCGGCGTGTTGGTTACTTAGCCGTTATGGAACCGATACTCGGCGCGCTGGCTACGTAGCCGTATATTGTCTTGAATATCAGGTGGATATACATGTATAGTGATAGGACATCCGGTCATTTCACAAATATTAAGCCTGGAAATCCATCACTTTCGTGCAACTCAACAAAATGTCATCCACAGGGGGGGGGGGGGGTGGGGGGGGGGGGGGGTGGGGGGGGGTGTACTTATTATCTGGAATAGCCCAATGAAAGATCATGTTAGCACATTATGTAGAACTATTAATTTTCATTTGAGAAACTTGTGGAGAATCCGTCGTTTTATTGATAAATCTACTTGTGCACATGCAGTGAGATCTTTGATTCTTTCCCGGTTGGACTATGGCAACTCCAGTCAGTATGCAGCCACGCGATGAGCCGTTCCTTTTCTAACCCAGCACAGCGACCCGGAAGTACTCACCCGTAGCGATACGACTTTCGTAGTCACAGTTGACCTCGTGATAGCACGATGTAAATGAGCTCTTTTCATGATTATAGTCAAACATTTCAAACATATTTGCCATGAAATTGTAAAATAAAAAGGCATGTGATGCAAATAATATATCTAAAATTATCTGTGAACTTCATGACATGTTGTATTTTCGGTGCAAATTATTGCTATCACACACACCCGAATTCTAGAAAAACTTTCCGAAACTAAAACCAAATCCACGGTAAATGATTCCCTTTTGAAGAATTAGGCACCAATTTCATCCATGGTATCATAATATTCATAGTCTTTTGTAACTAGAAACATGATTAAAATATTATAAAATTATTTAGTCTGGTCAAGTGAATGATTATAATATAGCTCCTCGAATCTTGTCTCGAGCTAAATTCATTTCGTACCGTCGTTGGGTTGTTGATGAAGTGTTTAAATCTCACGGATATAACTTGTTTCGCTTGATAGCTCTGATGGTAGAGTGTTCGCTTGGAGAACGAGAGGTCCGGGGTTCGAAATCGATCCTTCTGCTTTACACAATTTCATATGATATTTTTTTCTCGTCAAAATAATTTTTCACAATTTCATCACACAAAATGCATGAATTCGGACGTTTTCATTGCAAAAACGGTATTTTTTTCCAAAATTTCAATAATGAATTCAAACGCGGGCATGAAAATGAAGCGCGGGGGGGTTACGGGAAACTAAAAATCAAGTTAGCGAGGCCTAACGGGGGATCGTAAGTTTCGTTTTCTGACCGAAAATCGGTGAAAATCAGACTCGGTTTTTCTTATCAAAAAAGAAGTCGGGCATCAATGTGTTTGATATGAAATTAAAGCTTAAAATTCCGTTAGTACGGAAATTGCTCTTAAAATATCGTACGAATTTTAGTCCAGTCAAGTGAATGGTTACAAGAAGCAAAGTCAAGAAAGTTGTTAAATTCTAAAATTAGCGATAAAATCACTGTTTGTGGACTAAATATGTCAGATTCGGCATCATATTATAGAGAAAATTATGAACAATCCATCTACTTCGCCATCATGGCTGCCAGTTAACCCTACCTCAATTAATTCAGGGAAAACAAACTTCTCGTAAGGTTTTAGCGCAAGGTTGACATCCTGAAATCGATCTTTGCGTGGGTTAGAAATCGGCAAGGTCACTCATTGAAAGCGATACCTGCGTGCTGACTGATGTGGTTTTTAGGCGAACGGTGTAGTTTCACAGCGTGAAGTGTCTCGACTGGACAACCAGGCCAATGTAAATTTTGAAAATGTGGTGGTTACATTTATTTCGCGATCGAACCAACTACTGCGAAAATAATAACGCGTGAATATATTTATTTTGCGTATAAGTCTAAGTATGTGTGATCATGTTGTGATGAAGCTACACAAAATAACAAAGCCAAAAACATACAAAGCACTTGAAAAGCTGCAATGTGTGAAAAATAAAGCGTGCGAAAATAACCCCTTACATAATTTAACCATATAAAATAACATTTCTGTTTGGCTGCCAGTTAACCCTACCTCAATTAATTCAGGGAAAACAAACTTCTCGTAAGGTTTTAGCGCAAGGTTGACATCCTGAAATCGATCTTTGCGTGGGTTAGAAATCGGCAAGGTCACTCATTGAAAGCGATACCTGCGTGCTGACTGATGTGGTTTTTAGGCGAACGGTGTAGTTTCACAGCGTGAAGTGTCTCGACTGGACAACCAGGCCAATGTAAATTTTGAACATTTGGTGGTTACATTTATTTCGCGATCGAACCAACTACTGCGAAAATAATAACGCGTGAATATATTTATTTTGCGTATAAGTCTAAGTATGTGTGATCATGTTGTGATGAAGCTACACAAAATAACAAAGCCAAAAACATACAAAGCACTTGAAAAGCTGCAATGTGTGAAAAATAAAGCGTGCGAAAATAACCCCTTACATAATTTAACCATATAAAATAACATTTCTGTTTGTTTAGATGTTCTGTTTCGCATTTTTTGTATTTGGTAGGCAATAGCAGATTACTATAGCACATTTTAGTTGGGTTTGCATTGCATACAACAGTAAAAACCAGTTATCATTAGGCCAAATAAAAAATAATAATAACATGTTTCACGTCCCTTCCCGTTTCCTTTTTTGAAGATCTTGCAATTTTATCTTTATTTTGCAAACTTTCAGTCATAACTTTAAAAATAAAATGTTTCAGAAGTTTAAAAGCTTTTAAACATATTCTATAGCTTTGCAAATCGTATCATAAGTATTTGTGGAGAGTTTGTGTATAAGGGAAAATTGAGTAGGCCTATACCGAAAATTGCGTGAGGTAAAAGTTTGAACAAGTAAAAACTCAGTGGATCTCATTTTTTCATTTAAAACTGCCCTTTATATTTCATTTATTCCAAAAGTTAGGAATAGAAACTATTTATTATTTTATTTGGCCTAGATACTCGTTCCTCCTTCGGGAAATTCGTAAACAACATTCCACAACTGTACGGCTCGATTGCGATAAATGGGTCGTTATACGGCTGATTCCATTATGTTGAGTAGGGTAGTTAGGAATACTATTCATTTATTTATCACACATTTTATTACTCTTTGTGCATATACACAGAAAAAAATTACTGAGTCAAATGACTCATT
Organism: Ophiura sarsii; assembly: GCA_035610835.1. Taxonomy (NCBI): domain Eukaryota; kingdom Metazoa; phylum Echinodermata; class Ophiuroidea; order Amphilepidida; family Ophiuridae; genus Ophiura; species Ophiura sarsii. The sequence goes on from CM069444.1 coordinate 19,973,544, forward strand.
TTGGTGAGTCTTTCAGTTGTCCATGTAGTGAGACACTTTGAAGTTAAACTGAGTCATTTGACTCATCCATAATGAGTCAATTGACTCACAAATGCAATTAGTGAGTCTTCTGACTCACCAAAAATGAGTCAATTGACTCACTAGTGACTCACCAGACTCGGTAATGGGTCACCTGACTCAATACTAATGAGTCAATTGAGCCTCCTGACTTGTAACTTGTCAATTGACTCAATAATGAATCAAATTGGGTCATTTGACACATTTAAATGAGTCACTTGACTCACAGATAATATTAACTGAGTCGAATGACTCATTTTGATGAGTCTTTTGTTTGTCCGTGTACTGAGACACTTGGACGTTTTACTGAGTCAATTGACTCAGGTTGGGTGAGTCAATTGACTCAGACTGGAATTTTCAGTTGAGCCTCAGAATAGCATTGTTTTGTGACAATTAAAGACTATCACAAACATGGGCGGTGATCTCCGAAAAGTGTTAGTTTCTGTAGACACTGTATGTTGCCCATTATTAAGCAGGCACTAAGTCCAACAAATAATGAAGTTAAATACATCCACAAGCTTACTGCAGTGTAACGACGAAGGTCCAACACTGTAAGCTTACTAAAGGTAAAAACACCCCCAAATGCAAAAAAAGTTACTGTTCTATCAGCTCCAGAAATTCCACATATTACTTATGAGTCTATGCAGTGTTTAATAACAAAGAAGTCCAAAAGAAATGACACAATTTGTGTCTTCAATTACTAACATCATGAACATACGCTATATAGTCACCAGTCCATGTGCAAAACAAAATGGCAGATCTAATAAATAAAAACAGCCTCGCTTTCATTTCGTATTTGACTCATTATTTTTATGAATGAGTCAAAATTCGATCTTGACTCATCTTTCCCTGACAAGTGAGTCAATCTGGCAATACTGTACTGAGTCACTTGAAATTTGACTCATTAACAGATTATGCGTGAGTCAACTATGATACACTTAGTGCAATAAGTGAGTCAATGTGTATGTGACTCACTTAAAATGAGTCAATTGACTCAGCAAATGAGTCAACTTATTGATGACTCATTCCAAAATTGTCGAAGTGAGTCAAATGACTCGGGTTTTTTTCTTTCTGTGTAGGTATAACAAAATACCTAAAAACGTAAGTTAAATAATTTATATGGACATGCAATAGAACAATAAGTACTGTAAATGGTCCCAAATCTGTCCAGAATTAAACGTTATCTCTTGAGACATTTTATTTGTTCCCACAATATAATGAGATGTACCAGTGACCCTGCTGACCCTTGCCATGAAACGACCTCGTGTGCTGGCCAGAACGCACGTGCATGTGTTGCATAATACCACCAATTTTGACTGTTTCAAGTCCTTATGGTTACAGCGGTTTATGTTGGCGTATGATAATCACAGCATGGTCACTGCGAGATCGCGCGCGACAAGATTGGATTGGCATAGGACCGCTGTACTGGTATCAAATGAATGGTGGTAGACAAGGGATGCGTGGTGGGGGGGGGGGGGGGGGGGGGGGTGGGGGGGGGAGAAAATAAGGACTTGATTTCAAGTCTATGTCCAATTAGCTACCAAACTTGACAAAAATGTCAAGGTTATCATCATTTGAAAGTTCAAATTAATGAAACTTTGACTGCCAAGTTCTTATTGGTGTGCCTCAGTATTGCCAAAAGGGTTTAGATCGCGAGCGATCTGAAAAAGGGTACCTGGCTGCTGAAAATTAGTAACTCCCACAATATACAGCACGGTCGATACCTCAGAAATACACTACAACAACAAGTACCGTATACACTATACGAAAAATATTATTTGTAAATAAATCTTCACTTGATTCTGTTCCGTGCTCACAGTGTCAAGCGGGGCCGAACAGTATTTGATAAAGCACGGAGCTTGACAAAGAAGATTTCTTGATGTACCCTATCTTGCTTAGCGCCCCTGCAGTACCAGCAGGGCTTATCACCAAAACAAATAGTGCAACACATGTGTTAAAGTAATTAACAACTGGAGGTCGTCTGACCTCTACCATAGTAATACATGTAATAGAAGTTGAATCCCAACTAAAACTTGTATTTTTAAAAATAATAGGGTCTTTAACAAAATCAAGAGAGAACTACACATGAATCATACTTGCAACAGTATTTTCTTAAAGACCCTCGTTTAACAACTTTATAAGCATTTGATTGCACTGTAATGTCAATGGGAATTGCCATTGCGGATTAGTCATTTTTTGTTTAGACTGTGCCTGTTTTTTGACTGCGATTCTTTTACTGTGCGATTTTATTTATTTTATTTATTTATTCGGACATACACTTTTGGAACAGTGGCAAAAGTCTTCTCGACTAATGCGTCCATAAACATTACACGATGTTTTAAATACAAAAAAGGAAATATTATATACAAATATTTACATGGTAACATAGATTCATGCAAGGTTAATGCTACGTGCGGTCCATGCACGTTTCAAATATGATTTACACATCAAATATATGAAGTAAGTGAAAATCATCACTTGCAGTAAGAACATCATTTGAAAGACCTAGCATAAGACACAATTTTATTGTTATATTACCCGATATAAAGATTCTCCAAAATTCTTCTAAATTATGTAGTAATATTTGTGACCGTGCGAAATAATTTGACCATGCGATTATTTGTGACCGTGCAAAATTTTGTGACCGTGCGATTATTTGTGACCGTGCATAATTTTGTGACCGTGTGAACTTTTTTGACAGTACACATTTTTTTGATCCCCCCCCCACTAACGTGGAATTCACAAGGTGTCTGCAAAAAATAAAAACTATTTACTATTTTGGGGTGCTTGTAGGCAATGGGGACCTCTACACCCCCCTCCCCCAATTCAAAAGGGTCTGGGGACGCCCCTGCTCTTTGTGATCGCCGCATAAATGGTCCCGGCATAGGTGACCTCAAGAAGTGAACGCCATCAGTATTATATCATACATGTATATATGCCTAGTCTGTCTCACAGTCCCCCAAACAGCCTGTACTTCTGTGAAATATAGGCTGTGCAGGAGATTAACTTTAAAAAAAGTGACAAGGGAAGTTTGGATTTTCAGACAATTGTATAAAAAATGTGTTTGGAATTCCATACTTTTTTGGCGAAAAGTATTTTGTCCTCTATAGCCATGTCTCAAGGTTGTTTGGATTATCAGACAATTTTATAAAAATGATTTTGGAAATCCATACTTTTTTGGTCGAAAATCATTTTGTCCTCTATAAGTGCAGCAAGAAAGAGCGCCTGGAATTCCATACTTTTTTGAAGTTTGATCTGGAATTCCATACTTTTTTAAAGTTTGATCTGGAATTCCATACACTTTTCATAGAGGGAGTCATGGAATTCCGGACTAAAACATAAAAATATATTTTGTCCTCTATAGGTGCAGCAAGAAAGAGCACCTGGAATTCCATACTTTTTTGAAGTTTAATCTGGAATTCCAGACACTTTTCATAGAGGGAGCCATGGAATTCCAGACTAATAAATGAAAAAATAGTTTGTCCTCTATAGGGGGGGGGGGTCATTATTATCTGGAATAGCCCATTGTATGATTACATTTTACAACAGCCCAATTTAAATACTGAAAATAGAATGTATAGATTAGATTGCAGACAATATTAACCTTTCCGGCGTGCAAATAGTATATCAACTCGAATTGCTACGTCTTTTAATAGCATACTGGCATACTAAGTCAAATGTTCATTGTTACAAGTCAAGCCTCGGTGATGCCTCGGATGTTCAATATTAACATAATAGTCACTGTATGAGTTGTCCTTATGTGTAACCTTTACATTAGCTTAAAGGCGCTGGAACTGACAATTGCGCAAATAGCACATAATAGCAAACTTATTGCAATTATTATTACGGCTGCAATTATTGTGCAAAATAGCGCAATTATTATGTAATCTCGTTTTTAGAAGGGCTATTGACATGCTATAGGTACGTGCTATTTTAAAACTCTGCTGACAATTGCGCAAATAGCAAATAATAGCAAACTTATTGCAGGTATTAATATTGATGCAATTCTTGTGCAAAATAGCGCAATCATCATGTAATAGTGTTTTTAGAATTGCAATTGACATGCTATATAGCGCAATTTTCAACAAATTTGGAATTGCAGATAGGTGCTATTTTAAAAATGGGTTTGTAGCGTCAATTGCATGTAATTGCATAAAATAGCAGGATTTAGATAGACATCGCAATTGAAGTACAAAATAGCGCCATTGTCATATCTTCGTGCTTTATAGGTGCGCGCTATTTGCGCAATTATGCTATTATGAAAATTTCAATATATGGGCCGTAAGTGTTGTAAAGAGCGTGCGCGCTATTTGCGCAATTATGCTATTATCAAAATTTCACTATGGGGCCGTTAGTGTTGCAAGAGCGTGCTACTTGCGCAATTATGCTATTATGAAAACTGGGCTCTTTCCAAATAGGCAAATAAAATCTGTGGTTATCTCATACTATATATACACATTTTCAAAGTTATCGCTGGCAGAGGGGTTTCATAAGTTGCATAATATTCCAAATATTGTCCGCCGTTTTGACAATTTTTTTAATTTTTTGCCGAAGAAATATTTGTTTCGTTCACGCGCTGTCCTCTTGGTTATATCCCCCAGTAGCTTCCAATCCATCGTAAATATGACCGTACGGCGGCAGAGTCTTAGCCAATTCTTTCAGACGACGGTGGACACGAACGGCCGTTAATTTTGAATTTCCGTTGGTTTCAATGTAACAATGAATTTTAATTATTGATGGTCGATTATGATGGTCGATTTTTGTCCAAATACGAGGGGGTATCATAAAGTTTTAGAAATCACCCAGAAGTGAAGGAGCCAGAAACTTAATTTTGTTATGTGATCCTTTAGACATCTTTACTTAGTCCCTGTGCAAAGTTACACATTTCTCCTACTTTTTATTACCTGTCCACAGACCGCCATTGTAGAGATCCTCAGATTGACCGCCATCGATTGATTCTCAGATTGTCTCAGATTGTGTTATTCCCAAAACAGCAATAAATAGTTTAAAGTGTTGACAGAAAGGGTCAAAGGTCATGTAGGGGTCATTAGAGGTCAATGTGTGTACACCCCATGTTACCCATAAGTTTATTGTCACCAAGCTTATTTGTAATGACCTTTGACCTCTTTCTGTCTAAACTTTAAACTATTTATTGCTGTTTTGGGAATAACACAATCTGAGACAATCTGAGAATCAATCGATGGCGGTCAATCTGAGGATCTCTACAATGGCGGTCTGTGGACAGGTAATAAAAAGTAGGAGAAATGTGTAACTTTGCACAGGGACTAAGTAAAGATGTCTAAAGGATCACATAACAAAATTAAGTTTCTGGCTCCTTCACTTCTGGGTGATTTCTAAAACTTTATGATACCCCCTCGTACCATGATCAGTCGTTCTTTAAAAGTGGCAAATGAAATTTTGATGCGATATGAAAACCAAAATCATACTAATACTTCACATATTTTTTTATAATCGGCTTCTTTTTGGCCACTCTTTATATACACTCTAAGAAAAAAGGGGGCTTCGGGGGTTCTTGGCTGTCCCGTATATGAACCCTTTATAGAACCTTAAAAGGTTCCCAAGTCCAAAAAGAACCTTTAAAGGTTCTAAAAGAACAAGAAATGCGTCTAAAAGAACGAACAAATGCGTCTTTAGAACCTTCAAAAGGTTCGCTACAGATGTTTTTGGGATTCTTTAATAAATTAAAGAACCTTTAAACCCTCAGGGTTCCATATACGGGACAGCCAAGAACCCATGAACATGAAGCACCCTTTTCCCAAGAGTGTAGGCCTACTTTTAGATACAGTAATCAAATGCATGCCCAAAAATGCCCAGATGATTGGTCGTTCTTTATAATCAAAGACAAAATGATGGGTCGTTCTTTATATTCAAAGATCATGATTGGGTTGTTTTTACTTGATTATAATAAAAGATGTCCAAATATTATAATGGGTCGTTCTTTAAAAGCGGCAAAAGAAACTATGCCCAATGATGGCTCGTTCTTTGAATGCGGTCCGAGGTGAAGGGGACCCTCTTACCATGCTTACGCGTAACCTCCCAGCTTTTTGCCCACTTTTACATAAGAACCCATGAACATGAAGCACCCTTTTCCCAAGAGTGTAGGCCTACTTTTAGTTACAGTAATCAAATGCATGCCCAAAGATGCCCAGATGATTGGTCGTTCTTTATAATCAAAGACAAAATGATGGGTCGTTCTTTATATTCAAAGATCATGATTGGGTTGTTTTTACTTGATTATAATAAAAGATGTCCAAATATTATAATGGGTCGTTCTTTAAAAGCGGCAAAAGAAACTATGCCCAATGATGGCTCGTTCTTTGAATGCGGTCCGAGGTGAAGGGGACCCTCTTACGCGTAACCTCCCAGCTTTTTGCCTTACTTTTATATAATGAATTTCAATGCCCAAAGATGCCCAAATGATGGGTCGTTCTTTATATTCAAAGATCATGATTGGGTAGTTCATTACTTGATTATAATAAACTGTCCAAATATTATGATGGGTCGTTCTTTAAAAGCGGCAAAAGAAATCAATTAAGCCCAATCATGGCTCGTTCTTTGAATGCGGTCTGAGGTGAAGGGGACCCTCTTAGGCGTAACCTCCCAGAGTGGAGGATGTTTATATAGAGCCCCGCAGGGCTCCGGAAGACACAATAATCAAAATCATACTAATACGTTATACATATTATTTTTAAGGCAAGCATTTATTAGTAAATCGGCTTCTTTTTTGCCACTTTTTACTTCAAAATCATACTATTAATACGTTATACACTATTTACACGCAAGCATTTATTAATAAATCGGCTTCTTTTTGCCCACTTTTATATAATGAATTCCAATGCCCAAATGATGGGTCGTTCTTTATAATCAAAGACAAAATGATGTGGGTCGTTCTTTATAATCAAAGATCATGATTGGGTTGTTCTTTACTTGATTATAATAAACTGTCCAAATATTATGATGGGTCGTTCTTTAAAAGCGGCACAAGAAATTAAGCCCAATGATGACTCGTTCTTTGAATGCGGTCCAAGGTGAAGGGAACCATCTCACGCGTAACTTCCCAGAGTGGAGGATGTTTATTAGAGCCTCCGGAAGACACACTAATCAAAATCATACTAATTAATACGTTACATACAATATAAAGGCAAGCATTATTAATAAGTCGGCTTCTTTTTAGCCACTTTTTACTTCAAAATCATACTATTAATACGTTATACACTATTTACACGCAAGCATTTATTAATAAATCGGCTTCTTTTTGCCCACTTTTATATAATGAATTTCAATGCCCAAATGATGGGTCGTTCTTTATAATCAAAGACAAAATGATGGGTCGTTCTTTATAACCAATGATCATGATTGGGTTGTTCTTTACTTGATTATAATAAACTGTCCAAATATTATGATGGGTCGTTCTTTAAAAGCGGCAAAAGAATTTATGCCCAATGATGATGGCTCGTTATTTGATTGCGGTCCGAGGTGAAGGGGACCTCTTATACGCGTAACCTCCCATAGTGGAGGATGTTTATATAGAGCCCCGTCCCCGCATGCGCTCCGGAAGACACACTAATCAAAATCATACACTTTAAAGGCAAGCATTTATTAAAAAATCGGCTTCTTTTTGGTCATTTTTATATAATGAATTTCAATGCCCAAATGACGGGTCGTTCTTTATAATACAATTACATGACGAACTAAATATTTTAATTTCGATTCAATGAGAGTTATTAGATGAAGAAATAGTTAGGCCTATCGGTATAAAGGTTAACCCCGGCCGATAACCAGTCAACCCAATTTTTAACTTTGTAACGAATAAATTACCTCATTTACTTTATAACGGGATATCAATGACAACTATGATATTCATTATGTTTAAGCATACCAAGTTCCATAGTATGGACAAATTCATGTAACGAAATTAACACCTCTTATAGTTATGTCTCTATGGTAGTCATTCAAAAATACATTCTTTTTGACAATTACATGCACCTATAATATATGACGATATTCCCAAATACATATACAATTACAAATATTTACATTGTCCTTAAAAGAATTAAGAACGAAATTATAGGGGTCGTCCATAATTTTCGCCATTTTCAGTTACGTACAAAGCGTACGTAAGAGGGGGGGAGGGGGTCGAAATATACTCCAACCGTACGTAACTTAAATGGCGATCTTGAGAGGCGGGAATCTTTTTTAAAGTACAAAATAAAATAAAATTTCGCCATTTATTGCGTACGTAACTCGAGGGGGGGGGGGGGGGGGGAGGGGGGTAAAAAGTTACGTACGCTCTGTACGTAAGTGAAAATGGCAACACTTCTTCATAATAGCATAATTGCACTTTGTTTACCGATAAGTTGAGAAGACGCCACACAGAGAACTGGTATATTGGTAGCTATTTGGCACCATGCGAATTTGAAAGTAATTTATTTCAAACACATAATTGACGACTGCAATTTATCCACATCGCATAACATAGCAATAACATTACATTTTTTGCAAAACTTTATAGAAGAAATCATGATAGAAACAATTTGTTTAAGGCCCGCTAATTTATAAATTAACTGTCAGAGATTGAGGTCAGGAGAATAATTTGCCACTCAAAGAATACCGACTGACTCTGCGTCTCACAAGAGTCAGCCATCCAGCATGTTAATGTCTAGCGGACGCGAAACCTAGATTGAGTGTTGAAATCGATTTCTCCTGCCATATCCAAAGAGGGAAAGAAATTCCCAACGAGAAGTAAAACCTTGATCGGATACAAATTAAAAGCAAAGGGGATATTTACCCTTGTAAGCCAGATGATTAGAAGAAAATTAATAAATAATACATTTTGTGACCTTAATTGATCGCGACTTGACGACTATAAGACATTAAACAGAATATATATAATATTATCTGGGCTTAAATGTTTTGATAATCAAGAAACCGCCTGCATGGCTACACTTATCCAACATAAGTTGAATATTTGACACTCATAGATCGTGGGGCTAACATAAATCCAACAAGTTGAATATTGACACTCATAGATTGTTGGGCTAATTATTTATCCAACATAAGTTGAATATTCGACGCTCGTAGATTGTGGGGCTAAACATTCATCCAACATAAGTTGAATATTTTGACGCTCATAAGAGTGAGGGGCTAAACATTTATCCAACATAAGTTGAATATTCGACGCTCGTAGATTGTGGGGCTAAACATTTATCCAACATAAGTTGAATATTTGACGCTCATAAGAGTGAGGGGCTAAACATTTATCCAACATAAGTTGAATATTCGACGCTCGTAGATTGTGGGGCTAAACAATTATCCAACATAGTTGAATATTCGACGCTCGTAGATTGTGGGGCTAAACATTTATCCAACATAAGTTGAATAGTCGACGCTCGTAGATTGTGGGTCTAAACATTTATCCAACATAAGTTGAATATCCGACGCTCATAGATTGTGGGTCTAAACATGTATCCAACATAAGTTGAATATTCGACGCTCGTAGATTGTGGGGCTAAACATTTATCCAACATAAGTTGAATATTCGCGCTCGTAGATTGTGGGGCTAAACATTTATCCAACATAAGTTGAATAGTTGGCGCTCGTAGATTGTGGGTCTAAACATGTATCCAACATGAGTTGAATATTTGACGCTCGTAGTTGTGGGGCTAAACATTTATCAAACATAAGTTGAATATTTGACACTCATAGATTGTGGGGCTAAACATTTATCAAACATAAGTTGAATATTTTACACTCATAGATTGTGGGCTAAACATTTATACAACATAAGTTGAATATATGACACTCATAACATTCATCCAACATAAGTAGAATATTCAATTATTATTATTATCATTCATATTGTAACTGTTATCAAAAATAACATCCCCAACATTATTATGATATATGGGAGGAGGGTGGGTTTTAATAATTGAACCTATTCGGATGGTACCAAAAAGCATAATGACCAAGAGTGGCCGGGTGAACGTAAACCAAAAGGGGCGGTTGAATGCACCTCAACACTGATTGGATGAAAAGGTAACTATGACGCCAATAAAACCCCACATCTCACTTCCGGTCAACAAAGGAGTTTTCGATCGATAAACTCTAGAAAACTTTAATATAGTAGCACGCTCTTTGCTGCGCGCGACAGAGTTCAATAGCGGAATTGCGCAAGTAGCACGCTCTTGCAACACTTGCGGTATTTAGTGAACTTCCATAATAGCATAATTGCGTTAGTAGCACGCTCTTGCAACGCGTACGGGGTTTAGTGAAACGTTCATAATAGCATAATTGCGCTAGTAGCACGCTCTTGCAACGCGAACGGGGTTTAATGAAACTTTCATAATAGCATAATTGCGCTAGTAGCACGCTCTTTGCAGCGGCAGAGTTCAATAGCGGAATTGCGCAAGTAGCACGCTCTTGCAACACTTACGGTAGGCCTATTTAGTGAAACTTTCATAATAGCATAATTGCGCTAGTAGCACGCTCTTGCAACGCGTACGGGGTTTAATGAAACTTTCATAATAGCATAATTGCGCTAGTAGCACGCTCTTTGCATCGGCAGTTAATAGCGGAATTGCGCTAGTAGCACGCTTTTGCAACGCGTACGGAGTTTAGTAAAATGTTCATAATAGCATAATTGCGCTAGTAGCACGCTCTTGCAACGCGGCAGAGTTCAATAGCAGAATTGCGCTAGTAGCACGCTCTTGCTATTAAAAGCGCTATTTAAGCTATAATCAGTTATAGCGCCTTTCTCTACATTAGTCAATCAGGTAGTCAGTGGTAGATAATGATCTCTTATAGATACTTGAAATCTATCCATTTAGTCCTGTATATTGAAGATGTCTTAGTTCCTATGAAAGGCAAATATGACTTTTGCAGCGGTTTTCTGGGTTAAAACCAATGACTAATGTTTATAGACTGTTCAAGAGATATCTGTAATTTAGAACGGTTTTAATCTACTGACAGGTAAGTGAGTGATATGCAAAAGCGCCCTCATGTGTTTCAGCACTTTAACGGTTTATATCTCAAAACATATCTGGAAAACGGGAGCGGTCATAACTCATAAACGCAATGTATGATTGTAATGAAATTTAGCACAGATGTTAAGAGAAGTGTATTGTCTACAAAATATTGAAGAGATTCTTTTAGTTTTGCTTTCCTTTTTAAATTACATAGTGAAATCACCTGATTGGCCTGGTTACCATGGCAACCAATTAAAAAATCAGGAGTCATTATTTTGTGAGTATTGTTCTAATACATCTATCCCCCAAATATGATCCCAGTGGGTTATTTGGTTTTTGAGTTAGACAACCGGGCGTGAAAGTTGTGTAAAATGGTTTTCTAACTAGGCCAATTCTGACTCAACCACCGCCCCCCCCCCCCCCCCCCCACCCCCCTTCAGACAAAATCGGCTTTAGAAAGAATGGACGTCGCCATAGGCCATATCGATCGAAGCTATGATGAAACAGTTACGAGATTCCCACATCTCTGTTTCATGTATTGATATTTTGGATCTATGCATTGAATTCCTGGGTGATTATGTGCGGCGACCTGTTGCTAATGAGGCGGTTTTAGTAACGATGACGTCGCAATATTGTCACAGGTTGGGGATGTGTAGTTTAAATTCGTTTTATTTAATATTATAGTTCTGTGATCAATTGAACTGGTCAACATACATTGGATAATTATTTTATCATCATATAATGCGTGGAAACATAAATAGCCCTGTTCTCCTTTAAACATGTTTAAAGAAGGTCCTTAACACCTAGGTAGGTACATCCAAACAAATGTGACCGTTGATCATGTGTATTGATTCACACGTGCGACATTTTATCATATCCTTATCATTTATGCTTGTCTCCATTTGGCATAGTGTCAATATGTTTATATCATATGTATAAGTGAAATAGATAAAAAATATCCAGGTTAGTGGTTATTATTATCAAAGATAGAGTGGACCAAAGATAGCAACGAACCACCGAATTTGAACATCAAAAGGTTATTAAAATGAAACAGATCGCTATACTCTTAATACATGGGTGGGCTAGAATGATCTTGATCAAATTTTATAAAATGATTTAAGTAATTATTATTAAAAAGGCAAGTGAAATACAATGGGCCGTATTCTCGTACTAAACACGGTTTTAGCTTAAAACCGTGTCTAACTAAACGCGTGTCTAACTAAAACGCGAGTTTATCTTTTAAACAACCTGTTTAACTAAACACGGTTTTAAACTCTACACATCTCGTCCCCAGGGTGGTTGTGCGTTACTGTATACATGTATTTATTTTTGTTGTGGCCCTAATGGGTTACAATAGATATCGACTGAATACCTCAAACGCACGTGTATTTTTAATACTACACGATTTGCTTGGCAGCTTACACCGGGCACGGTTGAGTAATCATTCAAGGCATACAGTTCGTGTACTTGTTTAGTTGAACGCGCCTTAAACTACCCCCATACCCATGTTTAAAGTTAGACACTTTTCAGTGAGTTAGACGCGTGTTGAAGTAAAACAAATGTACGAGAATCGCGTTTAGTTAAATTACTAAACGCTGTGTCTAAAGTCAAAGTTAGTGAGGTTAGTGATATGGAAAGGTAAAAATATAAAAACGTTCGGGTAAATCAATCGTCTCATTTGGAATCGTCATTCAGTGTGTAATTGAACAAAATCAATAAAATCAACCATAATCTACCTACTACATGTTGATAGTTATTTGAATTGAGCAGGAAAACATATTTCCATCCCCATTATCCATGACATCCCATAGATAGAATATTTGATTTTTAGATTTTACATTTACAATAGATTGAAAAGTTCATCTGTGTTGAAAACAAATAAATTAAAATTGAATTTCAGGTAATTTTTATCTTGTATTGAGAACGAAAGATCAATTTCAAATTAATACATTGACATCGAATGTATTTTTATCATTCTATCATATTTTCATTATCTGCATGTTTGTCCATTTCCAACCAAAATACATTACGAAACTTCGACTTTGATCGATATGATATCATATCCTAATCTTAATGAACCTTCACATAGTTACCTTTAAGATCAACCCGGTCCGGCTTTCGATGCTTCGATATCAGAATTTAGTTGCAGATAAAGCGTCCACCTAAATAGTTCGAGAGGTCGCGAGTTCAAATCTTTGAAGCGACCTAATGATTTATTTTATTTCTCGACCACCTCGATGGAAACATTAATTATTTTCATCACTTCCACCTCGTGAACATTAATTATTTTCATCACTTCCACCTCGTGAACATTAACTATTTTCATCACTTTCACCTCGTGAACATTAATTATTTTCATCACTTTCACCTCGTGAACATTAATTATTTTCATCACTTCCACCTCGTGAACATTAATTATTTTCATCACTTTCACCTCGTGAACATTAATTATTTTCATCACTTCCACCTCGTGAACATTAATTATTTTCATCACTTCCACCTCGTGAACATTAACTATTTTCATCACTTCCACCTTGTGAACATTAATTATTTTCATCACTTCCACCTCGTGAACATTAATTATTTTCATCACTTTCACCTCGTGAACATTAATTATTTTCCTCACTTCCACCTCGTGAACATTAACTATTTTCATCACTTCCACCTCGTGAACATTAATTATTTTCATCACTTCCATCTCGCGAACATTAATTATTTTCATCACTTCCACCTCGTGAACATTAATTATTTTCATCACTTTCACCTCGTGAACATTAATTATTTTCATCACTTCCACCTCGTGAACGCAGTGAATTTCAAAACGTAAATAAGTACTGACCCAAACTAAGCCCATCAAAAAATGTTCGGATTTAAAAATAAAAAAAATCGCCTATGTTCATAATGGAAAGGTGATGAGTTTATCTTTCTAATAATACTATCTGTAGCAATTACTTATTTAAGTGTTTAGCAGCGTGAATTGAAAATACGGAAAGGTCTCTATCTGAAGAGTGCCTAAATCATCAGCATGTTGTCCTCAAAGAGTCAATAGACTCTAAACTGCAGTTGTCAATAGGTCAATGTAACACTTCATGGAACAGATGACAGAGTCGATCGTTTGAGTACAACATAGTGTAGCCACATTTTGATTGAAAACTCTGCACATTCTCAAGCTCGTGGCTGAGCACTGAAATAAGTGATTAGTACGCATGTGATATTGGTTGATATAGGAACGCATCAGTGTCCAATCATTGATTAAGTATCAGAACATTATTTTAAATTGGTGATTAAAGAATATTTCCTAACCTTTTGAGGATCTTATGGGTTTAAAAAGTAATGGCTGTTGCTACGTGATATGATATCGACATGATATACGGTATTTAGAGGTTTCACTGTAGTTAGCTGCAAAGGTGTTCATAATGTGTCTGTATACGCCAGGGGTTCTCAACCTGGGTGTCGTGACCCCCATGGGGGTCGTCTGGGGGTTTCCAGGGGGTCATGAAGGGCTCATAAATATAGGTTTTGGGGGAACCGTGTTACATTTCGCTTTAAAAAAACCCAAAAGAAACGTTCAAATATGCAAAATTTCCTGCTCATTGCGCTCGCATCCAAACTAAGCAGTTTTATTTATGATATCCGGCTGGAGTTTTTTATTCTATTTTTGTTTTGGGGGTCACGGTACTGACCAGGAATGTTAAAAGGGGTCGTGGGGCAAAAAGGTTGAGAACCACTGGTATACGCGAACGCGTACTATAAGCGTAAACATTGACGTGCGGTTAACGTTAGTAATAGTACAATAGACCAGCACGACTTTAAAATGCGGATTTTGCGTTACAACACCACAGCAAGACGCGGAAGCGAGTTTGTCCTATCTGACGTAGACAATAATTGCATTACAATGAGCGCATTATGTATTTGCTTATAGACTAATTTGTGATAGCTTTACCTTTACCTTTACCTAGACTTCGTCAACCTCCGGAGGCTGAAGCTCTCTTTCAGCATCTTCCATCTGCGTCTGTCTTGTGCTTCTCTTGTCCATGTCGTTCTTCTGATTCCACGCCAGTAAATCATTTCAGTCCTTGTAGACGACAATCAAAACTTTTTTTTATCAGCTGGCATCCTGTGGCCCAATGATTATAGAATAAGTCAGAAATGGTACTTATTGCTCCCGAATGTTTAAAGTTGTAGTTTAATCCTAATATTTGAACTATTACCTAATACTACAGTGCAAAAAGAAATATTTTCAATGCATTTTGTAGGTTTTTTGGGTGTATTTTAATTGTAAATGTTCTGATATCATTTTTCAACTTTTTCTGATAAATGAGGGCGCTACACCAATTGTCCAACTTTGGGGGCCAATTTCTCAGAACTTTCGGGGATATCGTATATAATTGTTTTGATTTAATGATCAAAGATATCATGAAATTTAAGAAAAATGTCAAATTGAAAAATCCAGTCGCTTTATAAGCGAGAAAATGGGCATTTTGTAACACTCATTTAGCATGTAATCGTATAGGCGAACCATTTGGTGGTGTGAATTCTCGAATCTGTATTCGGCTAGCTCTCTTCATCTTTGTTTCTGCCTGCCTCTTCTCCTTTTGCCTGTACGGGTGTTGCCACTCGGGTGTTCTTATTGTCCACCGATTATCATTTTGTCTTGAGATATGTCTTGCCCATCTCCATTTCATTTCCTTGATTTTTTTGATGATGTCTTTTACCTTGGTTTTATAACGAATGGTAGTGTTCTTTTGTTTGTCTCGTTTTGTTATAATTAACATCCCCCTTTCCATAGCTCACTACGCTACTAGAAGTTTCTGCTCAATTTCTTTGGTTGTTGACCAAGTTTCGGCACCGTATGTCATGGTAGGTAGCACAAATTGATTGAAAACCCTTGTCCTTAATGTTATTAGTATGGTTTTATCGCATAACATGGTTTGTTTCTGCCGAAGCAATTCCAGCCTGCCTTTTCTATCATGACTTCCTCTCTCCATTTTGAAGTCCTTGCCAAGATATTTGTAACTTTCTAGTTTTTCAATCGGTTCCTTGTCGATTTCGATGGACAACTTTGTTGGAAAGTAAGTCATGAATTTCGTTTTTCCTTTGTGTATTTTCAGACCAACTTTTCTGCTTTCCGTATTCAGACAGTTTAGTTAGGCCTCCATTTCCTTCACTGAGTTAGCTCAAAGCCAAGTCATCTGCAAACATGAGTTCTGTTAACCGCTCTCCATCGATGAGTATCCCTCTTTCTCTCATGTCTATTTTCTTGAAGACCTCTTCCATTGCCGCAGTGAAAATCTCTGGAGAGATTTGTCGCCTTGTCTCACACCCCTGCTGATTTTGATGGATTTTGAGATATTCTCGTCGATATGGATTCTCGCCGTAGCGTTAGTGTACTGTATATCCTCTAGAATTTGAACATATCCTTCATTTATTCCTATGTTCCTTAATGCTAGGAAGAGGCCACTATGCTCAACTGAGTTGATAGCTTTCTCATAGATAAGACCTAAACAGGTAAGGCCTTGGAAAAGATATTACAAGTGATATTGGAGGAGAAAATACAAAATAAATACAAAATGTCAAATATTTCGGAATTCTAAAAGTACCGTGTAAAATAACGACTGAAAGCATTATCATTTTATATTCGTTGCAACGAATTTTATTTTTCATTTTATTCGTTTTTTAACAAATTCAATATTACAATCAAACTTTAATTACTTAATAAGAATATTGAATACGCTATATACAATTGGCATGATACCTGTGCTTGAATATTTGATTATGGAAACACCTTGCGAAAGATTAAGCTGCATGTATAACAAACGAGGACATCTTGAGTTGCTTCACCATCATTTGTGGTGTGCAATTTAGGTTTTTAATGTTGTATCAAGAATGTGAAATACATGATGAAATGAAAGATACGGCTGACACGATTAGAAAGGTTGAACATTTGGTTCTACCAAAAGAAATATTGCTAGTTTGCATAGATGTCGAAAGCATGTTTACGGCAATTCCTCAAGAGGAAGCTTATGAGATCGCAATGGAAACGCTCGCGAAAGTCGATCCACGCTCTTGCAAACCTAAAATGCCTAGTTTGGCGTTCATGAGTAAACTAATCAAATTAGTTTTATACCGCAACGCATTTCAATTCAACCAAGATTTCTTCCTTCAAACAGCTGGATGCCCAATGGGACTAAAAAGTAGCCCAAGTTTGTGCTGCTTGGTAGTAAATAAACTTGTTCAAAGAATTATGAACATGGATGAAAACGTTATTTCGTTTTACATTTACATGGACGACTGTTTTCTAACCTGGAAAGGTTCGCAAACAGATTTGGAAGCTTTTATTGCTAGAATAAATAATCTACACCCGACTTTAAATTTCACACACTCAGCATCAACACAAGAAATCCAGTTTCTGGATTTAATAATCTACAAAGGGGAGCGTTTTAGAACGCTGAACATCTTAGATGTTAGATGTTTCACCAAACCCACAGAAACGTGGTGTTATCTAGATAGATCATCATGCCATAATCACGCAGTTTTCAAGGGGTTTATCAAAGGCGAACTTATCAGATACGTACGCAACTCGAATAATCTTCAATCATACGAAGATAAGAAAGACATCTTCACAGAAAAACTCTTAGCAAGAGGGTACACTAAAACAGAAATACGCACAGCAGCAAGCGAAGTTGCTTTTCAAGATAGAAACCAATTCATTACAGAAAAACCAAGCAAAGACAAAATTCCGCTAGTTTTCAAAATGAATTATTACCCACACATCGCAACCAAACACATCAAGAATGCACTCCAAAGGCACTGGGACATTATCCAAGAACAGCCGGACCTAAAGAAAGTTTCCCCGGATCTTCCTATTATAGCTTATAGTAGGACAGAAAATCTACGGGATTCTTTGGTCAGGGCACGACTACAAGTTCTAGATAATGAAGTAGAATATCGCGACGACGATCCACGCGAAGGATCTCAAACTCTACACATGTTAGAGGACCTCCTTTTGGAGAGTCGGGGAATGGAAGATTTTTTTCCGTCGCTATCTTTTAAGAACGACGATTTCCCCTCTGATTCATAGATTTTGAATTAGTTAATATAGAAGGAGTTGGGACAAGTTTCCCTTATAAAATTAATCATAAGATTAACCCTACACACGGTCAGTTAACCGTAAGTTTACACGGAAGTTTTTCCCGTGGGCACTTTTCAGAGCCACCAAACTTCTAAAGTTACATAGTGGACTAGTAAGTCCCTATTTTAAAAACAACATTTTAAAGAGTTACACGGCTCACCAGCTGGTCAACCGTATTTTAACCAAGTTGTACTACGCATTTTAAGTACTACTATTAATACATATGAATTACTACGGTAAACAAGCGAGTTTACCGTTGATGTTATTTTTCTATTACTAGTTATATGAAAAATACATCACAGGAAGAAAGATAATTTTCTTCTCTCAGATTTTAATTTATCTGTTGAAATTAGCATTGGTCTTATAATAGGCCTAAGCAGTATGTTACTGATGAGGAAGTGTCCGAAACATATGTCTAATAAACTGCATGCAAAAACCAGAACCAGTGAGTTACGGGTTTTTACTTTTTTCAAATCTTTATAGGTTAAGATTACACCTATATTTCATATTAATTTACTCTTTATTCATTTATTGCATTGATCAACCTTTTTAGTAGGATGAATATCTCCTTTTAGTTGATATTCTACTCTCCTATTACTTTTGGTTTTATTTAATTATTTATTTGGTAATGATTGGGCTTTTTTACACAAATATTCTTAGCTATAGAATATTTTCAACCTAAGCGAAGGTTAATGTCTCTACAAATTAGTATTTTGCCGCCAATTTTATTTCATCAGCTCTACCCAGACAGGTAGAACTAGCACAAACAAGGCGACGCATTTCATTGGTTAACGGAAAGCACGGTCCGTTGATTTCGATACCTCCAGGATCCTATTGTTCTCATATTTCATCAGCTCTACCCAGACAGGTAGAACTAGCACAAACAAGGCGACGCATTTCATTGGTTAACGGAAAGCACGGTCCGTTGATTTCGATACCTCCAGGATCCTATTGTTCTCGATTGTCTCCCTATATAAGGATACGCAGTCAAGCCAGACAGCATTCAGTAGTCATCATGAATACACTTAGCTCTAAGTTCACCAACGCACTCAGCATGTCCGCTACAGCATCACGACAGCATTCATCAGCTCCTGCCAAGTCTGAGCAGTCGAGCCCAGATTCTTCACCCATCACACCAGGTCAACCTCAACGTAAAAAAGAATCCCCGCCCCGTGGTCAAGTACTATCCAAAGTTAATAAAACGGAGGTTAGTGACCACCTTCAAGTAGTGGAGCGCGCCGTAGTGGCCCACGCTATCTTGAAGCAAAAGCACACAAAGTTGCAAGAAATGTTTAAAGGCGAAAGGGAGGTTCCTAGGGAATTGCGTGGTGACCGGGGTCTACCCGGCCTTGCTCCAGGCTGTAAGTTTTCAGCCAGGGCGAGGATGCAAGCTGAGGAACTTCAAAAAGCACACACAAACGAGTTCCTGGACCTGTGGGTGACGGACATGGAGGAAGTTGTCTTGCCGGACGCGCTGAGCCGAGTGGAATCCGACATGCAGAGAGCCAACGACAAGATGAAAAAGAACATCCCGGAGGTAGAAGTGAAGACGGCGCTAACCCACTTTCTTAACGAATGTTTTGCAATGAATAAGAATATAGACAGCCTGATAGAGCAGCGACGACAACCCAAGAAACGAAATCAGAACTTCAAACAGAGCCGAGAGGACCACCCAGCAAAAAGAAGCCGGCAAGATACCCGCCGGTACAACCCCAATCATCGCCGGGGAAATTGGCAGAGACCAACTGAACAGCAGAGGCAGTAGATACCTCTGATCACCTCAACGGCTCTTTTCAGAGCCACTTTTCTTCAGAGGCAGCATTGTCCTCTGATTCCAACGGCTCTTTTCAGAGCCACCCTATCTTCCAAAAAGAGTTTTGTGAAATGTCAGAGTATTATTAAATTACATATTCAAAGTTATGAATAATAAATTAACATTTAAATTCGTTATTTAATAAAAATTTAAAAGCAAGCAAAGAAGCTTTGAGTCATCAAATAAAATAAAAATCCTATCCTCTCTCAAATAAAGTTACATTTTTAAAGCAAGTCAGCTTTTGAGTGAACTGGGTCTCAAGTTTATGAAACCCCTCTTTTCCGTGTATTTATTCAAAGAATTGAATTTACATCTTAAAGCAAGAAAGCTTTATATTTTTGAACGGAACATTTGTTGGTTCCTCTAAACCTTGTCTCATTCATAAGAATGATTAAAAACATTCTTTATTATTCAAAGAAACGAATAACATTCACTCCTGTAAAGTTTTACGGAATAAACCTAATGTATCATTCTCAGCAATGAGTATACTTTCAGATCAGTTTTTACGAAATAAAACTATGATATCTTTCAGAAAGATAATTTGATTGATTCTGAAAAGTTCCCACGCGGCATAAGTTTTTGCCGCGTGGCGCCTATTCTTCAAATTTATTTAATTTATTAAATAAATGTTTTCTGTCTTTGGTTGCTTCATGTTTTAGACTTTCCAGTTTTTGAATTTCTAATTTTAAGCAGACCGCAATCGGTGTTTTAAATAGAGCTATTTCTTTTAGTCCGAAAGCAGGTACCCTTGGTACCCTCCCACCATTTATAAAATAATAAATCTGTTGATGATTTGTTGGTGGTATAATTATACGCTGCTCCCTGGTCGAGTCATGTGTATTTATTTTTAACTTGATATATTGTTAGTTTGTTTGTAACTTCTTGATCATTTAGAAAAAAAGCTTTTGTGTTATTGCATATACTACATCACAGCATCACACCATACATCATACATAAACATAAATAATCAATAATGACATATCACATATAGCATATATCACATCTCTTAATCAAATCTTAAGGCCCTGTCACACCATAGCGTATGGCTTGAACGTGGTCTGAACGTATGCCGACGTATTCAAAAAATAGCTCGAAAATTGTCAGAGTCCAAGAACGTCCAAGAACGTCCAACTTCCCAACGAATTGCGTAGGAAAAGTCGACATCGTAGATGGAATGGACGTATCCATAGCGTATCCATAGCGTATTAAACGTAGCTTATGACTAACGTATTGATAGCGTATCACTAACTTATAACAAACTTATGACAGCGTATCAGAGCGTATGCGATCGGCGAGCGTATGACCAACGTATGCTTAACGTATTCGAAGCGTATGTCTGCCGTGTTCGACGTATCCTCAGCGTATCCTCGGCGTACAACGAACACGTGGCTTATGCCGCTGCAAAAATTGAGTTTCGTACACGGCGGGACAAGTGTTGCCAGTTCAAGTAAACGCAGCCTAGATGATAACTATTAAAATATCTAGAAGGGTAAATCTATAGGTCCAACCTATAACTTACGACAAGTAACGTACCTCTAACGTATGTCAGCGTATGTCAACGTATGTCTAACGTATGTCAGCGTTTGTAAACGTATGTCTAACGTACCACGAACCTATCGGGAACTTATGCAGAACGTAAGTTAAGCACACGTTGAGTACGTCGAGAAATTTTGAACATGCTCAATAATTTTTCGCGGGCTCGACGTGTTCAAAATTTTCACAACGTATCACAGCGTGCTCTTAACGTAAACGACGTATCCCCAACTTACCCCTAACTTGTATCAGCGTACACCAACGTACGCCAACGTATTTTTCGATATTTCGCATACGTTGTCATACGTTCAGGCGATACGCCATGGTGTGACAGGGCTACCGTACAGCTAGCGTATGTACCGTACAGTTAGCGAGCATTCGGCGTTTTGGGAACTTATGGAGGGTTTGAGTATATAAATGGGTCCCTTGAGTATCTCATCCTCACTTCTTCATGGTCTGTCGTGCTGAACACATCAACCCATCATCATACGCTACGAATACGCTACGCTACGTTAAGTATAGTTACGTTAAGCATACGTTAGTCATACGCTCGCATACGCTGTGATACACTGCCATAAGCCTTTACAGAAGTTTCTAATTTGAAGTTCTAAATATAAGACACTTCAGGCCCTGTCACACCATAACGTATCGCCTCAACGTATGCCAACGTATGCGAAATATCGAAAAATACGTTGGTGTACGCTGATATAAGTTAGGGGTACGTTGGGGATACGTCGTTTACATTAAGAGCATGCTGTGATACGCTGTGACAATTTGGACCACGTCGAGCCCGCGAAAAAATATTGAGCATGCTCAAAATTTCTCGACGTATTGAACGTGTGCTTAATACGTTCTGCATAAGTTCCCGGTAAGTTTGTGGTACGTTAAATATACGTTGACATACGCAGACCAACGTTAGTGGTACGTTACTCGTACGTTACTCGTAAGTTGGTATACGTTGATGAACGTAGGCTGACGGGTAAACGTACAGCCAACGTAGTGATAACGAGTTGATAACATATATGTGCCGTATGTCTAACGTATGCCTCACGTATTTCCAACGAGATTCGACGTATTCTCACGTATTCACCTTATGCCGGGCGATCGTGTAAGGCCCTGTCACGTATCCATAGCGTATCCATAGCGTATTGAATGTATACATAGCGTATGACTAACGTATTGATAGCGTATCACTAACTTATAACATACTTATGACAGCGTATCACAGCATATGCGAGCGTATGACTAACGTATGCTTAACGTATACTTATCGTATTCGTAGTGTATGTCTGCCGTGTTCGAAGTATCGTCAGCGTATCATCGACGTACAACGAACACGTGGCTTCTTATGCCGCTGTAGCACGTATAAATACCGCGCCGATCTCACATACTCAAGGGACGTTCTTGGACGTTCTTGGACTCTGACAATTTTCGAGCTATTTTTTGAATACGTCGGCATACGTTCAGGACACGTTCAGGCCATACGCTATGGTGTGACAGGGCCTTTAGTAAATCGTGATGTTTCCCATATTGGTATTTGCTAATAGTTGATTTGACAACAATTATACACGTATTCATTACTTCATGAACAATCGCGATAGCTGCGTACCAAGTGCGTTCCCATAAAATGAATCGTTATATGAGAACGTGCACGCCGTGCGCAGGTTACTAATAATTGCCCGAAAGTATTGCGCCAAAGTGTTTGATTGTTTTGCTCATTGACCGACCAATCAAATTAAAGCCTCACGCCCCTGAACTGAATATTCATTGGGTCATGAGGAAACACGATTAATGCTTATTTCAGATTGGTTGAATGATAAAAATGTTAATGAGGGGGTGTCAACATTATTAGGCCTACCATTATCATCTGACAAATAATACATCTCTTAGCAATATCTTTATGTCTATGTTATACTGTTGCAAAAAGTATTTTTTCAATCTCTTTCCATATCGTTTTGATTTTCTTACACATATAAAAGAAGTGTGCAATGTAATTGATTTCGTTACAAGTTTACAAATATCATGTTGTGTTAAAAAAAGAAAAGAGGTAAAAACAAATTACTGTCAGAGAAGGTTTTTTGTTTTTGTACATTATTAGGATGATTTTATTTCTAAGTATATATAAATATTTATATTCTTCTATTTTGATGATTAAATTGTTTTGTTTACAAATCCAAATATCTACTCACATGACTAGACAGTTTCGTCTTCCCGATCGGAAGACTTCATCGGTAGTGTCTTGATCCACTTGTTTTTCCCGCGAGATTTACTAGCATTCTTCTATTTTATTTTTACACTAGGCAGTCTATTTCATAAACCAAATGTATGTCTATTGTACTGTTAATGTGCGATTGCGGGGTTGCAGCACAGAACAGAACAGAGCAGAACAGAGATACAGAACGGTACATAAATTAATCCCACAATGCAAAGGTCGCGTATCAAACAACAAAATACATGCATTTACCTATGGCACAAAACCATTGTGTTACGTTACCATTGCAATGGGAGATACCCTTATGCATTATGGGATTGAATTTCGACTTCCGGTGCCAAGAACCAGGGGCGTAACTAAGGTCTTCAATTGGGGGGGGGGGGGGCTTGTGGGGGGTCATCAGGGGGAATATCTGACTCTTTTTTATTTAGTATACATAGGTATATATAGATTTTGCCATTTCATTTGGGGGCATCAGGGGGGAAGCCTTCTGGCAGGAGGAGGGGGGGGGGGGTGACCCCTGCCCCTCTGGTTACGCCACAGCAAAGAACTCTTTATTAGAATCATCATTCAGTGTGTAATTGAACATATTCAATAAAATCAATAATGATCTAACTGGTACATGGTGATAGGTAGTTCAGTTTAAGCAGAAAACAAATCCATATTTTTCAGTTGAAAATCAAATTCCTGTCCAAAAGTGGCCAAAGTGGGATTCGCACTCTTTTTACTGAATTGATCATATCTCGGGAGTTAAGGGGTGATAGTTAATGGGATGAAGTATGTTTGATAGAAGACTAATAGGGCTTACCAACAAAAAACGTGGAATGTATTTCTAATTATTTGATTGTCCCTTTTTTGACACGGCCTGTATCTTCCTTCATTGGCATGAAATTATGATAGTAAACCACGGAATAAAGCCTATCATTGCGGATCCGAACCGCAGAGCCAGGGTGCAAGGGATCGCGGCGCATGTAACCGCCTAGAGCGGAACATGTTTATACAGAGCCCCGCAGGGTTACGACAAATATCTGGATAGGCGAAACGGCGGATAATAACATCTGTGATATATCGTATAAACTAATTTTTACTTTAAACTCATCTTTATTTTTTTTAGCTCTTTGACTAATTCCATCATGTAAATCCCATAAAGATTCGGATTTCGCTTCATATTCTTGCTCCATCTCTGCTAATATTTGCTCAAAAAATTATTCGCGTTCCATCCATGAGGGTATGTGTATGTTCATCTCGTGAGTGTTTTTGGTATCACATGTTTTATATAAATGTATTTTATATTTATATTTTAATGTATCTCTTTGAATGTATTTAAATATTTTTATAATATTGTAAGTGCAATGCAATTTGGCTTGTAAGCCACGAGTTTGTATTTTTCAATAAACCAATCTATAATAATCTATCTGACTGATCTGTTCTTGCCTGTGTTGCATTTTTATTTTTACTTGAAGAGATTACGTACACGCTCGAGATGAAAGGTCTCAATCTCGTTTTTCTTTTCTTTTAGACTCTCTTTTAGTTTACTTTGTTCTGCTTCGTATTTCTTCAACAAAGCGTCCCTTTTTTTGTCGACTTCTTTCATTAAGAGAGCCTCCTCGGCAGTGTAGTAAAATTCGGAACTTAATACACCGCCTCCGTTTGCTTCAACCAGGACATCGATTTTCTGAATTAACTTTTCAACCTGATCCTCACGTTCTTTATCTTTCAGACGATTGTTGAACACCACGTATCTGTATCCACAATCCGCTAAGATTGCCTTTGTAAATGCATTGGAACCGTGCACATACTCATCAGGGCTTATTCCATCCATTTCTAAATCATCCCCACCAGTGAAAACTATAATTGTATAAGGATGCCCCTTATTGCCTAGTAATCTACAGAGTCTTGTGTAGGTCTCATGACGTTCTTGTGTACCCCTACCTATTTTCATCACCAGGAGAATGACATGGGGACCTGGGGCTGTCAAAGCTGCAAATCTTAATATTTTGTTTCCAATTTCTTCGTCAGAATATCCAGGGCAGAATCCAGGTGTGTCAACGATAAGCAGATTGCGGCCAACCACAGTAGCCTTGTAGCTATCGCATTCCTTCGGGCCGGATCGAGAAACAGGTTTGGACAAAAAGACTGTGGAGCCAATTATGGTATTTGCCGTGGCGCTCTTTCCTTCACCCGATTGACCCACCAGAACAATTCTGTACTCGGTTGGCTTGGTCGAATGGAAATCTCCCGATAACCTCGGTTTTGATTCTGGATATTAAAATAACAATAAAATGAAATATGTTATAATTAGTGCCCTTCTCGTCACAGACTATAGTAAAGGCTACCTCAGTTAGGAATGGATTTGGCAGTTGGGTCAGAGGGTCACGGTCAGGTTTAGGGTCAATGTTAGGTAAGGCAAATTCAGGTTAGTGAACCAGCGCTGTATTCAGTCTACACAATTACAAAATAATCTCGACGTAGCTCATAATGTATGTTCACACCATCAGAAAAATCACGAATATAAACAATGGGTGCATGCTATCGATATAAGGACACTTTTTGTAGCTAGCCTATCATCGAAAATTGATTCTTGCAACAATTGTTTGTTTTATAGGACCGTATTGAGACGACGATAATTACTACAGTACCACGCGTGTGATAATGATCACGCTCGGACGTCGATAATGAGCGCACCTTATGTCTAGCCATGAAAGTATAATATACTAGACCTATTCGCTCGGATCTGCAATTAACAGTCTAATCTCAACCGACAGTGCCAATCAAAACAGACGGTGCCATTCTTAACCGACAGTGCCAGTATCAACCGACAGTTCTACGTCTCAATCGACACGAGTCTACCCCCCCCCCCCCCCCCCCCCCCCCCGCCCCCCTCTCTGGCTACGTTGCTGAGAATAGTCCCATTCAAATCAGGGAGTCTATATCTTTGGAGAAGTATCTTCGACGGTTCCGTGGACGATAATTCACTTCGAATTAAAGGTAGTGATGTTAGATGTTTAAGGGTGTTTTGTTTACAAAATTTACTCTATATTAATGCTAATCATTATAATTGGCCATTATTGTTGTTTCTACTCACAAAAAAGCAGCAAAACTTGATTAAATCAATATTGAAACATGTGGTAATATCATCGCTATTTGTATTTAAACTTTTTTTTAAAACGCCTTCTATGTAATATCGTATGTAATTTTAATCGAAAAGAAAAATAGCACACACATTTTTTAGCACTTTGTCAAAAAGGTGAAATCACCATGTTTGATAAATCCGATATTCACTAAAATTCTAATAAAATAGTACAGTAATGAAAAGATGATGTAAAAACAACGAACCTAATCCCATCGATTTTGATGATGACAAAAATTATTGAACTTTGGACATCGATGGGTACTAATCATTTTGGGACAGCCTGTATGATGATCTGGACATTGGAACCTATCAACTGTTTTTGTTTGTTTTAAAATACTAAGGAAGTTTTCAACAACCACACAAAAGAAAGTGCACACAAATTGACGCTCGGGGAACTTTTGGAATTAGGGTTTAAAGTTGGTAGTGTTTATTGCGTCATTAGAAATATTGACACGATGGTTTTCCATGAAAATGATTACGTATTGTGTCTACGGTCTTATACGAGCTGTGCGTACATAGAATTCTCAATTCAAAATACACATCGAAAAGCATGTTGTAAATATAATCCCGGACCTTAAATAACAGGACAATCATGCCTATTGGTACAGGAAAATGTAGCTCATTAACATAATTTCCATGATACCCATCGTGTTGGAGCATGCGATTCATGTACATACACCCCTACACTGAAAAATAATTTGGTGTCATTTTGACACTAAAACAAGTGTCAAAAAATGGGTCCTCAGTTGGCCACCTAAAGTTGTCAAATGGACACCATTATGGGTGTAAAATATGACACCTTTGGGTGTCATATTCATTTTGACACCTAGGGTGGTTACCTGAGGACCCATTTTCGAAAAATGTCATTACACCCCAAATGGGGTGTAAAATTGACTCTCTTAAGTGTCATATTGAGATACATTTACACCCTAATTGGGGTGTAATTTTTGGAAACGGGAAAATGGGTATTTGTCACCTCTAGCACATGTTTACGAGGCGGTAAGACTGGTAAGTACCGATCTGCTCCATTTCCAGACATTTTTGATAATAATTATGATACAATTAGCGTAATGTCAGACGTCCGTATGAACCACTGAGCCAGATGAATCGGCGGGCTATATGTAATGTTGCACTTATCATCGTATGCTGCATGACGAACACACACATAGTACTAGTAGGTCCATGCACTGACACACAGTCCAAAATGAGTCCTGACTCAACAGCCTAACAAAATGCTAGTCTCTGACTATGAAATTGTAATTTATTTCATCAGTTAGTTGGCGCAATATTAAACAACATGAACAAGGCTTACATTACGCTAATTGTATCATAATTATTATCAAAAATGTCTGGAAATGGAGCAGATCGGTACTTACCAGTCTTACCGGCTCGTAACATGCAGACAAAATGGCGACGAGAAAACGCATGCGTTGATATGTTGATAGACGCCCAATTTGGGGTCAGAATTACACCAATTGGTGTCATGCTGCTTCGACACCTCTAAAAACCGTGAGCTACCCCGCCAACTATTGACGCCCTTTGAGTTATTTCAATTAATCTGACACCAGTTTTGGTGTAAATCACTAAATAATCACTGAAAGGTGTCCGTCGGACACTTAACGGTGTCACCGTACATTATGTGCAAACCCATATCATTGACGATTACACCAATTTTGGAGTCAAAATAACACCTTTGTAAGTGTCATTTACAGTTGACTCCAAGAAGGTGTCGCTGTGACACCAATTTATTTTTTAGTGTACATAAGAGGATTTATAGGGCGCCTAATCATGAATATCTAGGCGCCATTACAAGAATGAGAAGCCACAAACAGGCAAGAGAAACAAAAACAAAATACAAGCTAAATTACTGATAAGGATATAGGTGAGATTTCAATGATTTTTTGAAACTGTGAATGGTTTGTGCTTCACGGATGGATATGGGCAGTGTGTTCCAGGTGCGTGGACCGACGACAGAAAAGGCATGATCACCAACTGATTTGGATGTTCTGGGAATGTGAAGTTTGGTAGCGTCCATAGCAGATCTAAGAATACGAGTACCGGTGACAGTAGACAATGGTA
The DNA here is from genome assembly GCA_035610835.1 of Ophiura sarsii. NCBI lineage: Eukaryota > Metazoa > Echinodermata > Ophiuroidea > Amphilepidida > Ophiuridae > Ophiura > Ophiura sarsii. The sequence continues at coordinate 20,002,488 of CM069444.1, forward strand.
GATGAGTGAAAAGAGATATCATTGCACAAATAAGATGGAGCTTCATGATGAACATATTGGTACATGATAACAAGAAGTTTGAAGTTGATTCTCTGTCTGACCGGAAGCCAGTGTAGGCTGTGAAGGTAAGGCGATATATGATCACGACGTTTGAGTTGGAAAATTATGCGAGCGGCTTTATTTTGGACACGCTGGAGTTTGTTTAGATTATTTTCAGTGAGACCGGCTAGCAAAGAATTGCCATATTCCATGCGAGATGTGACGAGAGATCGTACAATGTGATGACAGGTTTCTGTGTCAAGGTATCTGCGGATACGAGCAATGTTGTAGATCTGGTAATTGAGTTTACGGCAGAGCTCTGTGACTTGTTTGTCCATGGACATAGTCTGATCAAAAAATATCCCGAGATTGCGAACTGTTGAAACTGGTTTCACAATTGCTGTGCCGATCTGTAATTGTAGTTGTGGCAAGTTTCTTAGATGATAGGATGATCCAATGACTAAGAACTTGGTTTTTCCCATGTTGAGTTTAAGTTTATTAAGAGTCATCCACGCGTTGATGTCATTTATACAGTCATGCATAGCTGTTTCATGGTCATTTGGAATGTTCGGATTATAAGACGTGTACAATTGATCATCATCAGCATACTTGTGGTACAATAGCTTGTGACTGGAGATGATTCTGCCAAGAGGGTGAGTATATTTGTTGAAGACAAGTGGTCCCATTATGGATCCCTGTGGCACGCCACAGTTAAGGGACATGTTCTTGGAGAATATCCCCTCAATACTAACACGGCTGCGCCTGGAGGACATGTAGGTTCTGCACCAGTCGAGAGGTGGACCCGTTATACCAAATGAGTTTTCAAGACGACGATTTATCGTGACATGGTCTATCGTGTCAAACGCTGCGGTTAGGTCCAACATAACCAACAGAACAACACGGTTTCTATCCAATTGATGTAGAATGTCCCCCTGAAATGTAATCGTGTACTATTTGTCCTCCCCGATAGGAATACCGCTGTTGGCATATTAAAAATGTGTGCTAAATACCCCAATTACGCAAAACAAAACATCAGTACCTAAACTTAGTTATAGCATATACCAAATGTAGCATCACTGTCCATTCAATGAACGTCATTTGTATATCGACTCCTTTATCCGTTGTCTATTATTTGGAAAGACGCTATTGAAATGGGGTAATGGGTTGCCATTTCATAGCTTTGGAATCAAGGATATTGGCTGAACACTTTCTTAGAGAAATCGATTTAATACCTGAAATCATATAATAACGCCTAAATATGTCAACAGAATCGGTACCAAAAGGGAATTGAATAGGGGTGTTGCTGTTTTGAATCCACATAATAGTTCTTATTGTAGGATAACGAAAATCCACCCAGGCCTATATAATAACGTGATATAACTTTGCTTGTTTTTGTTTGGTATTTTGTGTATAAAAAGCGCAAACGTGAACAATTATAGCCCAACAGACATCTACGAGGTTAATGAACTAAGTGATTATAGAAATCAATCTGGTAACCCAACAAAGTGTCTGATGGGCCAATCTATTCTATGGTTCAAGTGCATGCAACTAAGAAAACATGCAAAATAAAATATACAAGAAACACAAATAATAGGCATGAGTTAAACGTGACAATGAAAGTGACATAAGAATAAGATTAAAAAAACCTGACATAGAGAACAATATCCGATCTAAATACATTTCATGAGGTCAGTGAAATCAAGAGAACCTAAACAACGGACTGGGGATGGGGGAAATGTTAGTATGCAGCCTTGAGCGAATTTGCTTAAAACTACGCCATAACACTGTCTTTATGATGATAATTTGCGGTACCAAGTCCTACATGTGGGTATATTTATAAGTTTTAAGAAATTCTTGTTGCAAATAACAATGATTAGACAAATATAAATGCGGCCCTTTATTGTGTGATATTGTTGCATTTAGGAAGATTAGCCGAACTTCTAACAGTTTACAAATTTCCTTATTTTGTACCTTTAGGGGTAGGGATTACATTATACTTTCATCAGCAGATATATTTTGTTGGTGTGTATATAAAGAGCAAATGTGAACAATAGCCCAACAGACATTAACAGAGTTAATGATCTGAGTGATTACAAATCAAATGGGTAACTCTCTACAGAGAGCTGTGGTGGGCCAATCGATTGGTTCACTGAAACTCAGAAAATAATCAAAATTGTGACGATGCTAGCGTTGTGAATATGCTAGCGTAGCGTTTAATTGTTGTTATTCTTGTTGTGGTAGCGTAAATTAAGCTTACTGCCTAAAATTTACCTTGGCTTTGCGTTGCGTATTTATTACGCCTGTTTCTTGAAGAACTTCACTCGTTTGAAACACAAGATGTTTACGTTTGGTCAACTAGGGTTTATATATTTGATCCCTTGTCGTTTTATTTATCAACTTCTTACTTATAACAAACGATTGTGTCGATTTAATATGTGACAATTTCCCCGACGATACCGTTCCAAAACAGGCACGCAGGAAAAGAGAGCGAATTCTCTAATTGGCTAAGAGTTGCGCTCATGTAGTTTCGGCCTTCTGATTGGCCAAGACTTATGTGACGTACTCGTGAAACTACTTGTGGCACCAATGCCAACCATTAGGGGTGAGCAATTGTGTATTATTATACTGACTTCCTCACACCCCTGGAATTCCTGTAGGATTGTGTCAATCCTTAACATTTGAAAAAGATTTTTGGTGTGCTTGCATTTACTACACACAATGCCAAAAATTATGGAAAATTTATTTGAGGGTGAAATTTTTCCTCAAATGTTGTAATAATCTCAAAATAGTAATTTCAAACAATGCTTGAATGTTGGAAGAAACAAGTGTCTTGCCTGAAAATATCACATACTCTATTAATATAGTGTTGATTATTTTTTCAACAAATGATAATAAACAATTTATATACTGGCTATCCCTATTTGTAGACACTCTCTACTGTTGTAAACACACTGTGGTAATAAACATGAAGTGTCATCCAAATTTGGGTGACTTGAAAGAGTCATATTGAAATAGCGTCCATTATTTTAGCACTAACATCAAATAGTCATCGTCCTTTGACTGCAATGTTCTTGATACATTTTATATTATATGTACATCAATGTACACCTTGTACATCTGTGTACATTCTGTAGTGTTGTATGACACACTTGAAGTGAAGTGAAGCGAAGCGAAGCTTAATTTGCAAATGTCCTTAAACAACTGAAGCGAAGTGAAGCGAAGCTACTTGCAAATGTTCTTAAACAACTGACGTGAAGCGAAGCTACTTGCAAATGTTCTTAATGAGAACTGCTACAACTGAAGCGAAGCGAAACTACTTGCAAATGTTCTTAATGAGAACTGAAGCGAAGCGAAGCTACTTGCAAATGTTCTTAAACTGACGCGAAGCGAAGCTACTTGCAAATGTTCTCAATGAGAACTGCTACAACTGAAGCGAAGCGAAGCCACTTGCAAATGTTCGTAGGAAACTGTAGTTGAAGCGAAGCCATAGATGCACTCGTATAAATTTGCAAATGTCCATAGAAAACTGTGTGCCATACATAAACATTTTCACAGATGCTTTTTATACTTTGACAATGCTTAACTACACATAATATTTTAACAACTACAATAGCCCAGCTTGAGAAGTAAATATTACTTAACTACAATTGGCCTAAGCATGTTAAATGTCCTTTTGTTTATATAATGAACAAACCAGAGATATTTTATCTCCTACTTAAAGCATCAGCATTACCATTTGAAACTCCCTTTCTATATTCTACATGGAAAGTGAACTGCTGTAAAAGTAATGACCATCTCATTAGCCTGTTGTGTGTAGCACGTGTGCTTTCAAGCCATTTTAAAGCTTGGTGATCTGTGATCACTGTAAACTTTTGTCCAAAGAGGTAATACCTAAGTTTGTCTATTAACCATACAATTGCCAAACATTCCTTCTCTGGAACAGAGTAATTAACCTCATTTGGTTTTAGCTTCCTGCTCAAGTACACAACTGGGTGTTCTTGGCACTGATCATCTAATTGACTCAAAACACCCCCAATTCCAAATTTAGATGCATCTGTTTGCACTAGGAATGGTTTTGTGAAGTCTGGTGTGGCTAATATTGGTTTACTAGTTAGACTTGCTTTGAGCTGCTCAAATGCTTGTTTACATTCTTGAGTCCAAACAACTGTGTTTGGTTCCGTCTTTTTGGTAAGGTCTATTAACGGCTTAGCAATTTCAGCATATTTTGGGACAAATTTTCGGTAATAACCTGTCAAGCCGAGATATGCTCGTACATTTTTCTTAGTTATGGGAGTAGGACATTTTTCCACAGACTCAACCTTATCCATCATGGGTTCAATGTGCTTGTTCCCAACAGTATGGCCTAAGTAAGTAACTTTCTGAAATGCTATCTTTGACTTAGTTGGTTTGATTGTCAAACCTGCACCTTGAATTTTACCTAGAACAATATCTAAGTGTGTCAGGTGGTCTTCCCAAGTTTTTGAGAAGATACATATATCATCTATGTACTGCCTACAAAATTCAGAACACTCTTTCAACACTGTATCAACTAGTTTCTGAAATGTCGCACTACTATTTTGCATTCCAAATGGCATGACGTTGTACTGATACTGACCAAAAGGTGTGATGAATGCAGATTTTGCTTTTGATATTTTGTCCAAGGGAACCTGATAAAACCCTTTGGTAAGATCAAATGTTGTAATATAGGCACCTTTTGCTACTTCATCGAGAATTTGATCAACTCTTGGAATACAATATGGGTCGAATTCTGTGACCTTATTCAGCGCCCTATAATCTGTACACAAACGAATATCACCATTTGTTTTGGCGACAACAACTATGGGTGAAGCATATGCACTAGTTGTAGGCTCAATTATCCCTAACTTTAGCATACCGTCTATTTCATCTTTCACTTTCTGTTTAAGTGTGTACGGTGTTCTATAGGCCCGTTGCCTAATTGGTGTCTCATTTGTTGTCTTTACTGTGTGACTGATTACATTGGTTTTTCCTGGCACATCAGAAAAAACTTTGCTATGCGCACAAAGTACAGTGGAAATTTCTTGTTTCTGTATTTCTGATACTGATTCACAGATTTTTGTATCTTTCCATGTCTGAGTTTGAGTGTATTTTAGATCAATGTCATCTCCTAGAAATTGTTTTTCGAGATCATTGTCCTCATCTTGCCCGACATTTTCTGAGCCTATTTCTTGTACAACCCCAGTCACATAGTAACAATCTGCTATTTTGTCTTCATGGTCCCTGCTATACCATTTTTTACAAAGATTGGCATGCAGTACTCTTTTTGACTTTCTCTTGTCTGGCATTAAGATTTCATAGTTGGAATCTCCAACTTTCTTAGTGATTTTGTAGGGTCCTTGCCATTTTGAATCTAGTTTTCCTGCGCCTACAGGCATAAAAACTAAGACTTCCTCCCCTACTTGATATGTCCTATCATGAGAATTTTTGTCATAGTGACATTTCATTTTCTCTTGACTGATCAACTTTCTTTCTCTGGCACTTGCCATCCATCGCGTCAAGTTTGCTGTCATTTTTAGGAGATGCTCCGCAATATCTGTGGGCACTTTTGTTGTAGTTAACCAATTTTCTTTGATCAAACTCAATGGACCCCGTACTACCCTTCCATACAGCAAGTGAAAAGGAGAGTATCCTGTGGATACACACGGTACCTCCCTATACAGGATACTCTCCCTATAGGCAAAAAGAAATAAAGGTATTTGATCATCCCAATTTTCTTTCTGTTCCTCTGTCAATGACTTGATCATGAGCTTCAATGTACCATGGAATCTTTCATCAAGCCCATTCATTTGTTGGTGGTATGGTGTTGTGGGAATTTGTTGAATTCCTAATTTTGAGCACATTTCAGTTATTATTTTAGACAAAAAATTTGTACCCATGTCATGAATAATTTCTGACGGTAGACCTACTTTCGAGAACACAGTTATCAGCGCATTAGCCACAGTAGTGGCTCTCTGATCTGGTAACGGAATAGCTTCGGGATACCGTATAGCATAGTCTGTTACAGTCAACATGCATGTGTTACCTTTTTCAGTGACCGGCAGCGGACCCACGATATCGATGCCCACTCTTTTGAAAGGAATGTCAATTACTGGCATCGGTTTCAATGGTTGTTTATTCTTGATTTTTGTCTTGTCATTGTACTGGCATTCTTTGCAGCTTTGGCAGTATTTTCTAACTTCATCAAAGATACCTGGCCAAAAGAAATGACTAGTAATTCTGTCTGTAGTTTTTCTTACTCCCATATGACCTGCCTTGTCATGAGCTATGCAAATTATTTGCTGCCTATATTTCTTTGGAACTACAATTTGCTCCTCTGACTGTCTTTCTTGTTTACTTTTAGGGACCCACTTTCTCATTAGGATTCCAGCACGCTTGTAAAAACAAGTATTGTGATTTATGATGTCACTTTCTGTGACTATACTTTTTCTAACACCTTGCAATGTGTCATCATCATTTTGTAACTGCATTAGAGTTTCCATGTCACTGTGCAGTAAATTTTCTTCTTTGTCACGTTTAGTTTTCTTCTTGACCACTTTTGTCTGCTCATTTTCTTGTGGTACATGTACTTTTTCTTTACTCTGTACCTTAGGATTCACATAATTTTGTAAATTTGCCTCACCCTGTACAAAACTATCAATTTCTTTAGATTTCTGCGCCCTAGTCATTATCATGATGGGTTTCGCATTAATCCAGTCTGCCCAAGAATCGATATCTTGACCTAGTAGAACATCGTGCGTAATGCCTTCTAGTACAGCTACAGTGAATGTACCAGATACTACTTCACAATCGATATGTACTGTAGCTAGTGGCGCAGTAATGATGCCGTTTATGCCTCGCAATGAAATGTATTTGCCTGGCACATAACAATTTTTTGGAACATATTTAGCTTGTACAGCTGTATGCTCACACCCAGAATCCCTGAATATTTCCACACCTTTACCCTCAACGGTACCATTCACAAGAAATATGTGTTTTGGATCCTCAACCTGATTTTGAGCATTTTGTGTCTGTGGCACTTCACATCTATACATACCAGTACTTGATGTATTTTTTTCTCCACTTTTTGCCCCCCGACTATCACCATTGTAACCACCACGTTTTGCTCCCCTACTATCACCATTGTAACCACCACGTTTTGCTCCCTGACTATCATTATTTTTGTAAAAATCTGGTCTGTGTGATGCATTTTGTGGTCTTTCATTGTTACCTTTTCTGTACACCCCATTGGCTACAGATCCGTGTGGTTGGGAATTTTGATACTGTTTTGGTTGCCGTTGACTCATTTGATTTTGTCTATGGCCTTGATTTCGCTTCCAGTACTCATCCCTATGACTTGCAAATTTTTCAGCCTCTTTTGCCAATTCATTTATGTCAACAACATCCTTATCCAGCAAGTGTTTTTTCATGTCACCAGGTATTTTCTTCAAAATCTGCTCCCTTATCATTAGATTTGAAATGCCCTCTGCATCATCTGATTTGATGGCAGAATACTTGATCCAGCAATCATAGTTATGTTTAAGCTTATGAATGAATGCTGGCACACTTTCATTTTAACCCTTGGATGCATTTCTAAACTGTTGCCTATAAGCTTCTGGTGTCAATTGAAACGCCATAAGAATTGTGGTTTTCAAGGTTTCATAATCATGATCGGGATCTAGAATTGTGTTTTGTGCATCCCTTGCCTTGCCTACAAAACATTGCGACAACCTTCGCACCCATGAACTTCCATCCCAACTTTCACGTACAGCATGGATCTCAAAAGCAGTGAAAAATTAGTCCGCGTTTTGACCATCGCCAAGTCTTAGAGTGTATCTATCTAATTTTGGTGCACCCCCCATATTACTACTTGTTTAACTGTTTGACACCTCTTGCTGAACGTCTAATTTTTTCATCTCAATTCTTTCCATGACCTCGAGCTCTTTTTGTTTCATTTCCCGGTCTTCTTTTTCTTTACTTTCCTGTTTTTCGAGCAGCAGTTTTTGCATTTCTCTTTCTTTTCCACGTTCTTCTGCTTCGCGCTCATCTTTTTGCTTTTGGTATTCTAACCTAGCTATTTTCTCGTCTCTCTCTTCTTTATCTTTTTGTTTTTGGTACTCTAACCTAGATATTTGCTCGTCTCTCTCTTCTTTATCTTTTTGTTTTTGGTACTCGAGCTTTGCCACTTCAAGCTCTAATTTTTTCATTTGTACCAAGTTATTTTCGGCCAAGTTTTGAATAGAAGGATTTTCAACCGCGGCATTTTCGGGTTCCTGATCATTTGGTTCCAACATTTTGTCAGTTTTGTTAGCTTTGATGTGCGAACGCAGAACGCGATCAGTACCGGACATGAAATTTGCTTAGCCTAGGCCAAAGTTTAGTACCAATCCTTTATTCATAGCCTATACCCAATATACCTGATTTTACTTGAGTAGTCTGACTCACAATACCCTAGACATGCATGTAGGCCTGCCAATTTATACCATACATGTAATTATTACATGAGGATGTAGTTTACGCAGAATATCGCGCGCATGTGCATGTCCAAGAGGTTATGAATCACACAATTACTATACTAGCAAATAAATTGTAAAGGCCTTACATTTATAGAAAGGCTCCAAGCTGGGCTAATTTTACTAGGCCTTAAACATCAATACAATAGAATACACAATATTTGAAAAAGCATCTGTGAAAATGTTCACACTACCATGTATCAAACCATTGCATGCATTGAAAGCCTGCCTTCTCCTCACATCACGATGTCAGTAGTAGTAGCATAGCCCTATCTTGGTACCGGGTATACACAATTGTGTACAAAAGTTGTAGCGTCAACAAACTCACTTGTAAACTGCTGAATTCGGCGATTTCTTCACCAGTCTTATTCTAACGGCGATCACGGGTGTTTACAAAAGTTGTAACATCGAAAAGAACACCGCTGCCAACCATGTGACGATGCTAGCGTTGTGAATATGCTAGCGTAGCGTTTAATTATTGTTATTCTTGTTGTGGTAGCGTAAATTAAGCTTACTGCCTAAAATTTACCTTGGCTTTGCGTTGCGTATTTATTACGCCTTTTTCTTGAAGAACTTCACTCGTTTGAAACACAAGATGTTTACGTTTGGTCAACTAGGGTTTATATATTTGATCCCTTGTCGTTTTATTTATCAACTTCTTACTTATAACAAACGATTGTGTCGATTTAATATGTGACAATTTCCCCGACGATACCGTTCCAAAACAGGCACGCAGGAAAAGAGAGCGAATTCTCTAATTGGCTAAGAGTTGCGCTCATGTAGTTTCGGCCTTCTGATTGGCCAAGACTTATGTGACGTACTCGTGAAACTACTTGTGGCACCAATGCCAACCATTAGGGGTGAGCAATTGTGTATTATTATACTGACTTCCTCACAAAAATACAAGTTAACACAATTGGGCTGGTAAAAAACCCAAATGAAAGTGGCTTGGGGCAGGAATAAGATAAAAACCCAAACATAGAGAGCAACATCAACAACTTAAGAGAAGAAACATAATATCTGGAAATCATTTACATCGAGAGAGATTAGCCAACATACTCTGAAGAGTTGGAGAGAAAGTGTCTGTTAACACGACACTTAAAGGGGCACTAAGAGATGTGTTGGAGGATGCGCCCTCAATTATGATAAAAGATCAGCCCTCTATGTACAAAAAAACGTCGATTTTAAAAATGCTCGTCCCGCGGGACGAGCATTTTACGTCCGACAGTATCCCCCTGCAGTACGCGTGATACATAACGCGAACCATATTTGCATAGAGGGCGTTTTTCAATAAATAGCGATGATATTGTTTTAATCAAGTTTTGCTGTGTTTTTGCTAGTAGAAACAACAGTAATGGCCATTTTTAATGTTCATCTTGAATTCTGAAGTAAATTTTTAAACATTTAAAATTTTCAACACCACTTAATGTGCCTTTGACATATTGGAGTTCTTCCTCTAGGATGTTGCCAACAACATTGTCTGAAAGACTGTTCCATGCTGCATGGATTAAGCTTCTGTCTTAGCAGCAAGTGCTGGCAGTCGGCAATGAAAGGGCATGAACTGGCATTGCAACACTGTAAGCATGGTAAGGAGCAACGCTGCTAAATCTTGTGGAGAGTGGTTGGTATGCATTGATATTGATAGATCTATATTACATGGCTTTCTTGAGCAGATTGCACCCATGCATTACATTGCTTTCTTCAGCAGATAGCGGCCTAGTATTACATTGCTTTCTCTTCAGTAGATAGCACCCATATATTATATACATTGCTTTCTCTAGATAGCACATATATTACTATCGTCATCAGATATAACATCCATATCACAATAATTAGTTACCGTTACTTAATTTTACACAAAATTAAAATGTTTTATTTACCAAAATGTATGATGTTACCTGAAACTGCGATGTGAAAAATGATTGTTTTTGTATTGTTTATTTAGCAGTTGTAATTTTAGCACTAGGGATCTGCCACATCAAGTAATTTGTATTGCATCGAATTTTGTCTTTTAATTATCTTAAAGACAAGTTCACCTTTTAAAAAAAATGCCAGTCTTGACATTATATTTCACGCATTATTTGGTCTTAAAACAGCATTTAAGATTTTTGTCTAGGATTTTCAATTGAAAAAAACACACACACATAAAAACACACCACAACAAACAAACTAATATAATGTGGCTAAGATTGCCACAAATATGCATGTCGTATCTACCAATAATGTATAAACAATATAAAGAAACGCTTTCAATATTTAAAAAAGTTGATAAATATATTAAATGAGGTGTTAGATCAATTAAAATTAATTTTGAGTCTAGACCTATTAGACATACGTACTGTTTCCCACCCGCTTTCATTTGCATTATTACTTTGTTGCTAACAGATGATAATGAACAAACAAAGAATACGATTGTATTATAAATTTCCCTGGATTATTACTTGGATATGACATTAATAATATGTTATAAAGTAATTTAATGCACAATCCTCGATATGCGTTGATATTGGTTGCGACCACTTGTTTTGAAATAAAGGCAATAACAGATAATTAAATAATCAAATTTAAATGTCACTCCGTCCCTTTTTCAAACTTAAAACAGTATTTCAACTGGCCTTGATCAGGCTTCGAAAATTATTCAGACAAATGACAGCCCGATCTCCTCCATAACTAGCTGGCGTACAATTCATCAGAGACTCTCCAGTCCCTCCGTGCCATACTTCGGCACACATATAATACCGTGCTATGACTAATGACTTTGTATTTACGAGCGAATAGCTGCATTCCGGAGTAAATTACTAAAACCAGTGGCGTAGCTCAGGGGGGCAAATGCCCCCCCCCCCCGACGGAAAAACTCAATTTGGGCCCCCGCCCCCCCCCCCCCCACCCCCACCCCCTAAAAAAAAAGGGGTGAGAAAAAAAGTAAATAGGAAAAAAATGAGAAAAAAGACCGAGGTTATTAGCCAAAAAGAAGGCAAAATTGTACATATAGTACATTTACTGTGCGATTTTTTTTGACTGTGACTGTGCGAAATTTGTTGACCTTAACCCCCCCCCCCCCCCCCCCCCCCCCCACACACACACACTTACGTGAAATTCACGAGGTAAGTGACTTGAAAAAAACTTGGGGCAACCTTTTACGAAAATTTTAGAAATCTTGCCCCCCCCCCCCCCCCCCCCCCCCCCCCCCCCCCCCCCCCCCCCCCCCCCTGAAAAAAAATCCTAGCTACGCCACTGCCTAAAACTGACACGCTAACGATGGGTATCACGAAATGTCTTACTGGAAGCCCTTTTCTATGGGACGCATTTTGGGTTTTTAATAGTTTTGAATTTGCCCGTTTCCCCCTCTGAATGGGAAAATATCCATCCCTTCATGCCCTTATGGAATAACCCATTTAGGCAACGAGGCTCAGCTCTACACAACATTTCAATGGGATTTATGGAACGCATTTTGGGTTTTTAATAGAGATCAGAAAATTCGATCATTTTCATCGAGAACATTTCATCGACCAGTCTATCGCGAACATTTCATCAATTAAAAAACAGAAATGCGTCGCATTTTCAGTTTTTAATAATGATCTGAAATTCGATCGTTTTATCATGAACATTTCATCGATCTTTTTGTCACGAAAATTTCATCGATGAGTTTATCACGAACATTTCATCGATGGTTTTATCACGAACATTTCATCAATGATTTTATCGCGATCATTTCATCGATGTGTTTATCACGAACATTTCATCGATGGTTTTATCACGAAGATTTCGTCGATGAGTTTATCGCGATCATTTCATCGATGTGTTTATCACGAACATTTCATCGATGTGTTTATCACGAACATTTAATCGATGTGTTTATCACGAACATTTCATCGATGGTTTTAGCGCGAACATTTCATCGATGAGTTTATCACGAACATTTCATCGATGAGTTTATCGCGATCATTTCATCGATGTGTTTATCGCGATCATTTCATCGATCGTTTTATCACGAACATTTCATCGATCGTTTTATCACGAACATTTCAACGATCGTTTTATCACGAACATTTCATCGCTCTTTTAACATCTATCAGCGGTCAATGACCCCGTCACACAGGCTGTGTTTAACTTTAGGAGAACTACACATAAGGGAGCACTGTACCAAATCAATGCGCAATTCGTGTAATCCTGTAATAGTTCCGGAAAAGCACGAAGACTATGCTTGTAAATGTGAGGTTTTCGGGCAATTTGTTTCTCCGGGGATGGTATGTTTGTATTTAAATGAACGAATTGGACCTACCCGTTGCACCTACAATGATAAAATACGATATTTTTAATTTATCGACCTAAATAGTGCCCAGGGCGTAAGCACCTGCCTAAATGGTGAACAGGCATGCCAGAAAACGTGAAAAGTGAGGGCGCTGTGTGCAGGTCCGTAGCGGAAAATTTAGGTTAATAACCCCCAATGAAACAAGGCTTACATGTTAAGATGTTGCTGAAAATGGTCATAGGTGACAAGTATGCAATAAATGTAACCGCAGGGTAGAAAAGGTGTCTTGAAATATGGCACTTTTACACGTATTTCAATGAGAAAGATAGTTGGTGTGGTGCTCCCATAATCACTCCACGCGTCACTTCTGGGAGCACCACATCGGTCATTTTTGTTTGGTTTTTTTGTCACCTTTCGGTTTATACTTGATTTTTCACATAAAATGTCTGAACTTTGTGACGGTATTACAGGTAACCAAGTCAAGTGGCAGTGACAGGCAAGGTATACAGTGACCTCATCCCAAACTGATGATCGAAAAAGGAATCTTTATTTAAATACCCTACAGTTAGTTCAGTACTCAAAAGACAAAAATTGTGATTGTATTTATCCGCACAATAATAATTCCTTCTATTAATACTTACAATGTGTCGTGCCTGAAGACACATTGTAAGACATGAAGACATGAAAACACAAGTCATGTCTCTATGCAAGTCATGTCTTGACAGAAGACACATTTGTAAGACACGTTTTATGTAGGGAGACGCGTAAGTTTAGAGACATGTGTCCAACCAGCAGACATGTCTTCTTGCGAGATGGCTTGTATAAATACATGACTTGTGTCTTATTGAAGACATCTCACAACCGACTTAATTGAGTCATGTCTTACAAAGTGTCTTCAGGCAAGACTCTTGTTTTTGTTTTTCTTTGTTGTCTATTGCCAAGACGTGTCTTACATGGTTCTGTAAGACACCATTTTTACAGTGCATCATGCCCAGTTGTTTATAATAGTCCAGCTGCATGCTATAAACATTTTGTGCGTGGATTAATTGTCTATATACTGAACAAAGTATAGAGATTAGTGAACACAATAAACTTAACTCAATCTAAGACAGACACAGGCACATACATTAGATATTTTTTAATCAAAAGAAGCCATTTAATCACAAGTATCAAATCATTTTTGGCACTCTGTTACAAATAATAAATTAACCATTCAAATTATGTAAATCACCCCGGGTCAAACATTGTCTGTTTGAATTCTATCTATCATTTAGGCTAGAGCTCAAAGTTTTCTGCTTTGTGAAGTTTAAATTCTGATTTGTAAATTCAACTTGTGCCTTCTCCAGTTTTCAATTAGAGCTAAACACATGCACCTGCACCCAGGATAAGCATTTCATTTATTGTATAATATACACATAAAGTCCCGGACCAGGTGCTTTGAGGTTGGCTAATTCAAAATAGATAATCGGTACCAAAATCTGAGATATACATTAAATGAGCAAATTTCTTCTCCACTGTCATAACTGTGTGCTATCTGAACGAGCCACCAGGGATAAAGGGATAAGAAACTCCCAAGACAAAACCCCGATTCTCTTGACCTTAATAGTTTGTCGCAACTGGTATAGGTGGCGCGCTATCATTTCCAAATAGCTGGGGGGCTAAGGGATTCTTCGGTTCACATTCTTCTAAAAGCACCAAATTGGACCCATATGTTGCTCATACCATACTCTTTTGATTGTTGATGGATGCCAAAATTGGAGCCTTCTGTGAGGGACGGCCATATTGGCCAATTCCAATATGGCCGCCATACTGGGGGGATCAAAAATTCAAATTGCTTCAATTAAGCTGACAAGCATTCCAAATTGTTTGTCTGATATGTGGTTACTGAGATATTGAACAAAACGTGGGGTCAAAATTTGAACATCCTTCGATTTTGTCAAATTGTTCGTCAGATCACAATGGTTCAAGAAATGGTAATTGTTACCACCTGGAGTCGTTTTATACAGGGTCGAAAAGTCACAATCCCTATCATAGGCCTACGCCTATATACGCCCAAAAGCAAAGGTCAACGACCTTTTCACGTTTTGCTCAATATCTCAGTAACCACACATCGGAAGTGGTCCTGGTGCTCAGACAAACAATTTTCAGCTAAATTGAAGCAATTTGAATTTTTGATTCCCCAGTATAGTGGAATTGGCCAATATGGCCGTCCCAGAAGGCTCCAATGTTGGCATCCATCAAAAATCAAAAGAGTATGGTATGAGCAACATATGGGCGAAATTGGGTGCTTTTCGACGAATGTGAACTAAACCCTAACAGCCCCAACTATGATTGCTTAATCGCTTGTCGCAACTGTTATAGAGTGCGCTATGTTATGGGCCAAATCTAAACAATGCACAGATTATGAGATTCAATCGCCTGGAGCCACCTACATGTAGGTATCTGGATGAATGGGTCTGGAGTGATTGCGGTATAAGGCTGGGTTCACATAGGAGTATACGGTATACGGTATACGGTATTCGCTATACGCTATTCGGTATTTGCTATACGCTATACGGGCACGGCGAGTCACATAGGGTAGCACGCGAGCCCTACTCGTAGTAGAGTCATGACCTTAGTTTCTTAGTGAACTTGTCAACTAGAACCATTTTAAAAGAAAATGAGGTCCCATGCATTTCTCAAAAGTGACGGGAACGTTCTTTTATAGCAAAAATTCCAAAATGGCCGCCATACTGGGCCAAAAATTTCAAATGGCACACCAAATTGTTCGGCTGAGCACAAGGATTCGGAAAAAAGTATAGTACACAGGCGTCCTATAATTGTCCTATTGTTCTAACTTACCCTATTCTACGCAATAAATTGTTTATAAATCGTGATAGGGCAAATTCGGAACACACGAATTGCAGCCCGCCACATCCAAACAGGCATTAAGGTGCGATATTACATTTAGCTGCATTAGAAACCTAATAGCCACCAATAGCCTCAGCTATTGCGGATACTAGCTAATGGTACTTGTAGCTGATATTGGATGATATTAGGTAATAAAGGGGGATATTAGATATTAGCTATAGGTAATAAGATATAAGCTACTACAGTTAACCCGTTAATGCCGTAGCTATTATCAGCTATAGCTAGCTAATATGGTATATTAGTATAGTACTCAAATACATCTAATATCAGCTATTATATATTAGCTATAGCTATAAGATATTAGCTATTACAATGTGCTTATTGTATTAGCTAATATCAGCTACAAACCTACCTATAGCTGATACTAGCTATTACAACATTCTATTATCACAATCATATAAGCTATTGCCTTCTAATATAAGCTGATATCGGCTAACTAGAGCGCTAGCTAATATAAGCTACTACCCGCTAATGCGATATGATAGTTCGATTTCTTCTTTATTGTAAACATAGATATACCAGCTATTAGCTATTAGAACAATCTAATATACGCTATTGGAAGCTAATATAAGCTATTGGTAGCTAATATCAGCTATTGATAGCTAATATCGGGTTATGCGCTAATAGTTAGATTTTATTTTATTATAAACCTAGCTATAGCTGATATAAGCTATTACAACAATCTATTATAAGCTACGGGTAGCTAATATAAGCTATTGGTAGCCAATATAAGCTATTGGTAGCCAATATAAGCTATCGATACCTAATATTGGCTAATAGGATAATGGTACATAGATTCTTACTTTATTCTAAATCTAGCTATAGCTGATATTAGCTATTACAACCTTCTATTATAACAATCATATAAGCTATTGCTATCTAATATAAGCTGATATCGGCTAACTAGAGCGCTAGCTAATATAAGCTACTACCCGCTAATGCGATATGAAAGTTCGATTTCTTCTTTATTGTAAACATAGATATACCAGCTATTAGCTATTACAACAATCTAATATACGCTATTGGAAGCTAATATAAGCTATTGGTAGCTAATATCAGCTATTGATAGCTAATATCGGGTTATGCGCTAATAGTTAGATTTTATTTTATTATAAACCTAGCTATAGCTGATATAAGCTATTACAACAATCTATTATAAGCTACGGGTAGCTAATATAAGCTATTGGTAGCCAATATAAGCTATTGGTAGCCAATATAAGCTATCGATACCTAATATTGGCTAATAGGATAATGGTACTTAGATTCTTACTTTATTCTAAATCTAGCTATAGCTGATATTAGCTATTA
This sequence comes from Ophiura sarsii, assembly GCA_035610835.1. Classification (NCBI taxonomy): domain Eukaryota; kingdom Metazoa; phylum Echinodermata; class Ophiuroidea; order Amphilepidida; family Ophiuridae; genus Ophiura; species Ophiura sarsii. Next base: position 20,019,525 of record CM069444.1, read on the forward strand.
CAACCTTCTATTATAACAATCATATAAGCTATTGCTATCTAATATAAGCTGATATCGGCTAACTAGAGCGCTAGCTAATATAAGCTACTACCCGCTAATGCGATATGATAGTTCGATTTCTTCTTTATTGTAAACATAGATATACCAGCTATTAGCTATTACAACAATCTAATATACGCTATTGGAAGCTAATATAAGCTATTGGTAGCTAATATCAGCTATTGGTAGCTAATATCAGCTATTGATAGCTAATATCTGGTTATGCGCTAATAGTTAGATTTTTATTTTATTATAAACCTAGCTATAGCTGATATAAGCTATTACAACAATCTATTATAAGCTACGGGTAGCTAATACAAGCTATTGGTAGCCAATATAAGCTATATCGATACCTACTATTGGCTAATAGGATAATGGTACATAGATTCTTACTTTATTCTAAATCTAGCTATAGCTGATATTAGCTATTAAAACCTTCTATTATAACAATCATATAAGCTATTGCTATCTAACATAAGCTGATATCGGCTTAATAGAGCGCTAGCTAATATAGCTAATATTCGCTAATATGGTAGTTCGATTTCTTCTTTATTCTAGACATAGATATACCAGCTATTAGCTATTACAACAATCTAATAATACGCTATTGGTAGCTTATATAAGCTATTGGTAGCTAATGTCAGCTATTGATAGCTAATATCGGGTTATGCGCTAATGGTAGTTATATTTTTACTTTATTATAAACCTAGCTATAGCTGATATTAGCTATTACAACAATATATTATAAGATAAAACATTAACTTGATCGTTTCCCAAACACATCAAGGGTCGTTCTTAAAAAAGCCAATAAAATGTAAAAATGTAAACACCTTTTAACGCTTTCCACGCGGCTATTATTTTTACCATACACAAAAGAGATTTTTCAGAAACCTTTCATAATTTTCAAAGTCTATCTCAAAGATTACTGACCAAACACAAGGCATGTTTGTACTTATTTCAATGCATTTCTCACGGTGATTCCAAATATGGTAATGAAATACAACAATTTTGACCTTTTTGAAACATTTTGTGAAATTTTGGAATGTCGTCTGCAGCTGCCTGTCGCGTGGAAAGTGTTAAGGTGGTTACATTTGATATAACTTTGGTGTAGGAAGCCAATGACGTTTAAACCGGTATTAATAGCATGTTAAGAGTTTAAACATCACATTGTTGGAGTTTTTAACTTGGTGTTAGAAGCCATAGAAATTTAAACCCTTATTAAGCGTTAAAACATCAAATCGATCCTGGAACACACGATTGGTCGTTCTTTAAAACGTGTAGGTGTAGAAAGCCAATAAAAGTTAAAATTCTTAATATGCATGATAACGCTTTCTACGCGGCCATAATTTACCATAATTATTATCGAACAACAGATTTTTCGGAAACCTTTCGTAACAGTTTTCAATGAGGAAAAAATATAAAATAAAGATAGCCCATTAGCAGATAGGTGTAGCTGATATAAGCTAAGGGGTTGTGATAGCTGATAGCCGCAATAGCTAAGTTTTCAATGAGGGAAAAAATATATAATAAAGATAGGCCTAGCCCATTAGCAGATAGGGGTAGCTAATATAGTGATAGCTGATAGCTCAATAGCTACGTTTTCGAGTGAAAAAAATATAAAATAAAGATATCCCATTAGCAGATAGGGGTAGCTAATATAAGCTAACGGGTTGTGATAGCTGATAGCTCAATAGCTAAGTTTTCGAGGGAATAAATAAAAAATAAAAATAGCCTATTAGCAGATAGGGGTAGCTAATATAAGCTAACGGGTTGTGATAGCTGATAGCTCAATAGCTACGTTTTAGAGGGGAAAATATAAAATAAAGATAGCCCATTAGCAGATAGGGGTAGCTAATATAAGCTAACGGGTTGTGATAGCTGATAGCTCAATCGCTAAGTTTTCGAGGGAAAAAAATATAAAATAAAGATAGCCCATTAGCAGATAGGGGTAGCTAATATAAGCTAACGGGTTGTGATAGCTGATAGCTCAATAGCTACAGTTTTCGAGGGACAAAATATAAAATAAAGATAGCCCATTAGCAGATAGGGGTAGCTAATATAAGCTAACGGGTTGTGATAGCTGATAGCTCAATAGCTACGATTTCCAGGGGGAAAAAATATAAAATAAAGATAGCCCATTAGCAGATAGGGTAGCTAATATAAGCTAACGGGTTGTGATAGCTGATAGCTCAATAGCTACGTTTTCCAGGGGGAAAAAATATAAAATCAAGATAGCCCATTAGCAGATAGGGGTAGCTAATATAAGCTAACGGGTTGTGATAGCTGATAGCTCAATAGCTACGTTTTCCAGGGAAAAAATAAAATAAAATCAAGATAGCCCATTAGCAGATAGGGGTAGCTAATATAAGCTAACGCGTTGTGATAGCTGATAGCTCAATAGCTACGATTTCCAGGGGGAAAAAAATATAAAATCAAGATAGCCCATTAGCAGATAGGGGTAGCTAATATAAGCTAACGCGTTGTGATAGCTGATAGCTCAATAGCTACGATTTCCAGGGGGAAAAAAAATATAAAATCAAGATAGCCCATTAGCAGATAGGGGTAGCTAATATAAGCTAACGGGTTGTGATAGCTGATAGCTCAATAGCTACGTTTTCCAGGGAAAAAATAAAATAAAATCAAGATAGCCCATTACCAGATAGGGGTAGCTAATATAAGCTAACGCGTTGTGATAGCTGATAGCTCAATAGCTACGTTTTCCAGGGGAAAAAATATAAAATCAAGATAGCCCATTAGCAGATAGGAGTAGCTAATATAAGCTAACGCGTTGTGATAATATAAAAGCAGATAGGGGTAGCTAATATAAGCTAACGCGTTGTGATAGCTGATAGCTCAATAGCTACGATTTCCAGGGGAAAAATATAAAATCAAGATAGCCCATTAGCAGAGAGGGGTAGCTAATATAAGCTAACGGGTTGTGATAGCTGATAGCTCAATAGCTACGATTTCCAGGGAAAAAATATAAAATCAAGATAGCCCATTAGCAGATAGGGGTAGCTAATATAAGCTAACGGGTTGTGATAGCTGATAGCTTAATAGCTACGATTTCCAGGGGGAAAATATATAGAATCAAGATAGCCCATTAGCAGATAGGGGTAGCTAATATAAGCTAACGGGTTGTGATAGCTGATAGCTCTATAGCTACGTTTTCCAGGGGAAAAAAATATAAAATCAAGATAGCCCATTAGCAGATAGGGGTAGCTAATATAAGCTAACGGGTTGTGATAGCTGATAGCTCAATAGCTACGTTTTCCAGGGAAAAAATAAAATAAAATCAAGATAGCCCATTAGCAGATAGGGGTAGCTAATATAAGCTAACGCGTTGTGATAGCTGATAGCTCAATAGCTACGATTTCCAGGGAAAAAATAAAATAAAATCAAGATAGCCCATTAGCAGATAGGGGTAGCTAATATAAGCTAACGGGTTGTGATAGCTGATAGCTCAATAGCTACGATTTCCAGGGAAAAAAAATATAAAATCAAGATAGCCCATTAGCAGATAGGGGTAGCTAATATAAGCTAACGGGTTGTGATAGCTGATAGCTTAATAGCTACGATTTCCAGGGGGAAAATATATAGAATCAAGATAGCCCATTAGCAGATAGGGGTAGCTAATATAAGCTAACGGGTTGTGATAGCTGATAGCTCAATAGCTACGTTTTCCAGGGGGAAAAAATATAAAATCAAGATAGCTTATCAGCAGATAGGGGTAGCTAATATAAGCTAACGCGTTGTGATAGCTGATAGCTCAATAGCTACGATTTCCAGGGAAAAAATATAAAATCAAGATAGCCCATTAGCAGAGAGGGGTAGCTAATATAAGCTAACGGGTTGTGATAGCTGATAGCTCAATAGCTACGATTTCCAGGGAAAAAATAAAATAAAATCAAGATAGCCCATTAGCAGATAGGGGTAGCTAATATAAGCTAACGGGTTGTGATAGCTGATAGCTCAATAGCTACGATTTCCAGGGGAAAAAATAAAATAAAATCAAGATAGCCCATTAGCAGATAGGGGTAGCTAATATAAGCTAACGGGTTGTGATAGCTGATAGCTCAATAGCTACGTTTTCCAGGGGGAAAAAATATAAAATCAAGATAGCTTATTAGCAGATAGGGGTAGCTAATATAAGCTAACGCGTTGTGATAGCTGATAGCTCAATAGCTACGATTTCCAGGGAAAAAATATAAAATCAAGATAGCCCATTAGCAGATAGGGGTAGCTAATATAAGCTAACGGGTTGTGATAGCTGATAGCTTAATAGCTACGATTTCCAGGGGGAAAATATATAGAATCAAGATAGCCCATTAGCAGATAGGGGTAGCTAATATAAGCTAACGGGTTGTGATAGCTGATAGCTCAATAGCTACGTTTTCCAGGGGAAAAAATATAAAATCAAGATAGCCCATTAGCAGATAGGGGTAGCTAATATAAGCTAACGGGTTGTGATAGCTGATAGCTCAATAGCTACGTTTTCCAGGGAAAAAATAAAATAAAATCAAGATAGCCCATTAGCAGATAGGGGTAGCTAATATAAGCTAACGCGTTGTGATAGCTGATAGCTCAATAGCTACGATTTCCAGGGGAAAAAATATATAATCAAGATGGCCCATTAGCAGATAGGGGTAGCTAATATAAGCTAACGCGTTGTGATAGCTGATAGCTCAATAGCTACGATTTCCAGGGGAAAAAAATATAAAATCAAGATAGCCCATTAGCAGATAGGGGTAGCTAATATAAGCTAACAGGTTGTGATAGCTGATAGCTCAATAGCTACGTTTTCCAGGGAAAAAATAAAATAAAATCAAGATAGCCCATTAGCAGATAGGGGTAGCTAATATAAGCTAACGCGTTGTGATAGCTGATAGCTCAATAGCTACGTTTTCCAGGGGGAAAAAATATAAGCTAACGCGTTGTGATAGCTGATAGCTCAATAGCTACGATTTCCAGGGGGAAAAAATATAAAATCAAGATAGCCCATTAGCAGATAGGGGTAGCTAATATAAGCTAACGCGTTGTGATAGCTGATAGCTCAATAGCTACGATTTCCAGGGGAAAAAAATATAAAATCAAGATAATAGCCCATTAGCAGATAGGGGTAGCTAATATAAGCTAACGGGTTGTGATAGCTGATAGCTCAATAGCTACGATTTCCAGGGAAAAAAATATAAAATCAAGATAGCCCATTAGCAGATAGGGGTAGCTAATATAAGCTAACGGGTTGTGATAGCTGATAGCTTAATAGCTACGATTTCCAGGGGGAAAATATATAGAATCAAGATAGCCCATTAGCAGATAGGGGTAGCTAATATAAGCTAACGGGTTGTGATAGCTGATAGCTCAATAGCTAAGTTTTCGAGGGAATAAATAAAAAATAAAAATAGCCTATTAGCAGATAGGGGTAGCTAATATAAGCTAACGGGTTGTGATAGCTGATAGCTCAATAGCTACGTTTTAGAGGGGAAAATATAAAATAAAGATAGCCCATTAGCAGATAGGGGTAGCTAATATAAGCTAACGGGTTGTGATAGCTGATAGCTCAATCGCTAAGTTTTCGAGGGAAAAAAATATAAAATAAAGATAGCCCATTAGCAGATAGGGGTAGCTAATATAAGCTAACGGGTTGTGATAGCTGATAGCTCAATAGCTACAGTTTTCGAGGGACAAAATATAAAATAAAGATAGCCCATTAGCAGATAGGGGTAGCTAATATAAGCTAACGGGTTGTGATAGCTGATAGCTCAATAGCTACGATTTCCAGGGGGAAAAAATATAAAATAAAGATAGCCCATTAGCAGATAGGGTAGCTAATATAAGCTAACGGGTTGTGATAGCTGATAGCTCAATAGCTACGTTTTCCAGGGGGAAAAAATATAAAATCAAGATAGCCCATTAGCAGATAGGGGTAGCTAATATAAGCTAACGGGTTGTGATAGCTGATAGCTCAATAGCTACGTTTTCCAGGGAAAAAATAAAATAAAATCAAGATAGCCCATTAGCAGATAGGGGTAGCTAATATAAGCTAACGCGTTGTGATAGCTGATAGCTCAATAGCTACGATTTCCAGGGGGAAAAAAATATAAAATCAAGATAGCCCATTAGCAGATAGGGGTAGCTAATATAAGCTAACGCGTTGTGATAGCTGATAGCTCAATAGCTACGATTTCCAGGGGGAAAAAAATATAAAATCAAGATAGCCCATTAGCAGATAGGGGTAGCTAATATAAGCTAACGGGTTGTGATAGCTGATAGCTCAATAGCTACGTTTTCCAGGGAAAAAATAAAATAAAATCAAGATAGCCCATTACCAGATAGGGGTAGCTAATATAAGCTAACGCGTTGTGATAGCTGATAGCTCAATAGCTACGTTTTCCAGGGGAAAAAATATAAAATCAAGATAGCCCATTAGCAGATAGGAGTAGCTAATATAAGCTAACGCGTTGTGATAATATAAAAGCAGATAGGGGTAGCTAATATAAGCTAACGCGTTGTGATAGCTGATAGCTCAATAGCTACGATTTCCAGGGGAAAAATATAAAATCAAGATAGCCCATTAGCAGAGAGGGGTAGCTAATATAAGCTAACGGGTTGTGATAGCTGATAGCTCAATAGCTACGATTTCCAGGGAAAAAATATAAAATCAAGATAGCCCATTAGCAGATAGGGGTAGCTAATATAAGCTAACGGGTTGTGATAGCTGATAGCTTAATAGCTACGATTTCCAGGGGGAAAATATATAGAATCAAGATAGCCCATTAGCAGATAGGGGTAGCTAATATAAGCTAACGGGTTGTGATAGCTGATAGCTCAATAGCTACGTTTTCCAGGGAAAAAAAATATAAAATCAAGATAGCCCATTAGCAGATAGGGGTAGCTAATATAAGCTAACGGGTTGTGATAGCTGATAGCTCAATAGCTACGTTTTCCAGGGAAAAAATAAAATAAAATCAAGATAGCCCATTAGCAGATAGGGGTAGCTAATATAAGCTAACGCGTTGTGATAGCTGATAGCTCAATAGCTACGATTTCCAGGGAAAAAATAAAATAAAATCAAGATAGCCCATTAGCAGATAGGGGTAGCTAATATAAGCTAACGGGTTGTGATAGCTGATAGCTCAATAGCTACGATTTCCAGGGAAAAAAATATAAAATCAAGATAGCCCATTAGCAGATAGGGGTAGCTAATATAAGCTAACGGGTTGTGATAGCTGATAGCTTAATAGCTACGATTTCCAGGGGGAAAATATATAGAATCAAGATAGCCCATTAGCAGATAGGGGTAGCTAATATAAGCTAACGGGTTGTGATAGCTGATAGCTCAATAGCTAAGTTTTCGAGGGAATAAATAAAAAATAAAAATAGCCTATTAGCAGATAGGGGTAGCTAATATAAGCTAACGGGTTGTGATAGCTGATAGCTCAATAGCTACGTTTTAGAGGGGAAAATATAAAATAAAGATAGCCCATTAGCAGATAGGGGTAGCTAATATAAGCTAACAGGTTGTGATAGCTGATAGCTCAATCGCTAAGTTTTCGAGGGAAAAAAATATAAAATAAAGATAGCCCATTAGCAGATAGGGGTAGCTAATATAAGCTAACGGGTTGTGATAGCTGATAGCTCAATAGCTACAGTTTTCGAGGGACAAAATATAAAATAAAGATAGCCCATTAGCAGATAGGGGTAGCTAATATAAGCTAACGGGTTGTGATAGCTGATAGCTCAATAGCTACGATTTCCAGGGGGAAAAAATATAAAATAAAGATAGCCCATTAGCAGATAGGGTAGCTAATATAAGCTAACGGGTTGTGATAGCTGATAGCTCAATAGCTACGTTTTCCAGGGGGAAAAAATATAAAATCAAGATAGCCCATTAGCAGATAGGGGTAGCTAATATAAGCTAACGGGTTGTGATAGCTGATAGCTCAATAGCTACGTTTTCCAGGGAAAAAATAAAATAAAATCAAGATAGCCCATTAGCAGATAGGGGTAGCTAATATAAGCTAACGCGTTGTGATAGCTGATAGCTCAATAGCTACGATTTCCAGGGGGAAAAAAATATAAAATCAAGATAGCCCATTAGCAGATAGGGGTAGCTAATATAAGCTAACGCGTTGTGATAGCTGATAGCTCAATAGCTACGATTTCCAGGGAAAAAATATAAAATCAAGATAGCCCATTAGCAGAGAGGGGTAGCTAATATAAGCTAACGGGTTGTGATAGCTGATAGCTCAATAGCTACGATTTCCAGGGAAAAAATAAAATAAAATCAAGATAGCCCATTAGCAGATAGGGGTAGCTAATATAAGCTAACGGGTTGTGATAGCTGATAGCTCAATAGCTACGATTTCCAGGGGAAAAAATAAAATAAAATCAAGATAGCCCATTAGCAGATAGGGGTAGCTAATATAAGCTAACGCGTTGTGATAGCTGATAGCTCAATAGCTACGATTTCCAGGGGGAAAAAATATAAAATCAAGATAGCCCATTAGCAGATAGGGGTAGCTAATATAAGCTAACGCGTTGTGATAGCTGATAGCTCAATAGCTACGATTTCCAGGGGAAAAAAATATAAAATCAAGATAATAGCCCATTAGCAGATAGGGGTAGCTAATATAAGCTAACGGGTTGTGATAGCTGATAGCTCAATAGCTACGATTTCCAGGGAAAAAAATATAAAATCAAGATAGCCCATTAGCAGATAGGGGTAGCTAATATAAGCTAACGGGTTGTGATAGCTGATAGCTTAATAGCTACGATTTCCAGGGGGAAAATATATAGAATCAAGATAGCCCATTAGCAGATAGGGGTAGCTAATATAAGCTAACGGGTTGTGATAGCTGATAGCTCAATAGCTACGTTTTCCAGGGGGAAAAAATATAAAATCAAGATAGCTTATTAGCAGATAGGGGTAGCTAATATAAGCTAACGCGTTGTGATAGCTGATAGCTCAATAGCTACGATTTCCAGGGAAAAAATATAAAATCAAGATAGCCCATTAGCAGAGAGGGGTAGCTAATATAAGCTAACGGGTTGTGATAGCTGATAGCTCAATAGCTACGATTTCCAGGGAAAAAATAAAATAAAATCAAGATAGCCCATTAGCAGATAGGGGTAGCTAATATAAGCTAACGGGTTGTGATAGCTGATAGCTCAATAGCTACGATTTCCAGGGGAAAAAATAAAATAAAATCAAGATAGCCCATTAGCAGATAGGGGTAGCTAATATAAGCTAACGGGTTGTGATAGCTGATAGCTCAATAGCTACGTTTTCCAGGGAAAAAAATATAAAATCAAGATAGCCCATTAGCAGATAGGGGTATCTAATATAAGCTAACGCGTTGTGATAGCTGATAGCTCAATAGCTACGATTTCGAGGGAAAAATATAAAATCAAGATAGCCCATTAGCAGATAGGGGTAGATAATATAAGCTAAACATTACTTTTGTTAGGGGTACCCCTTTAGCTGATAGCGATAGCTAATATACGATCCCTATACATATACATGTATAATAGTAACAAAAATCTCGTTACATTTAGCAAAAAAGGGCTACTGTTAGAATATATAATATACACATAAATAGCTCCTAATAGCCAAGGCCCTTAAAAAAAACTGTAATACCGCACCTAACTCCAAACAGGACGGTATACGGTGCACGAAAATCGAACACGCACGATTCCCGGTATACTATACTATACTACACTATACGCAGGTATACGGCCTTTTCGAATAGTGCCGTCTTATGTGACCCGGTATTATGAAATTACATTGTTTCGATTAGTTTTCACCTCCACCAAAAAAAAAGAGAAAAACAGGGGAAAAAAATCCAATTCTGAGCGGGGGGATCACCCCTCATACTCCCCCCTGTTCGAGCTTTTAAACCATTCTATACTTAAATCAAGAATATATCAGTATAATATGCTCAACTTCTTTCGTGCATTGATAAAAAACAAAGTGATGGCTTTTCAATACAATATTGGTCAAAAGTATACACCAGATCGCACCAAATGAGTTCGAAAATTAAAAAAAAATCTACTTCAGAGGAGGGCACATCCCCCCTCAGACACCGCCCTGTCCGAGCATCGGAGGGTGGTGCTGCGCACCGCTTAGATGGTACCAGCTCAATTTTATTTTTTTGCCCCCCCCCCCCCCCTCTTTTTCATCCCCCACACCTAACAAGAAATTTCCGCCCCTGCCTTAAAATGTAGGTTAAGCTTACAACTCCTTCGTTCTATAGATGGTGTGACCGGTGACGTCATGTATTTACAAATGGGACACCCTCTGTTGATTCCCTCCAGGCAGAATATACAGTAAAGTTAATGAAGACAACATGAAATTTCTTTCTAATGAATTGTAAAACTCATTTATTTTTAAATTTTTTTTGGTGAAATGCGATAGCTTATAGCATTCCTATGCAAGTTTAAAGACAGTTTTGATAACAATTTGCTGTGACACCACAATCTAGTTAGAAAACCTGATCTGGCCTATGTAAACTATAGGAACTCTTGCCCGGTGTGTTTTGTCTCAAATCAACAGAGGGCGTCCTAAATGTAAACAACGGTCACCTCATCTATAGAATGGGGATTAATTACAAAATAAAAACCCATTTATCAGACGGTGCTACAATACCTATTGAATGACTGTTGACCTGCTGTCAACCTGTTGAATCTCTGAATAATGGTTCAATTCGGCGCAATTTCAGAAAGTGTTACGCTATACACAGCCTGTGTGACGGGGCCATTGACCGCTGATCGACGTGAAAAGAACGATGAAATGTTCATGATAAAACGATCGATGAAATGTTCGTGATAAAATGATCGATGAAATATTCGTGATGAAACGATCGATGAAATGTTCGTGATAAAACGATCGATGAAATGTTCGCGATAAACTCATCGATGAAATGTTCGCGATAAAACCATCGATGAAATGTTCGTGATAAACTCATCGATGAAATGTTCGTGATAAACTCATCGATGAAATGTTCGCGATAAACTCATCGATGAAATATTCGCGATAAACTCATCGATTAAATGTTCGCGATAAACTCATCGATGAAATGTTCGCGATAAGACTATCGATGAAATGTTCGTGATACACTCATCGATGAAATGTTCGTGATAAAACGATCGATGAAATGTTCGCGATAAAACGATCGATGAAATGTTCGCGATAAAATGATCGAATTTTCTGATCTCTATTAAAAACCCAAAATGCGTTCCATACTTTTCTCGGGTTTTACACTGTACCATATAGAAATCCCATTGAAATGTTGTGTAGAGCTGAGCCTCGTTGCCTAAATGGGTTATTCCATATTAAGGGCATGAAGGGATGGATATTTTCCCATTCAGAGGGGAAAACGGGCAAATTCAAAATATGTTCGTTTGGCTTTTACCGGTATAGAAGCTTTCGGGAAGAATGTTGTTTGCCCCCCCCCCCCCCCCCCTCCCCCTTACAACCTTGGATGTTACGTATGGTATGATTTGAAATAATGTTAAAATGGATTATATCCATGATTATGTACACTATTATAGCAGAGAGAGAGAGGCGTGCTCAGAAACAACCCAACCGGTCGAGGGTTGAATCAAATCATATTACGGGTCATAAAGGGTAAACAAATGTAATTCCCCCTCAAGGTTGATCACGTTTGTTTGCATAACTCTACACACAATTAAACGTTGTGAGAGAATGAAACTCTTCAAAAATAGTCAGATTTCACATAAATTATGATTTTTTTAAAAAGGCACTTTCCCAGATTCTATACCAGTTTGTGGGCATAAATCCACACACAATTAGGCATATTGAGTGATTGAAACATTTACAAAAAGAAAAAAACCCATTGGCTACCCACACAAAGTTTCCCTTTTCAATACCATGTTTACTTTTCCAAGAACAGTCACATTTCCCAAAATGATGTTTTCCGAAAAGTAACACTGAAGAAAGAAAATAAATTATTTCAATTGGAAATAAAGACAAATTGAATTAATTTTAAACAGCACTGAAGACATTTTTGTAACTTTCTTGCATAAGATTTTGAAAAGTGCCACTTTTTATAGAAACATCATTTTGTGGAAATGTCAATGTTTTGGAAGAAGTGAACATGCTATTCAAAACGTACATTTGTGTGTGGAGTTATGCAAACAAACGAGATCAAATGTTAGGGGGGGGGGACTTATCTTTTTTCTTGCCCTTTTAGTAACCAGCACTAAAAAACCAAACCCTAGTAACGGTGACTAGTAAACATGAGTCCAGCCCCTATGTCTAACATGACCCAGTTAGTGAGTCAATATAACGTTTTACTGACTCACTTAACTGGGTCATTTTAGACATAGAGTCAGCATGACTAATGAAGATAAGTCCAGCCTTGACTAACATGGGCGAGTCAAGCTATGTCTAAATTGACCCAGTTAAATGAGCAGTCTGAAATGACCCAGTTAAGTGAGTCAATATAACGTTTTACTGACTCACTTTACCGGGTCATTTTAGACATAGATTCAGCGTGACTAATGAAGATGAGTTCTTGACTCACATAGGTGAGTCAAGCTATGTCAAAATTGACCCAGCCAAGCGAGTCAGTCAGACAAAGCTTGACTCACCCATGTGAGTCAAGAGCTGGTCAAATAGTGACTAACAAAGACGAGGTCAGCCTCAACTCATATACTTTTGATGAAGTGATGACATTTTGAACAATCACTGCCATCAAGTAGTGGATTCTTGAATTATTTTAGTTAGAAATAATTTTAACAATATACTATCCTAAACATACTTTCCATGGTGTTATTTAAGTATATTCCCCATAGAGATTGTACACAGCGCCACCGCCACCGCCACCGCCACCCTGACTTTCAAAATATAATCAATCATATATCAGCCAAACAGTCATAGAAATACCTGATTCATTCACACAATGTAGCTAGATAAATAAACTTTAAAATGACACCATAGCTCTACCACATTTAGATGTTGAATTAAAGGCATATTATGTGATATTTTCCAAGTAGCGCCCTCTATTATTGATTTTAACTATGAAAGCAGATTTTCTTGCAGATTTGCATTTTTGATCATAAATCATAAAGATCTTCCAAGTTATATATCAATACGATTCCTAATTACTTCAAAATCATGGTTTGAAAATAGATTGTACCGCTACGGTACAATCTATTTTTCAAATTTTACTCTAAATTCACTCTCAAACCTTGAGTTTTAAGGTAATAAGGAATTGTATCGCTCTGTAACTTTGAATATATTTATGATCAGAAAATTAAATCTGCAAGAAAATCTGCTTCCAATTTTTTTTCGAGGATTGTGGGCGTTCCCTGGAAAAGATCACGTAATATACCTTTCAAGGGACACGAAGTAGTGTTGACGATTTAAAAAAAAAATTCAGAATTCAAGATGAACATTAACAATTACCAGTATTTAAATCTTTTCTTAAAAACGCCCTCTATGTAAATATGGTTCCCGTTATTTATCACGCGTGCTGCAGAGAGACACTGCTGACGTAAAATGCTGATCGTGGCTCGATCAGCATTTTTGAATCGACGTTTTGTTGTACAAAGAAGGCTGATTTTTCGTAATTCTTATAGGTGTAAGTTCATACATGTAATACAATTTTAAAAATATACCAATCCCAGGTTTTATCATAATTGAGGGCGCAGCCTCCAACACATCTCTTAGTGTCCTTTTAATATAGAGAGATGGATGATTCGTCCACAAAAATGCACCGCCGCCACCCTTTTTGTACGGAGAGTTCAGAACACATGGCCATAGATGAGTCACATGTGGTTGTCATTGTTGCTGGACTCATTTTGATGAGGCGTGGTTGGAGGGTTGGGGGGGGGGGGGGGGTAGGGGGTGGGTAGGGGGTGGGGGTGGGGTAGGGGGGGAGGGTGGAGAATAAAATGTTCGTCCCGGTTTTGGTACCTGTTGTGGGTACACGATTCGGGTAGTCTCAGCATGTAGTGTTTTTCTTAATTGTGAAAGAGTAAAATAGATAAATAACCATCAGTGGTGGCACCAGCATCCTTTTGTATTTGGTGGGCAAGAACGAACCTCGGGGGCAAGAACAATTTTGAAGGTGCTCGCTTAAAATTCCCTGTTAATGTTAACATGAAAAGTCAACATTTTCGATTGTTGGCGGTGGGGGGGGGGGGGGGGGGGGGGGGGGCTTGATCTGAATGGGGCCCGGATATTATCGGGTTGGCAAGCTCCATTTCCCGGACAGAAATCAACCAGAATTGACCTGTGAAAATGCTTTCTTTCTGCCCTGTAAGCATGCTTCTTTGGCTAAAGTAGCTCGGTAAGGCAACGTATCGCCTTGATTTAGCGGTTAAATAGGCCTATCACACGATTCGGGTAGTCTCAGCATGTAGTGTTTTTATTACTTGTGAAAGAGTAAAATGGATAAATAACCATCAGTGGTGGAACCAGCATCCTTTTGTATTTGGTGGGCAAGAACAGACCTCGGGGGCAAGAACAAAGCATCCTTTTGTATTTGGTGGGCAAGAAGAGATCTCGGGGGGCAAGAACAATTTTGAAGGTGCTCGCTTAAACTTCCCCGTTAATGTTGATTTAGCGGTTAAATAGGCCTATCATAACACTGTAATGGTAAAAGCGCCAAGCGGGCCAAAGCACCAATCAATTTATCCACCGGTAAATCATTTCAATGACATTATTTCTACAACACTATGACTGGTTCTCGGTCACTGCGTGTCTGCGAGGTCGGTGGTCACCATGACATGGCGTGGAAGTTCACAGTTCTACATGCTTCATTACCCTTTTCCTTTTCCTTTTCCTTTTTTTCCTTTTCCTTTTCCTTTTTTCCTTTTCCTTTTTTCCTTTTCCTTTTTTCCTTTTTTCCTTTTCCTTTTCCTTTTTTTCCTTTTCCTTTTCCTTTTTTCCTTTTCCTTTTCCTTTTTTTCCTTTTCCTTTTCCTTTCCCCCCTCTCTTTTCTCCTTTTCCTTTTCCTTTTCCTTCTCTTTCCCTTTTCGGTAGTTTGCTTAATTTTGTGTAGTTTTTAAAGGTTGCATTAAGTAGTGTTTTGATAGTTATCGATATTTTTCTTTTTAATGTATTTTTAAAAATCTTTTGGTTGGGGCCTTTTGCTTGTAAAGCGCCCATGGACACTTTAAAAATACATTATTTATAATTATTGCTCTTTGCCTTCCCAATTTTCCGGGGGAGGGGGGGGGGGGGGGTGGTGGGGGGATCACTCTGCCCTGGCGTGGCGTCGATTTAGTCACATTATCTTTTCATCATGAACATGGGACGTAGTTTGCACTACGTCTCCTCAAACATACAATGTTGTATTTGAAGGACCAAAATCCATATCATTTTGTTGGTATTTTGAGATGTGATCTTTTTAAAAATTTTTTTGAAGATTTCAACTGTCTTTAACTTTTGACACCTGTTGATCTTTCAAGTGACCTTTATCGGGACGTGGCCAAATGGCTCAACATTTTGTCAAACATTTGGCTTCACGCAAAGACTTTAAAGGTGTATGTTCCGATCACATTTTTGGGGCTATGAATTTTTTTTCACATCAAGATATTTTGATATCGGAAGAATCCCCATATTTTTCTCATTGTGTCTGTAAAATCTTAGGGGCCAGAAATGTTCCATTTAAAATCATAGGCTAAAATGTGGTGAATTACTGCCAAAGGTGGGTAACCACCGGCTAGTGTGCTACTCAATGGGCAAATATATTGTGACCATGTGCTTGTAAAATAAGAACCATTGGAGTTATGCAACTCAAACTTTGGAATGTGAACATTTTAAGGATGACCTTCCATGTAAAATAGAAAACATCAAGTTGAAAATCGGGCCAGCAATCAGAACATCTACCTTTAAAACCTTCAGCAACTCAATAGCAGCAAAAACAAACCGGACGTGGGTACTTTCTTGCACCCAGTATTAACCCGGCAATACATCACTCTTGATATTTACGAACAATGAGAAAACTAAAATACACGGAATGTGCAATTTAACATGTTGAAAGTGTCTTATTGCTCTCTGCGTGCGCGCCGTAACCTACATGCGCGCACCACTCGCTTTGTTTTGATTCGTTGTTCACGCACCCTGGGTCGCCGATTTTACTACTGGTATTATTTAAAGGAAAAAAAGGGTGCGCAACATTTTTTTATGTTGATTAGTATTGTAGTATATGAATAAGGTCAATACATCGGGCAATACATACGTATGATTTGTTTCTCGAAATAATTTTAAAAACTCAATGCACTTGCACAAATGTTGATTTTCTCACAACAGCACTCCCCATTGAGTTGTGCCACTATTCACACATCACATCGGCGCGTGCGAATTGATTTTTAACATTTCTGTCGAAAAAATGCATACGCATTCATTGACTTCTAAAATGAATTTGTGATGTCAGGAGTATAACCTTGACGTCACAGCTGCCATCTTTATGGCCTAGGTAAAATCCATTCCAAATTGTCAAGACATTAACTACAACTTTTGCGGGTGCTTTAAGGTATATTGTGTGATCTTTTCCAGGGGACGCCCCCAATCCGCGAAACAAAATTGGAAGCAGATTTTCTTGCAGATTTACATTTCTGATCATAAATCATGAATATATTCCAAGTTACAGAGCGGTACAATTCCAATAGTAAAGTAAAAAAATAAACTGTCCGTAACCTAACAGTTTATTTTCACTCTGAAACCATGATTTTGAAGTAATTAAGAATCGTATCTCCCTGTAACTTGGAATGTATGTACGATTTATGATCAGAAATGTAAATCTGCAAACAAATCTGCTTCCAATTATTTTCGAGGATTGGGGGCGTCCGCTGGAAAAGATCACATAATATACCTTTAACCGATTAATAAATGATTTAGACCATGGTGTATCATCCGTAAATGTAATAGAATATGTCAATGTAATAACAACCAAATCAGTAGGTCAAATAATGTAATAGCTTGAAGATGAATGCGGATTATTCTTGCTCGAATACTGTTGTAAACACCTTCGTTATAAGTTACGCACGAGAAATCCCGACGACATCTATACTCAATATAGATGTTAGGGATAGATGTGGACTTACCTTGTAAAGTTGACATGATGGCTTCTCTCCTTGTCTTATAAATGTCCTTTCTGAATTAGGGAATATGAAAACAACAAAAATAATAAGATTATTTTTTATATTATAGTATTTTATAAATCTAAATAATCAATACGTACACACCAATGGGAACTTGTGAGGTGAAAAAATTTCGCACAGTCCAAAAAAAATCGCACAGTAAATGTACTACATTTACAATTCTGCCTTCTATTTGCCTAAAAACCTCGGTCTTTTTTCTCATTTTTGTCCTATTACATTTTTTTCTCACTTTTTTTTTTTTTAGGGTTGGGGGGCGGGGGCACAAATGGGTTTTTTCGTCAGGGGGGGCATTTGCCCCCCCCCCCCCCCCCCTGAGCTACGCCACTGCTTGCTTGCAAAAATCTCCGACAGTTTTACATTATTTCACAAAATGCAAGCACGAATAATTATTATGCCTGGGATCTGTTATGCTCATTAATACTTAAAACATGGCTCGTGTTTTAAAAAGTTTACTGGAATTTCCCCCAAAAAGCTGATATTTCGAGACAAAACTTTATTAAAGTATTATTGGGAACTAGTAAAACGTTCTGACTAAAACTTGCAGCAGCAATTACAATTTTACATACAGGGTATTCTGTCATATCGAAATATGTGCATAGAACATGGGTTATAAACACATTCAACGGATGGACATGAAATGTACGCACATCCCACGATACATTTGTTTATACACCATTAAGCACATATTGGTGAAAATGTCTGGTTAAATTGTAATTCCCATTTTTGAGTTAGTAAAAAGCTCGAAGTAGTGACACTCCCTAGCGAGACGGCTTGTCAAGTCCGTTTCGCGAATTTTGAGACCAGCAAAGCCTGACTTACGCTATTAAAAATATTAATCATCAAATAATAAGTTTAGTTATCGCGTGATCCAGCAAATATTATTTTGAATGGACTTGTTGGAATTCTTTGTTAGAATAGAATTGATCACCCTTTTAACGCATTCTTTTATGAATGGAAGTTGCCATTACAATGTGAAAGATAAGATATAGCCCAAGGTATTGGTGTATAGACTGTTGTTGGGCTATGTTTCTTCAAGAATATGGCACAACTGATAGGCGCAGATGTTGGGAGCGAACATGATATGGTAAAACTGAACTTTCGTGTCAGGTTGAAGTATGTCAAGAAAAGTAAGAGCACCAGGCTGAAGTTCAACTTGGATAGACTGAAAGATCTTTGCGTCTGTGAAACCTTCCAGGCAACAGTGGGTGGAAAGTTTGCTCCCTTGTTGATGCTTGATGATAGTGCAGAAATGCTGACACAGAAATTCAACGAGATAATGATCAAGACAGCAGAAGAGTCACTTGGGAAACATCGCAGGAAAACACAGCCATGGGTTACAGACGACATTCTTGACATGTGTGACAAACGGAGAGACCTCAAGAAACTGAAGAATACTCCTACTGGTGCCACAGCATACAAAGAAGTCAACAA
Organism: Ophiura sarsii; assembly: GCA_035610835.1. Taxonomy (NCBI): domain Eukaryota; kingdom Metazoa; phylum Echinodermata; class Ophiuroidea; order Amphilepidida; family Ophiuridae; genus Ophiura; species Ophiura sarsii. The sequence continues at coordinate 20,038,131 of CM069444.1, forward strand.
GAAGGTCAGGAAACGTATAAACATGGCTAAAGATCATTTGATCAAGAAACAGTGCACAGATATGTAAGAAAGTCTGGAGAAAAACAGCAGTAGAAGAGCATTTCAGATTGTCAAAGACCTCACAAAAACAAGACAGACGCACCATTCACGACAAAAATGGCAACCGTCTCACAGAGGAGAAAGACATTCTTAAGAGGTGGACAGAGTATTGCTCAGATCTATATAACCACCAGACTAAAGGCGATCCCAATGTAACTGTATGCCACGAATCTTCAAATGATGATGACTTTCCCATCTTAAGGGGAGAGGTGGAACAAGCCATAAAATCTTTGAAAAATGGAAAATCCCCAGGAGTAGACAATATTCCAGCAGAGCTCGTTAAGCAAGGTGGCAAAGCTGTTACGTGGTAGACCTCCTCACCAACATCTGCAACAAGATCTGGCAGACTGGTGAATGGCCAACACCATGGACCAAGTCACTCATCATCACTCTACCCAAGAAAGGCAACTTACAGCAATGCCAGAACTACAAAACCATTAGTCTAATCAGCCATGCCAGCAAAGTCATGCTCAAAGTACTACTGAACAGACTGAGACCACAGGCGGAAGAAATCATAGCTGAAGAGCAGGCCGGTTTCAGAAGTGGATGAAGCACAATGGAGCAAATATTCAACCTGCGAGTTTTGTGCGAGAAGTATAATCAACATCAGCAAGATATCTTCCATGTGTTTATTGACTTTAAAAAGGCCTTTGACCGTGTGTGGCACAAAGCACTGTGGGCCACGATGAAGCTTTTACAACATGGGCCAAAAGCTCATTCAAACCATCGAGCAACTGTACAGCAAAGCCAGCAGCGCAGAACTTGCACAAGGTTAAGTTGGTAAATGGTTCCACACCTCAGTTGGGGTCCGACAAGGCTGCCTCTCCTACATTATTCAATATCTTCTTAGAAAGAATCATGACTGATGCACTAACAGATCACAATGGATGAGTCAGCAAAGGAGGGAGAAACATCACCAATCTGAGGTTTGCTGACGACATTGACGGACTGGCAGGTAGCAAAGAAGAGCTTGTGAGTTTGGTTGACCAACTGGACAAAACATCGACCAGATACGGCATGGAAATTAGTGCAGAGAAAACCAAGCTGATGAGTAACAGAGACGAAGTGATAACAACACCAATTCCCACTAATGGCCAAAGACTACAGACAGTTAAGAAGTTCAAATACCTTGGGGTCATTATCAGCGACGAAGGTTCCAAGCCAGAAATCCTTTCAAGAATCGCACTTATAACAGCTGCCTTGGCGAAGTTACAACCCATTTCGAGGGATAAAAACATCACTCTCGGCACCTAACTAAGGCTTCTGCTTGCCCTTGTGCTCTCCATCTTCTTGTATGAATGCAAGTCATGGACTCTGACAGCAGAACTACAGAGAAAGATTGAAGCGGTAGAGATGAAAAGTCTAAGACGCCTCCTTGGCATTTCATATACTGACCACATCACAAACGAGGAAGTGCGTCGAATAGTGGCACAACACATGAAGAGATATACAAACCTGCTGGCCACCGTGAAAAAGCGAAGACTAAAATGGTATGGCCATGTAACCAGATCAAATGGCCTCTCCAAGACCATCCTGCAGGGCACCGTAGAGGGGAAGCGAAGAAGAGGTCGTCAGAGGAAAAGTTGGAAGGACAACATCACAGAATGCATTAGCACATGACCGAGTCAGATGGAGGGAGGTGGTGAAGAAATCCGTCATGCAGTGCCCCTACGACCCTGGAGGGTTATGGGAGCGGTAAGACGGTAAGATAGAAAAAATATCGACTGACATTCGCAAAAATGTACATTACGGCCATGTGTTTTGAACTCGCCCCCCTTCACGTTGCATGTCCAGATTTTTACATTTTACACCATCTGAGATTCGAATTACCATATCGCAATAACTACTTGTTCTATCCCATAAAAGGTATATATTTTCTGAAAGGAACTCTCACAAGGAATCCAAATATGATTTTATAATTTAAATAGAACTTAATGCTTACATGTTGTGATTAAGAACGTTCAAAAAGTATCGATTTTTTCATATTTTAATTAAAGCTCAATAATATTGTTATACCAATCACAGTAATAATTTTACTGTGCATATTAGTTCCTCATGGAAATACCCATCAGAACATAATGTTAAACATAATAAATAAAAACTGCCATCACTCAACATGCACTTTTTAAAATTCGCAGCGATCGAAAGACCCGGTGTCGATGACGTCATGGGTATCGGTGCTCGCATTTGCGCATGTGCATTGTATAATTATGACATCATCGACACTGGGACTTTCGATCGCCGCGAATTTTAAAAAGTGCATGTTGAGAGATTGCGGTTTGTATTTGTTTTTGTCATAAGTGTAGTGTTTTGTTCAATGTAATTACAAAAGTTGGGCTCAATAGTTATTTTTCTAACATATAATGCACTTTTATGCTTGCGGGACACCTCCTTTAACCGATCGGTTATTGATTTAGACCATGGTGAATCACCCGTAAATGTTTAAAAAAAACCTGTAAATGATAAAAAAAACCTGTAAATGTAATAACTTTTAACAGTAAATGTAATAAACCGACCAACCGTAGATGTAATAACATTTAACAGTTAGTAAGATCGAATAAAAAAATACGAATTTTTAAATTCGTGCGGTGAATTCATGGAGGCCGCCATTTTTAAAATTACGTCATTATAGTTGCTGCTAATAACGACTTTTCTTGAATGAAGTGCCTAGTTTATCATTAAATAAACTAAATTTGACTTAAACTCGATTCCAGATGATATTTCGTGGGTTCAATTGACCCCGAAAAACAAATGACGTTATTTTTAATGACAAAACCACCTCTTACACGAACGAATTTGTTACTTTTTGGGGGTTTAAAATCACTTTTTACTCCTTTTTCCTTCGATAGATTTTGCTTGCCGTAGGTGAAAAGTTTGTAAATACATTGAACTATCGGATTCACGAGTTTAAACATACCCCGAATTAATAGAATTTCCCCGCAGCCAAAAAACACTTTAATTGCTATATACTTAACTGTGTACATCCGGGACACTAATATACATTTAAAACAAAATGGCGGCCCCCATAGTCGGACACGAATTTAAAAATTCGCATATTTTAATTCGATCTTACTGACTGTTTAACAGTAAATGTAATAACGTAGTTTTTAACTGTTCATGTAGTCTTGGTTTTGTGCATAGGCAGCAGGCGAATGTCTGTGTGTTTTTGGCATTGAAAAGGAACTTTGTTCCGCGGGCACAATCTACACAATTTTGTTTTGAAGAATTTGAATTGTTCAATTGAAATCGGAGCATGTCTTAATTTGTGCCCTGTTAACTTCAATAACCTCTAGTGACCCCTGCGGAGACTTAGTCTTAAGGAATGTGTGGACCACAGAAGATGATCATCGGTCATTTCCTCTTGGACTAGTAGCAGTTTGGGTTGACCCCAGTAAACCTTTCTTGACCTTTGAACCCAAACTCATGATTGAGTTAGTTTTATTCTTGCCGTATCAAAAGCGATAACATGCAACAAGTCTATTGAAATCGGTGCATGTCTTAATTTCTGCCATGTTATTAACCTCTAGTGATCCCTTTATACATTTTGACACATTGCTTTTTATCAATCTGAGTAGTGGTTCATAAAAGAATCGTAAATATCGGCTAAAATAAAAAAGTTCCTTTTCAAACCTACGTACGTCTGCCTATAAAAAAACCACCCAGACGTTCACACGATTTGCACAACAACCAGAGACTTGAACGATTACATCTAAATGTTATAATAGTAGTGTCTACATTGATCTGACCAAACAGCTGTCTTAAACAGCGAAATTACAAAAATGTCACATATTTAGATACATATAAGGTTTTCGCTATTATTATTTCCTCCCGGTATTTCCTAAATCGATTTTACGACGTGACCATTTAAGTAGATACAACGACATTATAAGAAAGAGTAATATTAGGAACCATTAAGGTACAATACTGATTTACTAATACATAAAAAAGCAATTCGTGGACTCCACCACAATTCAAACGTCAAAGTCGTGACGAACTTTGACCAAAAAAAAGCCAGTCAGTCCTGACGATAAGCTTCGCGACATTACTATTTCCCGCTACTTTCAACGATAGTGTAAAATTAACTCCATTTGAGGTTGACGTAGATACTAACCTTCAAAACAGGATGCGCTGCGTTCCATATATGTCTTTTCAGTGTTGATAATATAAAACAGCCCTTTACAACATATCCGAATCAACTGTTTATGGTGGTATCAAACAGTGATATTAGTATTAGGAACCGGAGCTTACATATTCGATTCAGCTGACGCAGATGGCTGAGCTAGAAAATATGGTTGAGCCCTGGATATATAAACAGGGATATCATGATTTATCGAGACTAAAAGTGCATTGACCTTTACCCTCTCGCGCACATACAATTGGTACAGATACTCCACGCCGGTAGGCTATTAGTCCAGGAGCTAAGAACTGGATTAGTCCAGGAGCTAGGACCTGGATTATTCCAGGAGCTAGGACCTAGATAAGTTGTTTAACTGGTGTCACTCTGAAGACTGACTCCACGGGTAGTTAGTATAGACACCAGGGCTTCAATCCATCTTGAAATATGGGAATGGGGCGCCGGGCATCATTAAATGGGCGTGGGGTCCAGGGGCCGCTTAAAAACCCTGGTGGGTCCCAGACCAAAGGCCCGGTGAGGAATAAGGGGGTTCTAGGAGCTATAGGTTGTCTGGTGTTTTGAAGGCTCAGGGACATGGGTTTTGAAATGAACACAAATTTTCTTCTCATACATCTTTTTTCAATTTTGATCATATTTCAGGGAACGTCGTTTGTTATACAAAGGCATGAAACAACTTGAAAATACAAAACCTGGACTAGGATATTTCACAAATTATTTTTAATTTCTAGGGGTTGAAATGCAGTAAGGCTATAAACATAGTAGCGTTACTGTCATGATAACAATAATAAAGGACAATATATATCTTAACATTTGTAACGGTTGGATCCGGGGGTAGGATAAAAAAAACAAAGTCCCATATGACCCCGTAGAATGCACGATGTTGATGGGTGTAGGGCAAATAACAATGATCATATAAATACTTTTACTAAACCCAAATGGGTTATTTGGGTATTAATGGATGTCAAGGGCGTATCCAGGACTGTTTCAATGGGGGGGGGGGGGGGGGGGGGGGGGGGGGGGGGGGGGCAAAATGTGTATCCCTGTGAGCGGATTGATCGAAGCGAGTGGAGTAACCTGTGGGTGGGGTCCTAGGTACGCCTTAGGGTTCGTTGAAGCTCCTGTATTTTAGGCATTTTTAGGCAACGATTCAGCATTCTGACGCAGTAATTTTGGCATTTTCTCACATGTTTATTGCCTACTTACTAAAAAATCCAAACAAAAAGTGTGCACGTTCAAACTCCGGGGAACAGTAATTTTGACATTTTTTTTTCACATACGAACTAAAAACAATGATTCATACATAAATTTAAAAAGTAACATGAGTATAACCATGGCAAAGGCCACTGTTCCCATCCCTTAACACCTTTGGAGTGATTTGACATTTCGCTGGTAATAAATCATCTAAGGATATGTCAATTTTTCACTTTGTGGTCCAATTAAAAGACTGCAAAGGACATAATTATGCCCCACGGGCATAAACTAACCGTCATAACTCTGAAAATGGACTACATAGTCAGCGGTTGACAACATCTTAGATGATTTATTACCGGCGAAATGTCAGATCACCGGTCCAAAATATTTAAGGGATGGGAACATAACACAAAGTGTGCGCATTCAAATTCTAACTCAACCGTCGTCCTCCTAAGAAGTTTCACCGATTGCGCTAAACCGCAAAGGACAGTGACCTACAATCTTGTTCAAAATCTGTTGGGACACTATAGACATGCGCATCAAATATCTTTCAAAATGAGTAAAATGCTGTCAGTTGAAAGTATGATAGTCAAAAATAGTTTATGTAAAGCTGCCATCCCTCTCTCCCCCCCCCCCCCCCGAACCAATGTTGGGACTGATATATATAACACAGCCCGTTGCTGGACGATGCTTTTATATGGACCAACATTGAGTTTAGGGGGAGGGACCACCGTTTCAAAGGACTTGCAGGAAGTGTCCCAACAGTTTTGAACATGATTGTATTAAGGGAGTGGAAAAGTGAGCTATAAAAAATACAAAAATCGCTATATCTCGAAAACGGTTGCTTCGATTGTAACCATTCTTTTTAAGAAATGAAGAACATTGCTTCTGTAACATTTCGAATTGAACTTCATAGTCTAATTACGTGTACATATTTAATGAAATACATAAATAACGTTTATTTTGATAAAGTGTCATAGTTTCAAAGTATCTAATTTACAGCGGCGGGTGTTTCAAACGATTGCATCAAGTGGCGGTGCGTCAAGGCGACGAAAAAAACCCAGTTGTACAAACCTGATCAACTCATTTATTTCAAATCTTAATTGTTTAAACATTTGAAGTAAAATTAATACTAAAACTAAACTGCCGCGCTGAGATTCGAACCCATGGACAGAGTCTGCGGTGTCAGTCGAAACCACTACACTAGTAGGGCAATACGTTGTACTAGTATCAGTAGATAGGGTATAACAATTTATCTTGTTAAACTAATATTCTTCCTGAGATGATTAAGTATGGAAATACATTTATTATTATCGGTCTACCACGATTAACATTATATACACTTTCATACTGTTCAAAATAATAATCATATTTGCGAATTCAATACGATTAACCACGGTCTACCAATAATATCTTAAAAGATGATCAATATTTCCTTTCTATTCATTCTGGTAGACCGTACATAGTGTTCTATTGTAATTGATGGGTTGACCGTGGTTGATCAATACTGTGCTAGAGTTAATAAGCAAAACGCCTCTTCAAAAAGCTGACTCCCCAGATAGCTCAGTGGTTTGTTTCCTGTCTTAGAATAAGTAGATTGCTGGTTCGAATCTCGATAGGTTCTTATTTTTATGGTTTTGTTTTCGTTTGTTTAGTTTTGTATTTTATTTTGGAAATGTTTGTAACTTTTTATTCTAAAGTTGATTTCATTTTTCCGGATCTTACGAGTGGGTATAATATGTATAATAATAACACGCGATTTATAGGTAATATATAACGTTGTCAAATGGATATTTTGTGTTTGTTGACATCTACCTGTATACAAATACGAATACGAATCTTAATTATTATGGCGTCTCAATTAACATGCTTCAATTAAGAGTATTTTAATCCGAAATAAACGGTCACCCCCACAACACCCCACCCTACCACAATAACACAATCATTAGTTTACTTAATGACATTATTTGATTTACCTACTGTATATCTTATGAAATAAGTCTTTATTAAAAAGTACCATTTAGGTGCGTAATTCAGACACTGCCCCTTTAAATTGAAGACATTACTAACCCATTCTTTGTTTAAATAAACGATTAATGCAGTTACAAGGACTTATATGAATTTAGTACATTATTTTGTCAATGCTATAATACAATCTTGTTCAAAACCTGTTGGGACACTATACATGCGCATCAAATATCTTTCAAAATGAGTAAAATGCTGTCAGTTGAAAGTATGATAGTCAAAAATAGTTTATGTAAAGCTGCCATCCCTCCACCCCCCCCCCCCCCCCCCCCCCCGAACCAATGTTGGGGCTGATATATATAACACAGCCCGTTGCTGGACGATGCTTTTATATGGACCAACATTAGGTTTAGGGGGAGGGACCACCGTTTCACAGGACTTGCAGGAAGTGTCCCAACAGTTTTGAACATGATTGTAGGGCGTCTAGGTGATCTCTTTTACATCCCTTGTGCTCATTTCCGAAATGTGGTTGCTACCTTACACATTTTAGCATTATGTTAGAAACACAATGTCCCTCACTTATAAGCAAAAAACCGGGTGAAATTCTGATATTTGGAACCTTTTTGGCGAAAATGTCAATGTTAGTACCACTGTACATACGAATACAACTGGAAAAGAAGCATACTCTGCACCTCGGTTTGGATATTTTTAGGGGGTGAAGTGGTAACCCTCTTTCCATACGAGGTCCCCTCTTTCCATACATACCAAAACAAGTACAAACATCCCACGCATGACGTCACAAAAGGATGAGGTTAAACAACATTCACACCAGCAGGTGGGGTCCAAGGGCGAAGCCCCTGGAAGCTCCTTGGTTTTAGCCATTGTTAAGACAAAGATTCAGTATTCTGAAGCAAAAACAGTAATTCTGGCATTCTCTCACATGCTTATTGCCTACTAAGTAAAAAAAGGGATCCCTATTATATACAGGGTGACCCAGAAAATGTTGAACCCAAAAATCACAAAATTCAATATTTTTTTTACCATTAAAATAACAATATATTGCATAACTCGTTCACCAGCTATGTGAATTCACGTCATTCAACCACTGATTTGACCGGACTGGGATGACTTGACTTGACTTGACTTGGACATCTTTCTTGAACAATGCTTGATATAAAGAGGCTTGAATCCGGAACTTGAGACACGGTTGACTATGACTTGTGCTTGGAAGACGGTGAGGACCATCTGTAAAACAGGGAATGCCATTACTTAAAACTTAAATTTGATAACCAACGCTAAAGATAATTCTTGTTATGAAGGAGACATAAACAGTTATTTGTATTACAACATGTTCTGTGGGCCAGGGTGTCAGTCGGGATATTGATTCGCAATTACAAAACCATTTTTAAAATAACACTCATCAGAGTTATAAGAACTCACAACCCAATGCAATAGTTTAAGTTTGACATTCAATTCCATGTTATTTTTTCAACAATGAGCATGAACGAATACAAAGGTCTACCATTTGAATGTACTAAAATAAATTCCAGTCCAACAATCATGACAATTTACTCCATCATATCATGTTAATTGAATTCAGCATGCAAAATAAATTAATCAAACAAGATTTTTGATGCAGAAATGGCTATTTCATGAACACCAGCACCAGATTATGAATAGGTTGTAATATACATGTTAGCATAAATAATAATATACTCCAACTTGAGGTAGTTTACACCCCTACATGTTATCTGTTTAAAGTTTAACCTGTTTGCTCAGATCAATTATTTTCCTCATGACTCAGTAATAAGTCATTCTCAAAGTATAGTATACACAATAATTTGATTTTGAAAGCTTCCATATTCATAGTTTTCCTTACCAGATCTCAAATGATAGTAATAGTACGGTATGATCCTCTTGGTTACATGAATGAATGATAGACCTTGGTACATGGTACAAGATGTATGCACTTCACATGGAAACCTGCACGAGCAAGCTTTATAAGAAGAGCTGTCAAACATTTATTGTCGCATCACTCGCATGGATATGAAGAGAGTAAAGAGACCACTGGTTACTTTTATCTTTGAACTCCTGCTGGCATCCCGTAGTCCCATTTGTACGCTTGTGATTACAATTATTGAGATTTATGTCTGTTTGTGTATTTTTCATGTGCATCTCCTTTTTTAACTTTCTCTATTTTTGCATTGAAAGGGTTTCTTTAAATGTGACTATCAATTTGGCCTTGTCTTCCCTTTTCATCCTTTTAGCAAAAATATGATATCCTCAAATCTGAGATGTTGGTGTCAGCTGCTGTCCGTTTAGTCATCTCCAATCATGTTACTGTTTATTCCTCTTGATGTTGATGATTCCATTTCCTCAAACTATACTACTTTCCAACTTGTTTGGTGCTTATGGTTTTTCTTTATATCTCATTGATCCAATTTTTCCTCGAGGTTTTCTAGGTCGTTCTCAACAGTTCTTCCTTCATTTGTTAGTGCTCTATTGATATAATTGAATTTCCTATGGCTCGGAACCCTCGTTGTATAACTTTCCTCAGATCCACCTTCACGACTCGACTCGTCTTCTTTTCACAGTTTTCATTGACTGCCTGCCCTGATGATATTGTAAATTTTCCTTGAAGGGCTTGGGATTACCTGTATGATACTTCCATCCACATGCGTCAGTGTGTGGCTTCACTGCCTCACTTCAAATTGAATCTAACTTTGCCCTGCCCTAGGCCTATTCGTCATCTTGTTCTCTCTTTTCTATTTCCCTTCTTTTTTTCCCTTTTTCCTAGTCTTTTTCTTTTCTCTCCTTTTCCCCTCTTCTTTTTCCTCTTTTTTCTCTTCCCTCTTTTCCCTCTTTCCTTCCTCTTTTTTATTTTTGACAATGGCATGATTTCCTCAATTTTAGCTGTTATTTCCTGGGAGCGGTGCTCCCCGCTCCCGCACTATTTGCATCCCTGAGCCCGTGTGGCAAATAAGATTGGATCAATACTATTTTTTCTCATGCAAAATTGTTAACTTTAATTGTTGGGAGTGGCTCTTTTAACTTTCTTTCCTTTCTCCATCTTTTCTTACTATCATTTAATTCAGCCATCATGCTTATATAGGCTTTTTAAAGCCTGGCCCGAGCATTTTGCTTGAGTCTGGTCCCTTCAGGACCCAAGCGTGTGTCTGTAGTATTAAATGTCACAAATTTGCCTCCGAATTTACGGGGGAAATAGTTTTATAGGTAGAATTGATACTTCTTTGCGAAAATATGGCTAATCGGGCCAAGTGATACAGCTATAATTGTCAATTAAAGGTTGCCATATTTTGAGCAAAATTGTAAAGACAAATTTTCACTCGCATCACGCGCGATCGCAACATATAGACAGGCGCCGTGTTAACTTTTGAGATTGACATCACCAGACAGGTCTAGCGACGGCCCTTCTTATCCCTCACTATCGTGTAGGTGTATGAATTGTTTTTTTCAAAAGCCCCATTGAAGACATGAAGTGGAGACTATGATGATGTGACCGTTGTTTACAACAGCAGTGTTTATACATTGATTAGCGCCTGGTCTGAAGACATACTGGAGGTACTAATGTAGTCCATGACTTCTGCCATACTGCATACGTACGATTCAAAAGCAAAATGCTCATCACTGAGCGGCAATTTTAAAAGCACTTGCCCTTATTGTGCGTACGCATACCATCGGGCAACCCGATTTAGTACCTGGTCTCTCATCGTTATAAAAGGACGCAATTCTGATCCAAATAATGACATAAATTGTCCGCTTAGGAGCGCTATTAATTCGGTCTAGTAAACCTATTGTTATCACTGTCACCGTAAGGTGCAGGGGATACTCAGAATGGACACTATATGGGACATTCAAGACAAATTAGTTTACAATAACAATGTATTTATTTCTCGGACTTTCCTCGAAGAACATAATATAGATAACAAAAATTTGTTGCAACGTATATGATTAACTAAGAGCTCGACACGCGGAACCGGTTTTATTATTATAAAGTTCTGTTGTATTCCTCCGCAAATGTTCGTAGCACAACGATGACGAAATTATACGCGGACGACGGTTGAATTCTCTGACGATATGATTCCCTTTCGTGAATTATTACTGACGTACCTGGATATACTGCTCATTCATAGTTCATGGGTTTTTATCATATCACCTTGATTCTACCAGTCTAAAGTAGTGTTATACGCCCATGTGTCGATCCATGCGTCAAATCATATGTTCGTGATTTAATTCCTCCTACACACAACAGGTATCCGTCCAAAGTAAATAATCCCAACACCCAAGTAGTCCAAACCAAGAAGGCTACAGATAAATAGATAAGATACCAAAATGTCTAATAACATCTGTAATATCTTAATCCATCTGATTATTTATGCACATTATTTCTAGGATGATACCCTGCCAAAATGTACCACCCTTTTTAATATACCAAATATTTTTGGGTTATCCCATTCACTAACATTGAACAACTTATCAATATCAATATGATCCTTAAAGTCAACATAAAATGCATGTATTCCATTTATATCAAAATGTTTCCAATGGCATGGCTCATTGTATTGAAAATTTGATTGTTGCTCAAAAACATACTATTTGCCTTAGCATTAAAATAACGGAACCCACTATCCTCTGCTTTCTTTTCAGCATAGATTAAATAAAATACGTCATATTTAATACCTGGCTGTTGTATTAAACATTATTATTAACATGGAATTTGGTTTCTGAACTGCATTGCGAATTGGACATGTTCAAAGCTGCCACGCCCATTTTCTGACATGGTCACATGAACATGCAGTATTTCCCTAAATTCCATAAACATACATTTGTAATATCAACATTATTCTCCAAATCACCCAATTATACTCTAATGACAAAGGAATTGAAAAGTTTAACTCACGTTATTTATCCTCAAAATTGAGTGCAGGATGGTTTCCACAACCGGCAATGTCTCGGCATCTCCTCCAAGAACCACGACGTCACCATGGGTACATATGCACCGACCACACCGCAACACTGGCCTTCCAAAACGCACAGCAGGCGCATGCTAAATTCTAGCCCCCCGACTCATGCCTTTTATAAACTAAACTGTTTATAAATTATAAGGCCCAGTAAGTTGAATTGGTCGCACCCATTTGTGTGTCTCAAGAACACTCCCTATACCATCGATGTCATGTACTGCAATACCTCAAAACCCCAGAACAAAATTATATCATGTGTATTGGATCAATAAAATACTCAGCTGCACACTGCATTGATAACCAAAGTAGGATTATGAATCTATCATAATAGCCACTAGACTTTGGCAAGTCTTAATACTATACATAGAAGTCCTAGTCTTGACAAAATGACAAAATATATTTTGGAATTTAAAAACTTCTTGGACTTAACCCAAGTCTCAATCAATTAATATACTGAAATATTGGGGTATTCCAAACTGCCGTGACAATCACTTACTACGAGAGGATTGCCTGGTTGTATATTTAAATTCGGGGCGTGTACGACGGTACTTATTGCTAACTGCATTGGTGAGTTTCAATTATGTTGCAAATTACATCCACGCTTAATGCGTTTAAACTACTCAATGGGTGTTGCAATACTGCCGGTTGGTTGCACACGAGAATTATGTCATATAGCAACCACCTTTGATGGAAGGCGAATATTTAAATTTGTTGCCGGTTTTAGGGCAGCAATTTATAGCGCTGCTAAGCGGGCCTTGTAGCGCCGCGTAATGATCAAGTTTTCCGATGTACTGGCGAGGAAAACTTATTTGCTGCCCGGGAGTTGAGCACCCTGTGTTAAATTGATGGCGTCCGCGTAATTGCTCTGTCCGATCGGTAGGGGGGGGGGGGGTGTACCGCGCCATTATGCGATATTTTGCGAAAACGATCGTGGTTATCACGTGATACGTATGGTTGAAAAAACAATTTACACTGTTTTAACGAAATGCACTATGGGATTGTTAAAATCAAAGAGGTCGCAAACTTGCTTACAATTGTATATTAGCCTAGCTATATTAACAAGCTAAAAGTGACATCTCTGAATGTATAAACAAAGAGTGCGAAGGAGAAATTGTTGGGCACACTGGTAAAATGTTTTGCTATCATTATCAAACTGAACTCAAGTTAAATCACTTATTTATCGAGCAATATAATTGTTTACGTATTTTAATTGTTTATATAGATAAATAAATAAAAAGAAAACTTTAAACGCATGTGCGGCCTTTACAATTAATAAAAATTGACATAACAATGATGTTACATTAATTCGCCATCAAGTTTAACAAATAGAAAAATAAAAGGATAACAAGGAATATTCGGGAATCGAACCCGTGATTGCCGTTTGCCAACGACATGACCTACGTATGCACGCCACAGAGATCGACGAGTATAATTGTGATAGTTTTATTATTTAATCATATTCATTTATTTATAACGAACGGAGATTTTTATTGTGCCATTTTTGCCAAATTTGTGTGTTTCTTTCGCACAAAATGTGTTTGTAATGTGATTATACTCCTAATTTTTGAAAGAATGGTAAAAATCGTTGACATTTTCGACGTGACGTGGCGTGTTGCACCGGTATTTCAACCTGTTAGCTTAACGCCTAACCAATGCCTAGAGTATTTATTTATTTCTTGAAATTCGGCAAAGTCCAGACTATACGCTTAATAATTATGGGTCAGCAGCACATACGTTGAGCATTTGTTTGATATAAATTGTATTCATTTGCGGTTCGCAGAGCTAAGAGGTGCGCTGGTGTCTTGGACAACGTAGTGATCAATTTACTATATGTATACGCTGAGCATTCGCTATTGAACGATTCGGACGTTGGGTGTAGAATGCATCTTCGTCAGCTGTTCTATCAAACGAAAAATGGCCGAATAGCTGACAAAGATTCAAGAAGCAACATATGCGCCCGGGGGGGGGGGGGGGGGGGGGGGGGGGGCAGTCAAACATAATGGTGTACACATGCGTGACCAATTTTTTTTCCAGACACCCCCTAAACAAGTTTTACCCTGCAAGCAAAATTACCCCCTAAACAAGTTTTTAGCGCGCTTTCCTTGCAAATGTTGACCCCTAAACAAGTTCTTGCCAGAATATGACCCCTAAACAAGTTTTGTCTATTTAAAAATAAGTTACCCTAAACACGTTCGACCTGTATTTTAAGCCGAGATTTTGAGCATCCCTTTTTCTTGAAAATCAGCATTTTTGATACCCTTAACGCGTCACGCGCGTGACGCGTCCAACACTGAAAAAACACCCCTTTTTACGCGTTTTTTCGGTGATCAAAACAAACAGATGGGCTGAACCCGAACCCGAACCCTAACCATACCCTTACCCTAACCCTAACCATACCATACCATACCCTAACCCTAACCCTATACCTATTCCTAAACCTACCCTAACCCTAACCCTAAGATTATTATTAAATACACGTTATGACTAGCTAGCGACCCTTATGACTAGCGGGTAGACCCCGAACGTGTAGCCAACAACTAACGAACGACAACTTACAAGACCGTTCCCCTAATGATTACTCAACTGCGCCACTGTCAGGTTCATGCTGACGTTCAGCAGATCATGTAGTCTTAAAGGGCACATGAAATGCAAATACAAGTGGTGTGATTTGAGTCAAGTCTACGCGGAGGGACCAGAAAGCATTCAATATATGCGCTAGTTGATTATGACATCAATTGTGAAACTATTGCTAGCTCAGTGAGTACTATGAAAAGAAAGTTTCAGGTGACTGGTTTGAATCTATTCATGATACTCACTGATAATCAATATACCACAAATGATGTCATTTTTGGTGTGTTCATTTTTCTGGCCCTGTTTATTGTAATGGAATGTCCCACAAAGACTTGTAGCAGGATTATCATCCCTTTTCCTGTGTCCTTTAAACTGTCACTGAGTGAACGCACGATCACTCTAGAAATGAGACTAGCAGAGTTTAAAATCGATTTGTGTTAAACACGTCGTTTAAAAGGTAAATTAGCGTTTAATTTAGACACGAGTTAAGTTAGTCACGGTTTTAAGCTACGAACAGCGTTTAATACGAGAATAAGGCCAAATATGATGCAAATAAAATATACACTAAAAGCATTATCATTCATCGTTTGAATTGTTTAATTCGTTATTCAACAAATTCAGAATTACAATCAAACTTGAATAAGTTAATAAGATTAATGAATATGCTATATACAATTGCCATGTGTTTGAAAATGTAATCATTAAAGGCTAAAACACCTTGCGAAAGATAAGCCTATAACCAACGAGGACAGTTCTATCACCATCATTTGTGGTGTACAATTTATTTATATTTTAAGTTATATCAAGAATGCGAAATACATGTGAAATGTATATAAATATCACAGTATACTTATATATATATATATATATATATATATATAAGCACAAATGATCAATAATGATATATGATATATTTCACATCCGTTAATCAAATATTACAGAGGTTTTCTACAACATTATTACTTTTTATCATCATGGTAGCCAGGGTGGCGTATCCAGGGGGCAGCAGCCCCCCCCCCCCCCCCCCCCCCCATTGAAAAAAAGTTTAAAAAAGGAGGGAGATGAGAAGGAGGAAGAGGATAAGAAGGAGGAAGAGAAGGAGGTAGGGGAGAAGGGAGGGTACGGACACATACGGCGCAAATGGGGGTGGGGTTACGGGGTCACGAGACCTTTTAGTGTTAAAAATGCCAATTTTTGCGCGCTTTGCACGTATTAGTTTCAATGTTTCATCATTCAAGCTTAACAAGAGGGCTTCAAGAACGTTTTTCTGGACCATTTTAGTTCGATTCGCGCTCACTTTTTTCAACAGGTTTCAACATTATAATGGGTCTCAAAACACACCAAATATTCTAAATATTATGTGGGGACGTTAAAAACGTCATACTTGACCATTTAAGTGTTAAAAATGTCAATTTTTGCGTACATCGCGCGCATTAGTTTGAATGTTTCATTATTCAAGCTTAACAAGATGGCATTGCAAAACAGTTTTCCATGACCATTTTAGTTCAAAAACTATAAAAATTGTGCGCGCTCTTCGCGCGTATTTTCAAGTTTTAAAATTATAACGGCACTCAAACCATGCCAAATATTCTAAATACCATGTTGGGGACGTTGAACACGTCATGCATACTAGACCAATTTAAGTGTTACAAATGTCAATTTTTGCGTACTTCGCGCATTAGTTTCAATGTTTCATTATTCAAGCTTGACAAGATGGCTCTAAGACAGTTTTCCATGACCAATTTCCCCCCCCCCCCCCCTCCCATCAAAACAGTCCTGGATACGCCATTGGGTAGCCACATCATACATATTTTAGCAATATCTTTACGTCTAGATTATACTGTTGCGAAAGTACTTTGTCAATCTCCTTCCATATTGTTTTGATTTTCTTTCTTCGCCGCGCGTATATTATCTGGAGGTTTAAACAATATATTGGCCCTCAGACCCACCAAATATTCTAAATATGTGAGGGAAGTTAAAAACATCATACTGGACCAAAGTTTTAATGCAAAAACCATACCAAAAATTCGAAATGTTATGTGGGGGACGTTATTATCATAATGGACCATTAGCGTTAGAAATGCAATTTTTTTCGCGTTACGCGCGCGTATTAATTTTAATATTTCATTATTTAAACTTAACAAGGTGGCTTCAGGACAGTTTTCCATGATCATTTGAGTTCAAACTCAACAATTTTGCGCGCTCCGCGCGCATATTTTCTACAGGTTTTAACATTATAATGGCCCTAAAACAATACCAAATATTCTAATATTATGTGGGGAACGTTAAAAATATCATACAGGGCCATTTAAGTGTTAGAAATGCCAATTTGTGCGCGCTTCGCGCGTATTCATTTCAATATTTCATTCAATATATAAGCTTAACAAGGTGGCTTCCGGACACTTTTCCATGACTAATTTTTGCCCTCCCCCCCCCCCCCCCCCCCAATCAAAACAGTCCTGGATACGCCATTGGGTAGCAACATCATACTTTTTTAATCTTTTAGCAATATATTTACGTCTAGATTATACTGTTGCGAAAGTATTTTGTCAATCTCTTTCCATATTGTTTTGATTTTCTTCCACCTATAAAAGAAATGTTCAATGTAATCGATTACGTTATCTAACTTTTATGTCTATCTCAAGGATAACTGAACAAATAATAGGCACGTTTGTACTTATTGAATGCATTTCACAAGGTGATTCCAAATATTGGTAAAATGACATTCAATAATTTGACATTTTTGAAATATTTTGTGCTATTTTGGATTGTCGTCTGCAGATGCTGTCGCGTGGAAAGTGTAAATGTATAGTTTCATATTTCAAATAACAAACAAATAGGCAATGTGATAACATTATTAAAAGTATAAACATGTTAATTTCTCAGCAAGAACTTTATACTTTTGCTTTATTGATTTATAACATCAGATTATTACGCGCGGGATCAAGAAACGGGTCAAATTGTAGTTAAATATGACATAAATAATTGTTTTCAGTGACCACTCCCTAAATAAAATTAATTCCCTATCATCATTTTTATCATATTTGTGATGCCCCTATTGTTTACTCAAATCGTGTGTATATGAGATTCATACGACATTCGGTTTTTGATTTATGATAGAAAAACCAAATTTAGATCAAATATTTTGCATTCCTCTTATACAATCCTGGAAATAAGTCTTGGAACACTTGCGTGTGATTAACGGAAAAGTGTCACCCCCACTCCCCCGTACAATGTTGACCAAGGCCAGTGGCTCCTGCAGCTTGCCAGAGTGTCCCAACATTGATCGATGGGGGTGGGGAAGGAAAAATCTCATTTGAACAATTTCCGTTTATAACAGAAGACACTAAGTATCAATACATGCACACAATACCCAGCACGTGTGCTCAGCTCAGCGTTCGCGTTCCAAGGACTTTTTCCAAGATTGTATACGCAGTTTGCAAAAAAAATCATCTAAATTTGGTTTTTCTATCACATCTCGAAAACTAAATGTCACATGTATATCAAATTGCACAGTATTTGGCAGAGGCTTGCAACCCCAGTATTTTTTTAATAAAGACATTCATTTAATACGGGAACGTTCAGTGAAAACAATTCCCTATACTAACTAATGCATTCGAAGATGTATAATAATTGCCCATTATTGCAATGCATAATGTGGCGTTTTCAGATACTCCTACGAGATTTATTCATGTATTGTCAGATATGTAAAAGAGTATCTAAAAGTAACGGAATCTATATACGGGGTTGAAAGTAACACAAATAATTGTAAAACAACTTAGGCCTACTTGTAAATAGCTATCTTCAGTAGATAGCAGTAACTTCTGTTTGACAGATTCGACAGCTATCTTTCGTATTGCATTAACGGTTGTAATACAATAATAGATGCTCATTATTCATATGCCCATCTGTTATTATGTATTTTTACTGGATCGATAGAGACAGATTGAATCGCAGATTGCTCAAGCAAACTAAAACCATACCATACCACACCATACCAAACCAAGTGGGTGGTTGCCGTTAGTTTATTTACCTCAGCATGGCTAGGCAACCAATTGGCTATTTATATTTGGAACTTGAGGCAACGTGGGAGTTGATGTTTACTTTTCAGTGCAGATTTTGGTCGGATTCAGTACAGATTTTAGTGTGATTTAGTGCGTTTTGCCTCTGTCAAACTTTATAAGGGAATATAGGTTGCCAATGCGGCCGCTATCATGGAATTGGGCTTATTTTTGCCGTGCGCCGCGTCATGTATTTCTATTGGCAAACAGTAAAGGAGAGAGAGCTTGAGCTTGGTTTTGGGAGTTTAAATTGGCAACACTGGATGCACGCCCATGTCGTATGATGTCACTTGAGTATTAGCTACAGCAGCAGCGTAAAAATCGAGGTTATAAACGCGGTTTCACATTATTTTTATTTGTGAAGGAGTGTTTTAAAAATCGCGATAATGACAGATTTCCTCAATGAAAATAGCTTAATTTGGTATCATTTTGAAAGAGAACTGTATATTTATCGGTAAAAGTGCAATATTTTTTGTCAAAATAGTGATATATTTATTAATTCTTCGCCCGATGAAATTTTGATTTTATAGCACCGAAAGAAAATAAATCGAGAGTAATTTTCACATTTTTATCGTCGTCCCAGCGAAAAACATCCTGCTCAAGAATAATACTTATGTGTTATCCTTTCTTAATGTAAGGTTAACAATCTTAAATTCAATTAAGTGAGTGAAAAACTCGGCGTTTATATAGACCCATATATTCTGCAAAGATCCCAAAAATGGCCGTTTTCATAAACCTGCACAATCAGTCTGAATATCAGTCTGATCACGCTTGCTCCCGGGCCCGGGGGGGGTACTCACGTATGAAAGGCATACGGGGATGTGCCGCTCCAGTGGGTCGTTTTTTCATGAGACATCCTTAGCCATATTGGTGGCTTTTCAACTGAAAAATCCTTAGACATTGGGTCTATTTTTGCGAATTTCACGATAATTTGCGAAAATTTGGTATAAAATGAAGCAAAACCCTAAAAATGGGTACATATTCCCCCCCCCCCCCCCCCCCCCCGATCACGCTATGCCTTCATATCCCGTCATTAGCAATAGCGAATCTTTATAGTCTGGTTGCTTATTGATTAATAACCATGCTACTAACGCTATAACGTCAATCCTTTTGTCTCAAAATACGCCCAATTTCAAGTCGCCAATTCAAACGTAATAATATGGATGGGCGCAATATTTCGTTCGTCATTTGTATCGATGTTTGGGCGCGAAAAGGTTCATACAGTAACGCTATATTTCTTGCGTCATCGATTATTCGGTCTATTGATTAAACATGAGTCTTGGAAATCACGTTTGTAAGTCATGGTATAAGTGCAGGGAGGGATTGTAGGCCTACTTAGATATGTTGGTTTGTTGTTGGTGTGCCGCTGGAGATTCCAAAACCCCTACCCATTTCTAAGGGTGATTGAGGGGAGGGGAAGGGGAGAGAAAGGGAGGACGAGCTTTAATTGAGTGATTGATACGTGTGTACAATAACGTTGTATAAGTCGTGATATATAATGTAGGCTACTCTTTTGCAAAGAAAGAAAAAAAGAGAGAAGGAAAAAAAAAGAAGAAACGAGGGAAAGGTATTGCTTTTCAATTGGTCAAAAAAGCCCCACACCAAATCGCACCAAATATTCGAAAATTGAAAAAAATCCAATCTGAGGGGGACACATAACCCCCCCCCCCCCACCCCGACTCCCTGTTCGAGCTTTTAAACATATGTACTTAAATCAAAAATATGAAAGTTATGCTCAACTCTTCTGTGCATTGATAAAAGAGCAAAATATTTATTGGAAATAAGAGGTGTCTCTCCGATCGAGAAACACGTCGTTTTTTTGTTGCTTGGCCTCATCACATTGCGGGACCTGTTTGCAAAATGCTACTACCTGTGATGTGGTATGCGCGTAGGGTTTTCCCGGGGGCCTATTATGTCTTCATTGTATGTTTTGAGAGGTGTAAATTAGGCCTCGTCCAACAATGGGACTGACAATGGCCTAATTTACATATTATAGCGTGGGGACGCGATATTGAAATTGAAGAATCTTAGAACACCTTTGTTAGGAGGACATAGCTCTGCTACAGAGCCAATCTTAGTCCCACCCCTTCATCAACCTCTCCCACCCCCTCCCCTACACCAAGGCATGCCTTGCCTGCACCAACCATACACTCATGTATTAATGCACATCATATCATCTTGTACAGACTATTATGTACATGTACAGCCATAGCCAATCACTGGCACCAGTGGCCAGTGACAGTGACCAGACCAAAGACAAACTGCTCAATTACAATATAGCTCCCAGGTCACTGACGGCTGCCAAGCTCTGCTACAGAGCCACTCTTAGTCCCACCCCTTCATCAACCTCTCCCCACCCCCTCCCCTACACCAAGGCATGCCTTGCCTGCACCAACCATACACTCATGTATTAATGCACATCATATCATCTTGTACAGACTATTATGTACATGTACAGCCATAGCCAATCACTGGCACCAGTGGCCCAGTGACAGTGACCAGACCAAAGACAAACTGCTCAATTACAATATAGCTCCAGGTCACTGACGGCTGCCAAATACGAGGGCTCTGCTAAATACACCAAAACTTTTACGACCTGTTATTATGTAACTAACTAGCCCAAGGAGATGTCCTAATTGGGCACACCATGGGCACACTTCTCTCCCCCCTTCCAACCAGGATGCAATAAATCACATACTCATATCACAGACACAGCCCTGCTGTGGCCGTCTATGGTCAATAGCTGCATATTGGAGTATGTATCTGTAAGCCTGCCAATTGTTAAATGTTAGGTAATAGACTATAAATGAGCAATTATAAACTAAATTTTACTAAGAGGCAGCCATAATATATCTGATTGATCTTTTTGTGCTGGTATCATATCTGCAGTATTAGTGCCATGAGTTACATACTTTTGGCACTGTGTACATTATAATGCTATAGTAGCCTACTATTGAACTTGACCATGGCTCAAGTTTAACAATCGATAATGTTCTCATTAAAAGAAGATGGAATGAGGATTTTTATCCAGGTCTACCCTCTCCCTCTCATTCGAAATTGTTAATCAAAATCTTTCTATTGTCGTCGTCGTCTTCAGAAAATTCAAAACACTGCAGCTTGCATTCTCACAATCTCTAAAAGATCTTACCATATTACACAAATTTTGAAGGGACTCCACTGGCTCCCTGTAGCTCAGGGAATTGTTTTGCTGATTGTATATAAATAACAATGTTGCCCCATCATATTTATCTGAAGTATAATATCAAACTATGTGCTAATTCGCACTCTTTGTTCTGGACAAATGCAACTTCTTCAAGAAACTATATCTAAGCGCTCTTGGGGAGACAGATCTTTTGCTATTGCAGCTCCTGTCTATGGAATTATCCATATTAAAACTGCAGAAACTGTTACAATCTTCAAAAAACTGTTACAATCTTCAAAAAACTGATGTCAGAGACATTTTGTAATAATTAAGTAGTTTTATTGTCGTTGTTTATCGTTTTTGTATTTATATTGTATTGTATGTTTGTGCCTTGAGCGCTCTTATTTAGAGTGGATATGTGCCTTGTCACTAATTATTCAAGCTTCTTCAGTTTTCAATTTGAGCTTAACAAACCTTCGCCCAGGATGACCTAAACAAACCTCCACCCAGGATTTTGATCAGACTTTGTCACCCCCCTACCCCCATCCCACTGCTTCTGAAAACATGAAAAGTGCCTATATGAATTAATCCTGGGGAAAACTCGTTTTCTGTAACTAGTTTTCAATGATCTTCTTGTGGGGAAGATATTTATATAATCAGAGACAAATTTACAGAGATTTAATGAAATGCACAGAACCTGTGGTCCATTCTTTCAAAGATTTTGAAATGAATACTCTGTAAAACACTAAAATTTCACGGCATTAAAATTTAGCGAATTTGCAAAACACCTTTTAGCGGCATTTTGATTTCACTAATTTGAATTAACTTACTATGTTAACCTTTTATACAATTTTAATTTTAGCGGCATTTTAATTGAGCGAATAGAGGTCACTTATCAAAATCCCAATCGAAATGAACAAAATCAAAATGATAGCGAAATGTTGTTGCTTTACAGTAAACTCTAGTATTCTATCAGGATCTATGATTAGATAGATATGATTATCCCAATCTTACTCCTACTGTGCCCTTGGTTGCACATGTGGCATTTGACTCCAAATCACACTGCAACTTGGTGTCTTATGGACATCAACCTATGCAACAGATACTATTGAATCGCATATACTATTGTTGAATTATTAAAGTGATTATTAAAGTGATGAGGAAGAGACTTGGTGAAATTTGGTGTCATGTTACCCCCCAAGGTCGCCGGGGGTAAACTAGCCAAGTTGGCAGAGCCTAGTATCAGAACACATCACACACAGCGGTATGGACCAGCTGGTGACTGCAATAGAGAGAGTGTTGGTAGATAATTGACCTGCTGAAGTGTTTCTAGAAATTGGATTCAAATACAGTACTATTAATGGGAATTCTAGGCGATGCCAGCAGAGCTAAGGAGGACACTGCATCTGATCTGAATATTTCGACTTCACAAGTTCACATTCGTAATTCGTCCATGCGTCATCGTTCCGTTCGTTGCAGCATGTGGGAGCTTGTAAACTGAGACGAATCAGGTTGTAAATACCGTAACGTGTTGGATTTTGACATCACGCACGAGATTATTCTAGAATTTCGCTGGTGCTTGACTTATGCATGTATCAAGACGTAGTATGAAATACTGGGTACTCGTCTGACTTGCAAGCAAATGGTGTCGGACGCGATACAATGTAACTTTAATCATCCATGCTTCTTTTTCTTACAATACAATAATACAGTTTTTGATTACTAAATATACAAACCTGTTCTATGTTTGATGTTTTATCATCCTTTTTCTTGATATAACTTAAGGGGTTTCGTGACACATAGAATACGCGCAAGCCGTTTTCACCTTTTTTCCCAACTTGAAAATGCTAGCGTATTCCGCACGGTATGCGCTTGCAAACACGCGCATTTTAACGAGCGTACTTTTGACGCAAGCTGTCGCGTTTAGAATTTAAACAACGCACGCATTAAATGCGTAAGTCATTCATGCGCGTCGGCAAGACAATTTAATGGTCGATTTACATCATCAGCGACCATATATAATCCGTCGGCTCCTTGCCAGTTGCAAATGTGATCAAAACTAGCCCTGGGTGTGGTGTTACTAAACACTGAAAGGTACAACCCGTTCTCAATGTAGGCGGAGGGTGCATGACACGAATGACTAGCCACTAGGCCGTATATCACACGTGGTTTCAGTAATAAAATAATCTAACAAATAGTGTTTCATTCAATGTTTATAGTTATTAACAGACTATCTTCTTTATTTGGCCTAAGGCGACGAAAAAACCACCCTGTTCTACGGGCAAATTTTTGTGAATTTTCAGCAATTTTAAATAAAGGATAATTTAAATTTAGAAATAGGATAATTTAGTAATAATAGGTTCAAACATAGGGGTCATGGCCATTTGCAAAAGCACGATATAATAATTGTGGGATTCTCATTGAATGAACATTATCCTGTTTTAATCTATCGAAATTACTCTAATATTTAATAACTTAATAGGCCTATACTGAATAAAATCATGTTTGTAAAATCATCTTCTTACTGAAACCCATTTTGCAAACGAAATTTCAAATTGAAAGATAGATATGACCTGTTTTTTTAGATTGTTGGACGCAATTTTGGGCATTCTCATTTATAACGACCCCTTTATGTGAGTTGAAAATCAAGCTTCGTATTTTACCCACAATTCTGAGTTATAAGTTATGCAATCACCCAGATACTTTAAGAGTCAATTATAGTGGTCCCTTAAATCCGATTAAATTTTACACTTTCACAAAAGAGCGCAGTCTTAACATTAACATAACAAATAAAAAAACGAATAATCAAATGAAAACAAAACAAACAAATAAGCAAGTAAATAAACTAACGAAAACACAAAAGACACTAGGCCTACAGCTGCAAACAAGCAAAAAACAAAAATAAATAAACCAACACAAAATCCCAAATATAAATAACAATTATATAGGCCTATGGCTAAAAACAAGAACCATATAAATATGGAAGGACGCACTGATTATCTTGAAAAATTGAAATACCCTTTATTATTTGTTTGGCAATTAATAAATACCATATCCTTACATGAAATTGCGCATATTTGTGGGCCCTGGCAAGCCGCCGTCATGTTGAACTATGGAAATGTTATGCAAGGCCTATGGGTTTTCTTTAATGAAAGAGTACTACTACTATAATACTACTACTATATATATTTGTTCAAAATATAAATTAAAAATATCATTTTTAATTCATTTTCCTTTAAATGTCGGGCGCTGCACGCGCATTTGTAAATCAGAGCACAAACTAAAAGTTGGCCTTTGTCAACCAATGATTGCCTCAAATTCCCAAAAAAGTTTGGTTAATGATAAAAGGTTGATTTCATTTTGAACTTAGAAAATAATAGACTACAAGTATAATTGTAAATCGATATTTAAAATTATGTTTTAAACTAAACATGCTACTTTTTTGAACATAAATGCATTCCATTCCAATAGGCCTATAACCAAAAAAAAGACGTGACCAACACTTGATTTGGGTGGTTGGTGGGGGAAATCGTGTGATGCAGTAGCGTAGCCAGTGGGGGGGGGGGGGGGGGGGGGGGGGGGGGGGGGGGGGGGGGGGGGGGGGGGGGGGGGGGGGGCGAGTCGCCCCCCCCCCCCCCCCCGACACCTAAAATGGGGGCGGGAAGAAGGGGAGAAAAGAGAGAAAGAAGGGGGAAGGAGAGGGAGAAAGAGAAGAGAAAGGGGGAGGAGAGGGAGAAAGAGAAGGGAAAGGGGAAGGAGAGGGAGAAAGAGAAGGGAAAGGGGAAGGAGAGGGGAAAGAGAAGAGAAACGGGGACGAGAATTTGTTCATGTAGTACATTTACTGTGCGATTTTTGTTGGTCTGAACTTACTGCATGTACTGTGAGGAAGGGTTAATTCCCGCTTTCCAATTACTAGTCATCACTGGTCAAGATAGTATAGGTCTATAGGCTAGTTGCGAAACAATTTCATACATCATCAATCAAATCGTGTACGCTGGTTTTCGTTAGCAAAAAGACTCACTTTTCAAGTAACGCCAATCATGTCTGAGATCTGAATGTTCCCCTTCGCGGATCACGACATAAACTGCGCGCCATCCTTGTTGCCTCTGCATCACCATTAAACGAAACGCTTAATTTCTAATGCATCGTACGCGCGAATATTATCTACTGTGTGTTTACGCTCTAAACATTACACATACATTTGCAGGAATTTTCTCATTTAAAGCCAATTATCAGAGAAAGTAAGTTGGTGACCCCATTTTTTTATTTCATTATTTGAAAGAATGTATAAATGCGCAGCACGTATTGAAAAAACGAGAAAAATTGAAGAGCAGATTTTGTGGAATCTTCCATTAAAGTCGAATTTTTCCTCATTTCCCATAGAACCATGTAGTATTTTTTGGAAAAAAACACCATTTTTGAAACGGATATAGCTCAAAAACTAAGCCCGTACCCCCATTTTTTTAATTTTAGATTCGTGATCAGCACCGTTGAGAATACCTAATATCAAAATCTTAAGAACATTTCTACGTTAACTCTATGTGTCATGAAACCCCTTAACATTATAGATAGTTATGATAAACACGCGCGCATAAACACGGCTAATTAACATTTATTTAAAGTTTATGTTAAAATAGGCCTAGACCATCTCAACTAACCTTTCCCAACTTGCAAGGTATATTTCAAGGGTTACTGAACATACTAGGCATATTTGTACTTATATTTTAAGTGCATTTCTCATAGTGATTCGAAATATGGTAATTAAATTCAATAATGTTGACATTTCTGAAACATTTTGTTACATTTTGTAAAGTCGTTTGCAGACGCTTGCCGCGTGGAAAGTGTTAATATACAATCCCAGCAAACACAAAAATGTTTTAAAAACATTGGCCAAAACATCTTGAGAATGTTATTTGAAAATGTTTATATGACGTTTAAATGTTTAGGATTTGGTCGGGAAAACATTTTAGAAAACTTTTTTAGTATCTTTGAAACATTTGCAGTAGATAACAGTTAATGTTAAAAAAATGTTTATAAAATAATTGTTTACGATATTATTTAGAAATGTGCGTCAAACATTCTCTATATGTTTGATGAAAAGTTATCAATTATAAATAGGCCACGTTTTTAGAAAATCATTGTATGCAAACATTTCAGCAACATTTCAGCAACATTTTAAAATGTTTTAAAAATGTTGAACAAACATTAGCGAACAAATGTTTTTCTAAACTTTTTATATGACCTTTGAAAAATGTTGTGAAAATGTTATGTGTTTGCTGGGATAACGAATTTGAATGTATGATAGAGCTATGAAGGACCTTTCAACATGTTCGTGTGAATGATAACAGCAATACCATCCTACAAATACCTAGGCCTACTACATAAACTAAACACGATCAAATATGCCGACACTTTACTGCATGAATGAAATATAGGCCTATACCTCGATCAATCAATAATCAATATAACGGGGGTCGTGTTTACAAGATAATCACTTCCTGTATGACACGGCGTGGTGCATGACCCAGCGAAAGGTGAGCATGACCGCTGTATGCAAATTAATTGCACTACTCGGGCTAAATAAGTCTATATAATCT
Organism: Ophiura sarsii; assembly: GCA_035610835.1. Taxonomy (NCBI): domain Eukaryota; kingdom Metazoa; phylum Echinodermata; class Ophiuroidea; order Amphilepidida; family Ophiuridae; genus Ophiura; species Ophiura sarsii. The sequence goes on from CM069444.1 coordinate 20,065,874, forward strand.
CATAATCTGCTGGAGTAAACAGGCGAAGTCGTGCGGTGATCAACCGCTTGTGATAGACAGTGTATTGTGGACCTTCAATTTGCCGTTGACAACAAAGCATCAAAATCAATACTACGCTCTACTCGACCATACAGAAGAACGTTCCTAGTGACCATGTGTAGCTGTGTAAGCGACCGTTGTTTACATGAGCAATATTTCCGAAATTCGTAAAATGTTTCACTCTATTTTCAGACTTTGACCTGTAAAAACATGTGAAAACTTGCATTATGTGTAAATATGATTGATAACATGAGTATGTAGAGGAATCACTTTGCCAAATATTCTGTTCGATGGTAGTATTCATAGAAAGCTTCATTTTTTGTGAAAATTTGTTAGGCTAGGCTAGCCAAAATATGTGGAAAACTCCATGTTTACCTGATTTATTTAAAGGGGCGGGGCATCAGTCTTCAGATATGGTTGAACCAACATTTGTTTAAATAGAAAAGTACTTTGTTTCCATCTGAGAGATATTCTCATTTTTAAAATCTGATGATCATGCCTACTAGTAAAACTAGCCTGGTGGTAAAATTATGTCATTACCCATAATTGTCAATACAGCCATAAATGAAACATAGTTAGCAAGGAAATAATAAAATTATTATAGAATAACAGCAAAATTTGGAGGAAAAAAAATCCAAAAATTGGGTTTTAGCCCGCAGAAATTGGTTTTTAAACACGCAGTTCTTCTAGGCTAAACCACAGTCAAACAATCACGCAACTAACCGGCAAGAGCAATAAGTACAACAACTCTTTCTTTCCACTCACTATTCGTCAATGGAATCAACTTCCTGAAAACTTGGTAAACATCAACAATCCCGAAACATTCAAGACAAACGTTGCCGATTTCATCAGACGCAACGAAGCACCAACGCAAGACTAAAAGAACAACATATGCGCACACCATATCATCTCGTTTGGCTTCTGAAGGAGGCGTTGAGATTATTATTCAGATTCAGATTCAGAGATTAGCCCTAAGATTACTTACAGTCAAAATGTGAGTTTACTGTTGCCAGCTCGCGTCCAAAAGTCACTTGCGTTATATATGTAATATTTTAAAATATTTCATTGTTTAAAGCTTTTTCATTAGCTTTGTAACACTTTTTTTGGCAATCAAATTAGGTTAGGAAAACATTTCTGGGAAGTAAAAAACTCTGCACGAAACTTGCAACTGTTGCTTTATATTGAAATGTGTGCATATTGTTTAAAGCTTTTTCATTAGCTTAGCTGAATGAAGTTTACATCTTTTGTATTGTAATACCCAAGACTTAAGGCTAAATCCTCATGCTAACACCAATATGAAATATCAGCTCATGTTAATGTAAGACCGCTCTGAATATCGGTAACACGCGTTACGAAAAAAGACGCACTAAAAAAAATCCCAACTTTGTTTTGCTTGTGTATTTAAACTAAACTACCTGCAATCAATTGGTCACTGCTGTGAGCAAGTACCTACCCAAGGTTTATAATACTAGAATAATAACAAGAATTTAAGTTCTCACTTTTTGTAAATTGCAAAATAGTCGGTAACACGTGTTACGGTAACACGCGTTACATTTTGTCCATCCATAATTTACTAGCTTTATATTATTTATTTAATTTCTAAATTAAAATTAAGTGTTTTAACATATAATTTAGCATGGATATAGTTTCCAAGGGGTTTTTAAAACAGTATTCTGGTTTTTATTCCGTGAGGGCGCTATTGTAGTCCACCCAGGGTTTGTCGACTTATGGTTGGTCTACCCCGGGACTGTCTACCCCGGGTGGAAAGTCATGTGGGTACGATCCAGTTAGGTTTTGTCCAAAATCATTTGAACAGTCAAATCCACCAACCGACAAACCCGAGAACCGCGAAAGCCGAGAACCGCTCTAGTTTGATTTGCGGTCGTTGTTTTGCATCACTTGTGTTGCAAAGGGACGATGAATCCCCCGGCCCAATAATCACCAAGAAATAATGCAAGAAAAACACCTTTTTTTTCAAAACACTTTTTTTTCTGCTCGAATGTTCATAGGCCTATACGTACACTTTTTTGGCTGTTTTATTAAAAAGAATTTTTGAAAAACTACATTTGGATTTAGTTCTACATTTCCACATATTATTATTAACCAACATTTTTTGGCTCAAATTGTCAAAGGGCGTTTTTGCCTACAGTTTTTGGAATTTATTTTGAACATTTTGAAATTGCTGGTATTTTTTCTCGACACGTTATTCTCAAACCCTTATTTTATGGATTTTTTCAAATATGACTTTTTTCTTACACATTTTTTTTCAAAACTGTTGGTATTTATTTTTTGGAAATATTTGAAAATAATTGGAAAAACAATAGTTGGACATGGTTGGATGATGAGTAAATGTTTCTTCTTACTCCACAAATTATAAATGATAGTCAGTAAAAGAAATTGCACATCCAGGATTTGAACCTGGGACCTCTGGATGGTTATAGACCAGCGCTCTATCAACTGAGCTAATGAGTCAGATGAGTAAGCACGACGATAATATTATCTATAGGCCTTCAGTTCAATCCCATCCTCAAAAACAACCCAAACAACTAAATAAGTGAATACATAAACCATTTAAGTAATATATAATATACGTGAATACATAAATAAACCATTTAAGTAGTATATTTTATTGATTAAAATAGCGCTGCGATAAATGAATTTAGCTTTATTCACAAAGTAATCATCAGACGAGTTGGGACGGTAATGGTAAAGTGTATGGTAAAGTGTATGGTAAAGTGTTGCCTTGAAACACGTGTTCATTAAACACTTTACCGTCGTTTCTATAGTATAATATTATTATACATATTTTGTTTTCATTTTAAATGCTAAACTGTTATCAAAATGCGTAGATGTGACCCATGCGGCTTATATTTCGGAGTTACAACATGCATGATTGGTATGTATTAGCTAATATATATATATATATATATATAAATTCAGAGGTAAAGCTCTACCGTTTACGGTATTGAGCACTCTATTCAAATGTCGTAGTCTAACCAGAAATGGTTGTCAATAATAATTATATATATATATATATATATATATATATATAGAGAGAGATTTCAAAATTAGTGGTGGACTTAACACATCATTGCAATACAAATTTGTTTCGTATGGATGGAAGTTAGGCCATCCACACTCCTCAGTTGCTATGCGTAGAGTGACAAAAATAGTCATATCGTACTTTAAACAGCACATAATGGTTATAACACAGATGGATATACCAGGTTATATTACAAGAGTCAATAAGTCAAAGAGTCAAAGTGTCAAATAAGTAGGGCACTTATAGTCTAGGGTGGTTCAAAAGTGGATAAGAGATGTTTTCTTCTGTGTCTACATCCACTCACCAGTTCATTTCTGTTGTTTAGGGTTGACATAAGTGGTTTGTGTATGATGAAATACTTTTCCGTTAAGCACAGATTACATCGCTTACTGGTAGTTGAGTATGGCTTGCTTCTAGCGATTATTTTCCACTTTATATTATAATCCACCTTTTTGTCAGCTAGTGACCAGATATATTGGCTTAGTGCTGTGGCGTTTCTTTGGTGTTTATTTTTGAAGCTGCTGGTGTGTCCATAAAATCTTTTTTTGAATGTTAGCTCTGTTAGTCCGATATATGATTCCTCATTATATCAATTTTTCAATGAACATAATAATCAGAGAAATATACGAGGGTCGTTCAATAAGTTCTACCTCCTACCTCATAACTTAGCTATTATACAAGCCAGTCGTATGAAATATTCCACAATTAAAGCTTTGAATCTCAGCTACAAGATCATAGTAGATTGGTCTGAATACTCATTGTACTTTTCTGGATATGCAGTCAAAACCAAACTTCCATTTAGTGCGACGGAAACAGGTAAAAAAACAGCCAAGTGTCTCCTAAGTGCTATTCATTTGGCCAATTATAAGAGACAAAATGTACCTATCGGTCAATGACAGTCGTTCTAAGTTACAAATATATCTTGAACAGACTTTAAACAATACAAGTGACTGATTTCGTGGCGGAAAATGCCCTCTAATTAGCCAGAACCAGACCAGGACAGCTATTAATGTTAACCCTACCCTAGAGAACCGCTGCAAAAGTCATATTTGCATTTCATAGGAACTAAGAGATCTTCATCATACAGGACTAAATGGATATATTTCAAGTCTCTCGAAGATATATTTTTCTATCACTGACAACCTGATTAACTATTCTAAATGTCGCATATACATGTAAGGAAAACTGATGAAGTTACTATCATGTTAAGATTTAACATTCGAGGCATCACTGTGGCTTGATTTGTAACAAAGAACATTTGACTGAATATCAGTATTCCAGTATGCTAAAGGCGTGTCAATACATTCGTGTTGATATTATACTATTTGCAAGCTACAACGGTTAATATTGCCTACAATCTGATTTATACATAGTATAGCATTATATTCAGAAATCATGCATTGTTTTCTATTTCCAGTATTTAAATCGGGCGGTTATACCTAATCATACAATACGGAGAGAAAACGAAAAACCATGTATTTATCTGTGGGGTAATTTTCCGTGTCCGTTGTCCAAAATCTCTCTCTGGCTTTGATTGCATTATGACAAAAGTGTAATAGGTATCAATTAGCATTTACTATAAATGTGTAGCTATGATTCAGAGCTATAATCATGACAAATGTCATGAGGCTGACATTCATATTAATATTAGCTATGTTATGAGTGAGGAGGTAGAACTTATTGAATGACCCTCGTAGTATTCAATATCAATTGGTGGCCACCTTGGTAAATATTTTGACCATTTGAAGCGGGAATTTTATTGACCAATTGGAGGTAATTTTAATGGTCATTATGATGGCCATCTTAATAACATTACATTGTAAAAATGTCTATACCATTCAATCATACCTTGTCATATACTTACAGAGTATGCAAATACGTTACTGAGTAGATTAAAAGCTATAGATATAATAATTTATTAATAATGTAACACTTAAACAGTAAACTATATAATACTGCTCTTAAGTTATTTTAACCTTTTGCAGCAATCCGGATATTTTATAAATACTCAAACTAGATAAACAGCTCAAGACTTTATCATATACATGTATAATAGTGGATGTTGTCCCATTATATTTGGGGTATTGGTGTTATACAGTATGGTCATTTACAATACAAAACAATTGATTTATATAGGTCATTTAGCATCAACTTCAACCATCTGGAAGCCATTTTGGAAAGTGATACCGAATCAAAATTGTCACAGAGGGGGTCTTATACAACTAAAAGCAATAGCTTAGCAGTTAAGAACATAATACTAAATTGTATTTGGGGAATGCGATGCAATAGTATACACTCTTATAGACTATTTTAACATTGACAACGGCCATTATGGCAGCCATTTTGGACTTAAAGTATGTGATTACAAAGCAACAAATCTGGATATGAATTACTAGTGGTCTAATACATACATTTTGGTTGATATCATCCCATTTTATGGATTTTCACAATATTTAGAGCCATTTTGGGGCCATGTTGGCGGCCATTTTGGATTTCAAGTATGTTAACAAAGCCAACATATTGGATATTAGTTTCTATTGGTCTAACATACATTCCATTGTTAAAACTATACTCCGATCATTCATGTTGGTTGATATATGCCATTTTATGTAATTTTACAATATTTGGCGGCCATCTTGGATTTTGGTATGTTAACAAAGCAAAACTACTGGATATGAGTCTCTAGTTGTCTAATACATACATCCCACTATTACAACTATACTTTCACCACGCATTTTGATTGCTATATGTCATTTTATGAAATTTGACCAGTTTTGGCGGCCATTTTGGACGCCATCTTGAATAACACGAATTTGTTTTCGATAACATCCTGACTATGTGTTGGACCATGAAAAGAGTCTTGAAAGATGGTTTGGGGGAGTCCTGGGTGGTGGGGGTGCACGGTAACCCCTGTATATACCCGACTAATATGGCTAAATGTACCCATATATTGTTATGCAAATTAGCATTTTTCTCCAACTTCAGATTTTATCGATTTTTAATATAATGTTTGGAAGGGCATTTTGAAACAATTACAACAAAAACCATTTATGTTGCAATTTTGTCTAGGTCAAACCGTACATGGCCTAGGCTACTAGGACTGTTACAATTTTTAAATCGTCTGTAAAAACTCATCTTTTTAACCAGACAATATAGTTATGTCTATTATGTGCAGCATTCTTGTTTTTACATACTATATCTGGATTTGTGTATATTCGCTGTAACACTATATATTATAGTGTATTTTGTAGGCCATATTTGTTTATTATTTGCGTTTATTATTATTATTATTATTATTATTATTATATTAAATACCTATTATTAATATTATTATTATTATTGTCTAAAAAAAGTGGCCCATATAAAACATGATTTGTTTTTGCCATGAATTTTTTTTTAAAAATCGCAAAATACTAGTAATGATGCATTTGTAATACTATGTACGTATGTTTTTTTCTGCGATTGTTAATGTTTTCTGCTGTTGTTGCAAAGCAAAACAAGAATGTCCATTCTGTGGGCGCTAATATAGAAGAAAAGTATCGAACGATAATGGGCAGAGCCGGATTTACTTTTTTGGTGCCCTGGGTCATGCCGAAATTTGGAGGTCCTCAATTCAACTCACCGCGAGAAAACCATGTGCCAGGCAAATAGCTAAAGAGCGAGAACAATAGGGAAACCAGTGGTGTACCCGGAAATTTGCTGACAAAAGCACTGTATTAAACTAGCTGACCAAATGCCTGGGCCCATCGGGCCCAATGGTAAATCCAAGTGTTCCAGAATTGAACGATGTTAGCACATTATAGTACTTACAACCTAAGGCTGGGTTCACATAGGAGTATACGGTATACGGTATACGGTATACGGTATTCGCTATACGCTATTCGGTATTCGCTATACGCTATACGGGCACGGCGAGTCACATAGGGTAGCACGCGAGCCCTACTCGTAGTAGAGTCATTACCTTAGTTTCTTAGTGAACTTGTCAACTAGAACTATTTTAAAAGAAAATGAGGTCCCATGCATTTCTCAAAAGTGACGGGAACGTTCTTTTATAGCAACAATTCTAAAATGGCCGCCATACTGGGCCAAAAATTCAAATGGCACACCAAATTGTTCGGCTGAGCACAAGGATTCCGAAAAAGTATAGTACAAAGGCGTTCTATTGTCCTATTGTTCTAACTTACCCTATTCTACGCAATAAATTGTTTATAAATCGTGATAGGGGAAATTCGGAACGCCTGTGCACACGAATTGCAGCCCGCCACATCCAAACAGGACGGTATACGGTGCACAAAAATCGAACACGCACGATTCCCGGTATACTATACTATACTATACTACACTATACGCAGGTATACGGCCTTTTCGAATAGTGCCGTCTTATGTGACCCGGTATTATGAAATTACATTGTTTCGATTTAAGCTATACGCGTGCCCTGCAAAACGTGCACCGTATACCCGAATAGTATACTCCTATGTGAACTCAGCCTTAAAAGTACACTTGTTCCCTTCTATAGGGTGTCTAAAAAAAGTGGCCCATATAAAACATTAATTTTTTTTGCCATGAAAAAAATATTTTAAAAAAATCGCAAAATACTAGTAATGATGTTCGGCAATCTTTTTTCTATCCATTTGGAGCTTCCGTTATCAAATTATGGCTCTACTCGGGCATGTTTAAATGCACTTTTGGCCACTTTTTGTGTGTGAAGACAGCTCTTTTACTATAATCGTCATTCAGTGTGTAATTGAACATAAACAATAAAATCAATAATACATCTACATCCTAAATGTTGATAGTTAGTTTAATTTGAACAAAAAACATATTTTCATCTATATTATCCATGATATACCATACAATATTTGAATTTCGGACGGTATTTTAAACAATACATTCAAATATCCTAAAATCATAATCGGAATCGCAAAGACAGTTTTTATTTTATTTGAAAGCCATTTTCTTGTACATAAGTGGCCAGAGTGCGATTCGCACTCTTGTTACTAGATTGATCATATCTCGATAGTTCGGTTGTGAAATTCATTGGGATAAAGTGTATATTATAGAGGACTAATATGGGTTACCACACCAAAAGTCCGGTTTTATCAAACTTAAAAAGACAAGGGATGTAGTTCTAATTAATTTTCTAACTCATGGGGCATCTTTTTAAGACATCCTTTATACACGGTAGGAACTGTGTTGCTTAAGTTAAAAAAATGTTTAAAAACTAACGAGTGATTTAATCACTGGGTACTTGAACAACACCGGTTATATAATTACTGGGTACTTGGACATAACACCGGTTGATTAAAACGATTAAACACGTGCTTTGTGTGTACGTGATCTCGTGATTTTGGACTTGTTTTGATGATGCCTACGTGTGTTTAATGAGGCATTTTGGTACAGATCATTATTTACTGACCTTGTATGATACTATCGATCATATAATGATTGTTCCAATAACCTTTAGACGTTTAGATATACGGCAGTCTATATCTTATCCAATAAATAAATAATATAATAATCATAACTGCTACTGCTACCCTGGATAAATCTATTTGACTTTTAAACGATAAATATGACATACACATTGACACTTGGCCGAATGGACACCATTATGATCGTAAATAAATTTAAAGGGGCGTGTTCCTCTCAAGTGTCTGTCCTGGACAAAAGTCACATGACTCACTACGCAACCAAGTCCTCACGTGCCCGGCGTAAACCTATGATGCAATGATAAGCCGTATACAAGTATATGACGTGTACATTAATCGACAAAATGTGTGTACGAAAACATAATAGATATCTAGAATTGTTTCAAAAAGTAGTATTATTAGGGTTATTCGGATTATTAGGATCAAAAAATGCAATTAAAATTGCATCCTTTACAGCAAACCGAACCACATCGTATAGATGATGCGACCTGTGAAGTAGTGCCCGGCGGTATGCGTGCGCACCTACAGGGAATGTGCTTTGTAAATGTCAAGCTCTTGGATGACCGTTTCCCTTTTTGCCAACCGACGTACAACATTCGTCTTTTGAGCTGAACTTAGTTTCTTTCTAATTCTGCGCTTATTTCACGGGCCTTTGTAAGTTCATTCTTATATTTAGAACAGTATTTCTTATGTTCTTTGCTCAAATTTCTGAATGCTGTCTCTGACTCCTTCCTCGCTGTTTCAGCCATGTCTGTAGTATTTTGCGCAGATAGATGTGCCCCTTGACTTCCATGCAGCTGCACCTTTAGGTTTTCATTTTCCTGACGTTCCTCTTCAAGAAGTTGATGAAGCACAGCTATGGTTTCACCATGTCTACGCAAAATGTATGGCGACAGCCCAACCCCAGAATCCGATGATTCTGTATCTGAGTCAATGTCAACAGGATCTGCAAGTTCCTCATCAGCCATGACATTCAATTGAGGTTTTATCTGTTTTGGCAAAGGATGGTTGTATGTAGCATTCAAAAAGTCATCTTTTTTTTCCTGTGAGCAGTTTCTATTAAGAACAATTTTCTTCTGGCTGACAGCCTCCATACTACATATAACGGTACCTATTGGTGGAACGTCCTTTCCAGGAAAAAGTTTTGGCCACCATTTTTGTGCTACGACCTTCCATGGAACGGACTCTTTCTTTTGAGACTGGTTTCAGTTCGCCCATGACTCTATTTGTGATAATTCTATCGGACTGTTCTGGCACGGTGCTTTCTTGTTGAAGCCACACTGTTGAAATTCCAGCCGCCTCACAATATGGGCCGACAATCATCTTGCTGTTGATCAGATCAGTTACTTCAACACACAGGTCGATCCAATTTCCTCCCGCTTCTGCTTTGGTAACTCTGCGTTTAACCTTCAATAAAAGGTTAGCTAGTGAGATCTTTGGCTCTTTAAGGTTCATGCATGTTAAGATTTGAAAGAAATCTTTACGATAGCATCAACAGCTATTCTTATTGCCTCGATGACTGCAAATGTTGGTATTGGGTCTTCATACCAATGATCCGAAATGACATTAAATTTCAGATACAAAGTTGACATATTGGATTGACATAAAAATGACATTTCATGATGAAAAGTAGATCTTGACTAAATGACCAAACATTTACAAAGTGTTAGTGCAAATCTGGACTGGTGCTATAAGAGCAATATTCCAGCTTTATTTTAATTTGATAAAAAAGAAAAAAGGACCCAATAGACTAAACAAAAACAACATGGAACATCAAGTTTGTATTTTAATTTCAATCTACCTACAATTGAGAGATTAAATCATCTTTAAATGAACTATTGGTTGCAAACATCTTCTCAATCAATAAATAGCACATAGGGTCACGCGTTATGAACTCGCCTCCCAATAGGGTGGTGCCGTTACATTTTTTAGCTTCATGCTGTCATTTTCCTCAAATATTTTTAAAACCACAAAAGCTATCTCAACAAATTTGGTATCATTTTAAAGCCCTAATAACAAGCTATCCGCCTGCCAAATGGCATTGGTATAGCTAATACAGAAAGGGAGATACAGCTGTTTGATGTTTGGGGACCAGGGGTGGTGCTGGAAGGGGTGCCGCTGGAAGGGGTGCCGCCTGTACAAACTCAATGGGGATAATCCCATGCCTTGTTCTTTTTACAATAACTAGTCATCTCCTAATGTTACAAACACAATTTTGGTCCCATTTCAAAGGATATTTAGTAGTCTTTAAGTATGTGGTTCAACAGACTTGTCAACTATTATTAACAACTAATTCATTATGGATAAGACAATAATCATCAGCTTTCTTCCTATTCGCTACACTGAGAAAAAGTTTTCAACCTATGATAGCACAAGTATACATTTTTGGAAAGCTTGTAAGTAGAGGAATTCAGAAATGCAGTTTATATCAGGGAATGGTTCATCCTTAAACAAATATTTCTGAAAATTCTAAAAATATATAAAATAACAATTGGAGCTATTCACTAGCCGGTATAATTACCATACCGACCTAGTAACTTTGACAATTATATATCATCTAATGGGTAATTTCACGAGGAATTCAAATATGTAAAAAAAATAATGATAGGGGTAGGTATCAAAAATATATGGATCTCAAATTAAAAATTAAAAAACTCTGATATTTTCCGAACATTTCCGAGCATACCATTTTAGTTCTTGATCGTACTATAATTTTAATGGCATATTTGGGTTCCTCATGCAATTTCCCTTCAGAAAATGTATACTGTTGTCTGTTACTACCCCAGGGGGTATACAAGCAAATATAAATGTATAAAGTTAAAATCATGTCGCGAAAGCCAAAATCCGTGTGTAACGCGAAAGGAGGCGAGCTTAAAACACATGACCATAGATTAAATCATCTTTAAATGAACTATTTGTTACAAAAACCTTCGCAATCAATAAATAGCACTTAGTCAACATGTGATGTGAGCTTTACATGGGAGGTGAGCCGTACAAAGGGATAGCCATGCATGACAAGAGAACAAAGCAGTAGCCATATACAGTGTGCACTGCTGAGGTATTGTACTCCCTACTATTACTCCCTAATTTGATCAAATTTGTTTTACATCACCATATTTCAATTATTTTACAGCTATTTTAACTATTTTAATGACTCTAACATGTGTAACAATGTTTAATAATATCATTTATATCATAAAATCTTACCTGGGCATGTGTGATTGTGAACAAGGGAGTCAATTTCATCAGCTGTCCATCCAGAAATCTGTAGAACATTGTCCCTTGTTGATGCCATGGTGTGTGTGTGCACTATATACCAACTGATGGGATGTACTCAAAACAAAACTAACTGGGGTATTCTCAGTCTTTTCCTCACATGAGGCACTCAAAGGATGCTAAATCTAATCATATCACTAAATGAACTAAAGTGTTTAGTACAATATCTCAGTTTAGGTAAATTAAATCGGCCTAATATATAAAAGTTTAGAGCAAATTTCGAAAATTGGTAAAAACAGTCCTAACTAAAAATCCAGATGATAACTAATTATACCTGGATCAAGGTTATATAGTGTAAGGTCATGCCTACCATATATGGCAAGCTCACTGCCCTACAGGGAGTGCCTACCGTGAGGAAAATCAATTTTATATGGGCGGTTTTTTCAAAGTGGAGCTGCATACATTTGATGTGTGCATTCAATGGGACAAAATGGCATATTTCTGTGGGGCTTAAAAAGTACTTGCTTTTATAAATTGTTTTAAAATACTTGATGACAACACATGTTTATAAAACTAAGAATAATTGAAGAGGAAATAACAAACTCATTTATTGTGAAAAGAGTATATTCATATTTAATTTAGTTTTGTCAAAAGATTTTATCAAAGTTTCCCTTCAAAGAAGTGAAATCCATTTTGCAGTGTAACGCACCAAGTGGCAGACTCTGTGTGTGTGCATTGTGCTATGCCTACTATTAGCTATGACAAAAGACTTACGAGATAGATGTCCGCATCTCTGTTTCATGTATTGACATTATCGATGTATGCATTAAATTCCTACGTGATACCATCCAGCGACCTGTTGCTGATGAGGTTTTAGTTACGATGACATCTCAATATTAGGTATGGCTATCCCATCAGCACTTTTGACACAGGCAACCGGGCGCGAATTTCAAATAAGGTTTGGGGATGTGCAGTTTAAATTTGTTAAATTGAACATTATAGTTATGTGTTCAATTAAAATGGTCAATATACAGGGTGTATCAAAAAAAACAGCAACACTTTTTGTCACGAGCTCTCCGAATACGGTAAATTACAAATCACTCTGAAATTTATATATTCTAATATAAAAGCTTAATGCAAACTGCTTATCCACAAAAATAGCCTGTGTAAGTAAATGTAATAAATATAAGAGGACCTGACGTTTCGATTCTAACAGAATCTTTATCGAAGGTAAAATGACAGAATACAGCATACACACCATATATGGTTACGCGTTATGAACTCGCCTCCCAATAGGGTGGTGCCGTTACATTTTTTAGTTTTATGCAGTCATTTTCCTCAAATATTTTCAAAACCACAATAGCTATCTCAACAAGTTTGGTATCATTTTAAAGCCCTAATAACAAGCTATCTGCCTGCACAATGGCATTTGTATAGCTAATACAGAATGGGAGCTACAGCTGTTTAAAGTTTATGGACTAGGGGTGGTGCTGGAAGGGGTGCCGCTGGAAGGGGTGCTGCCTGTACAAACTCAATGGGGAATATCCCATGTTTTGTTCTTTTTACCATAACTAGTCATCCCCTAATGTTACAAACACCATTCTGGTCCCATTTTAAAGGATATTTAGTAGTCGTTAATCATGTGGTTCAACAGACTTGTCAGCTATTTGTAACAACTAATTAATTATGGATAAGATAATGATCATCGACTTTCTTCCTATTCGCTACACAGTCAACATGAAATATCAGTCTCAATTTACCGGATTTATACAAATGACTATAACAGAAAAAGTTTTCAACCTATGATAGCAAAAGTATACATTTTTGGAAAGCTTGGAACTAGAGGAATTCAAAAATGAAGTTTATATCAGGGAAGAGTACATCCTTAAACAAATCTTTCTGAAAATTCTAAAAATATATAAAATAAAAATTGGAGATATTCACTAGCCGGTATAATTACCATACCGACGTAGTAACTTTGACAATTATATATCATCTAATGGGTAATTTCATTAGAAATTCAAATATGTAAAGTAAATAATGATAGGGGTAGGTATAAAAATATATGGATCTCAAATTAAAAATTAAAAAACTCTGATATTTTTCCGAACATTTCCGATCATACCATTTTAGTTCTTGGTCGTACTATAATTATAATGGCACATTTGGTTTCCTCATGCAATTTCCCTTCAGAAAATGTATACTTTTACTACCTCAGGGGGGTATACAAGCAAATATAAATGTGTAAAGTTAAAATCATGTCGCGAAAGCCAAAATCCGTGTGTAACGCAAAAGGAGGCGAGCTTAAAACACATGACCATATATAGACAGAGGAACAATGGGCAGGAAGTAAAGTGACAGATGGATGAATGGGGGATGGAAATTCAAACTTGACAGCTGATTGATGAAGTGGATAATGTAACAAAAGGATGATATAGACAAAGGGGAGATTCAAAAGTAAAAGGCAAATGGGATATTAAAAAGATGGTGAGTAAATCCATAATGGTGATGGATGACTACAAATAGATAATAACAATGGATGGAAATGGAAAATGACTCAGGTATAGGCCTAAGGTAACAAATAATGCACTGGAACAAGTAATGAAAATGACTGTGCATAGGAGACAATGTTGAAAATGAAAACAGTATTTATCACACATAACAAGAAGTAAAAAATTGAAAAATACAATGAACACAAAAGTGGAGAAAAACAAATGGGTGAAAAATACAAGTGATAGGTTGATCAGATACAAATGGGGAGATGGGGGGGGGGGGGGGGGGGGGGGGGGGTGGTTGAGTCTAATCGTTCCCTTCCTGGATGTTTAGGCCATGGGGCTGAATATTGAGAAGACACTTCATCCATAGCTTCTCTCTACTGAGACGTACCACTTCTGAACGGCTACCTAAAGATTCAATGCCCTGTAAGATCATATCAGACATAGTGTGGTTGGGAAGGTTAAAATGGTGTCCGACAGGTGGCTTGTTGGTGTTGACCGTCGATCTGTGTCCATAGAAGCGCTTCTTCAGTGAGTTTTTGGTCTCACCATCATACTGGACTCCACACACTCTACATGATAAGAGGTAAATGACATTAGATGTGGTACAAGTGATGTGACCCTTCGTCTTATAGGTGGCATGGGTGGTGTGACTGGTGAAGGAATCACCTTCCTTGATGTGTTCCCGGCAAACGACACACCTGTTGGTCGACTCGCATTTTAGAAGTGCCATGCTGCGTAGGGAGAGAATCATCAGTTAATGGGGGAATGGTAGCACGTACTAACATATCACATAGGTTGCGAGGGCGTCTGTAGGCCAGGATGGGTATGTCAGGAACTGCACGACGAAGACGGTCTGATGTGTGGAGAATGTGGTGGTTAGTGTTGGTGAGGTGACGTAGAGGAGGAAGGTTAGGATGAAATGTGGTAACAAGGGGAATCTTAGGGGTGAGGTCTTGGTTTCTAGACTTCTCCTGAAGGGCTGTGGCTCTCGGGAGAGAGTGGACTTTATTGATGGCTTGCTGGACTTTGGTGGAGCTGTGACGCCTGGTAACCAGATGCTTCTTCAAGTTCTGTGCATGATATGAGAATCTAGATTCGTTAGAGCAAATACGTCGGAGACGGAGAACCTGACTATATGCTATGCCAGTCTTACAATGGCGAGGGTGGCAGCTTGAAGCATGAAGATACTGGTGCGTACCTGTGGGCTTGGTGAAGAGATCTGTAGACAGTATACCATTCTCTGCTTTCTGTATGGTTACATCAAGAAAGTGTGCCTGTTGGTGGGAGTAATCAGAAGTGAACTTAATGGTACTGTGAAATGAGTTCATGTGATCAATGAATGTGAGGAGACTGCTTTCATCACTGGTCCAGATAAAGAATATGTCGTCGATGTACCGCAACCAAATCCAAGGTCGACAAGGTGCTGCAGCTAGCAATTGTTTCTCCAACCTAGACATGAAAAGACAGGCCCATGAAGGAGCCATCCTAGTACCCATAGCTGTGCCATGTACCTGCAGGTAGGTCCTGTCCATGAAAGTGAAATTGTTCTTGGTAAGGACATGGTTCATGAGACATTCAATATCAGGTATGGGAGGACTGGAATGACCATTCTTAGCCAAAGCTGCACGGCTTGCTTCGATGCCTTCCTGATGGGGAATGTTGGTATAGAGGGACTTAACATCAGATGTGCCAATAATTGCGGTGCTTGGAACTTGGTTCTTGATGGCTTCGAGTTTCCTGAGAAAGTCCGGGGTGTCATGGATATAGGAGGGAACCTGTGGAACAAGAGGCTTGATGAAGTTATCGACAAAGAGGGATATATGATCCCTCTTTGTATATAGTATACCTCTTAATCCCCAAATTCACTTTTGTTGTGTAACCAACTGGAGGTTTAAAAGTATGTTTTCGTTGGGATGTGCATGGCGCGCATAGTTATACTTATCATGCTTATGGGAACGGAATAATAGTTGTACTGGAATATTTTCCTGAAATTTCGGTGATTATTTACGACCGAACCAAAACTTTTAGGAATTTTACAATTTGGCTGTAGTATAATGTTATTGTAATGTACGAGGGGCATTCAATAAATACCTGCAACCATTGAAAATCTCTGAACCGTGACATGTGTCAATAAAATAAACTTATGATACTTAAATTGTAAGTCTTACCCCTTCTCACGGAAAATTTCAAACATGTGGGTCATTTTTATCATGTAATTTCAGTACTATAAACATCATGGTCTCTGGGCACTGAAAATTGACAAGAATCAGCATTATAAATCAAGTGCCAATATTAACACTGTTAACGCACGTATCTTAATGCAGGCCATAAACTTGTCTTTCAAATTTCCCGCAATTGTAACATTTAATTTCCTAACCAGTGCCCTGAGATCACGGTATTCACAGTGCTGAAATGTAATGATAAAAATGACCTACGTGTTCGAAATTTTCTGTGAGAAAAGAGTACGACTTACAGTTGAAGTATCATAAATTTATTTTACTGACACGTGTCACGGTTCAGAGATTTTCAATGGTTGCAGGTATTTATTGAATGCCCCTCGTATCACTAGGTGGTTTTTTTAAACAGCTGATCTGAGGACCCGCGAATCACCATATGGTACACCCTTAGAGGCAGAAACTGTTAAAGCATTATCCTTCATCATTTTTTTGTTTTAATTTCAAAATTCAAAATTACAATCAAACTTGAAGTACTTAATAAGATTAACGAATATGCTATTTACAATTGCTATAAGTGTTTAAATATTCAATAAATGAAGGCTAAAACACCTTGCGAAAGATTAAGCTATAACAAACGAGGACATGTTTAGCTTTTTCACCATTATTTGTGGTATACAAAAAATAATCAAAAAGTGTTCATCTGATAAATTAGGAGCGTAATAAACGGTTGTCAATAATTATTACGCTCCTGATTTATCAGTTGAACATTTTTTGTATTATCTTTTGATATATATATATATATATATATATATATATATATATATATATTAATATATATTTATCAGTTGAGCACTCTTAAGCTATCTCGAAGCTTTTAGACCGGTCCTGAGAAATGTCTGGTTGGCTTACGGACTGGAGAATTGTATGATACACTTTGAGTGATTAAACCCCATTGAAAGTGTATGCATGCTAATCTAGACCTGAGCGAACCAGTCACACAATCAGTATCCTTGTCGTCTGACGATTGCGTTAAGCATGAAACTCAGATTAACGACTCCCTTTCTCGGAAGGTCTAAACTTTGAATTTGTATCTAGCTCTTTCGTTTGGAATTGTGCACTCTGATTCGAAAGATAGTCTGACCATGAAATCGATTCGATATTCATGACTTTATATATGTGTATAATATAAATTATAAAAATGACATATAACATATTTCACTTCCCTTAATCAAATCTTAAAGAAGTATTCTAATTTAAATTTCTAAATAATTATAAGACACTTAGTAAATCGCGATGTTTCCTACATTGGCATTGGCTAATAGTTGATTTGGAAACACTTTTACACGTATTAATGATATCAACATTATTACTATTATCATCATGGTAGCCAAATATTAGCAATATATTTATGTCTAGATTATACGGTTGCAAATGTTTTGATTTTCTTACAGCTATAAAGAAATATTCATTGTAATCGATTTCGTTACAAGTTGTAAAAATCATCATCATTAAATATTATTGCTATTATCACGTTGCGTTAAAAAGGAATGGAAAGGAACACAAATTATGGTCAAACTAATTATTTTACATTATTAGGATGATTTTTTTTCCTAAATATATAAATATTTACATTATTTTATTTTAATTCTACACTAGCAGCCTATTTCAAATCTCTGCCAATTGTATTTTAAAATGAGGTTTCGGAGTTCAGCACTTGAATACGGTACATACTTTTCGTCACAACAAAACCCATGAATTAACCTTTGGCATATCAGTACTGTGTTACGTAACCATTGAATGGGAAATACCCTTTAGCATTGTGGGATTGAATTTCACTATATCTCGGCTTCCGGTACAAAAACTCGAAAACCACGGAATGTTGTGACTTGAATGTTAATATCTTATTGAGAAACCACGCGTGCCAAAGTAAATTGACTATATTTTCAGAAATCGTTTCAGTTTCGCCTTAAACCAGGAATCAGAAACTTTGAGTGTATCTGCGTTGATCTTTTGTCGTGTTTCATCTCTTACGAGTACCAATTCCATCTTGAATTGATCCTCTAAAGATTTGGCTTTCGCTTCATGTTCTTGCTCTATCTCTGCTATTTTTTGCTCATATTCGCGTTCCATCTGACTGAACTGTTCCTCCCTGTGTTGCAGTTGTTGTTTTACACGAAACGACTTCGTACGCTCGAAATGAAAGGATTCGATCTCTTGTTGCTTTTCTCTTAGACGGTTTTTTAGTTTTGTATTTTCGGCTTCGTTTTTCTTCAACAAAGCGTCCCTTTCGTCGATCTCTTTCTGTATGAGAGCCTCCTCGGCATCATCGTACATCTCAGATCCAAATACGCCCCCGTTATTTGCTTGAACTAGGGCATCGATTTTTTGGATTAACTTATTGACCTGATCCTTACTTTTCTGTTTGTCTTTCTCTTTATTGTTGAACACTACGTATCTGTATCCAGAATTCGCTAAAATCGCCTTTTGACTTGCTGTGGCACTTTGCACATACTCATCAATAGTTGTTCCATCGTCTTCTTCGTCTTCTAAATCATCCCCACAAGTGAAAACTATAATTGTATAAGGATGGCCCTTATTGCCTAATAATTTACAGAGTCTTGCGTAAGTATCCTGAAGTTCGTCGGTAGCCCTACCTATTTTCATCACCAGGAGAAAGATATGAGGACCTGGGGCCGTCAAAGCGACAAATTTTAATATTCTATTTCCAATTTCTTCATGAGAATTTTCCGTGTCGAATAATCCAGGCGTATCAACAACAAGGAGATCGCGGCCAAACACGGTATCCTTGATGCTCTGGCATTCCTTCGTTACGCTTTTAGAAGCAAGGCTGGACTTGAAGACTTTACGGCCAAATATTGTATTTACCGTAGCGCTCTTTCCTTCACCTGTTCGACCCACAAGAACAATTCTGTACTCAATTGGCTTGGTTGGATGAAACTCTCCTGATTCTGAATAAATAACAATTTTATGAATGAAATAAAGTTATCGTTACCAGACTAAGTGGAGGTTACCTGATTTAAGTGTCAATAAAGATAAGGACCAGCAGGTTGGCGGAAGAAGGGGGTCAGCAAAATGCACTCATATTGGGTATGTGGCATCCCTATGATAGTCTCATTCTTCCAGTGCGCTAAAAAAATCACAGTGTTTCTAATTTTAGAAAAAAACTTATCACAAAAATTGCGTAATTTCACCTTTTTTTCCTTACTTCAAAATACATGTTATTTGATAAATGGCATTGCCATTGCTTACAAGTTAAAGTTTTCAAAGTGATTTTCCAATGATAAGTTATTGATAGAGTCCTCTTTATAAATACAGTATAAACTAAGCATCAGTGTTTCTATTCTTAGAGAAAATTATGATAGTTTTTCCAATTTACGAGGTATTTTTCACCAAAAAGATGATTTTTTTGATGTTCAGTTTTTCAGTTGGACAGCGGTTTCAAAATAAATTTGCATTGTAATCACAACTAACACCCCTTGGCCCCATGTAAGCAAAAATAAAACCATTGAGTTCTAGCTTCTGTAAAATAAAAACACTCCAACAATGTTAATGTTGTTTGGGGCATATGCTCCTATTTTAGCATTTCTAGATAAGGCCCATATTATGCTCGATAGAATTCGGGGCCATCAAAATTCACCAATATTGGGTCTGTGACATTTCTATTATAAACTGTTTCTTCTCCTGGTGTGCTAAACAAATTACAGTGTTTCTACTTTAAGAGAAAAAAAATCATAAAGAATCTTATAAATTCCCCATTTTCTCCAATTTGCATATGAACGTTTTTGAATTAATTGTTTTGCCATTCCTAACTACTTGCAGATTTCAAACTATTATTTTGAAAAAGAGTGTCAATAAAGTTATCTTCTTAATACTTTAAATAAGGTATGGGTGGTTCTATTTGTTTGGAGAAAAATATGTTAAAAAAAAGAAAGAAAGAAAGTATTTTAATGCTTATAAGAACTAGTTCCCCTGTCTACACGCCTTAAAAGCTCTCCATGGAATAGAACTTTTCACGAACTTCAATAAAACTTTCTGAAGTTATCATTTTATACATAGTTAAAGCATTATTATAATGTCACGCTCCTTTACAGTGTTTCTAGGTAATTTCAGAATTATACAAAAAGATGATTTTACAACACATGCTGCTGTTCATTAAAACATACCAAACCCAATCTTAATCGATCATTTTACAATATATTCTAAAACCTAACTCATCATACATAGCAAAGGTGATTTACAGCAGCATTTCAACTGTAGGCCTATAATTTTCATAACTGCACTTTTTTTCTCTTCATGGGATAGGTACTTCATATTGATTCATCATTGTTTTATAGATGGTTGTGTCAACGGATTTCACACTACACATACCTTACACATTGGTATCGAAATATTCAATACTTCACTAATTATGTGAAGCTCATCCGAGGTATATACCTTTCCAATTTTTCTGAAATTACATTATGCTATGTCACTTGCCTTTACCGATGTATTAGTGGATACATTATGTTTACCATACACAAGTTCTTTTTACACTCTCTTTTGCTCAAATAGAATGTAGATGTCTCTCGTCACTTACAAAAATTAAATGACTTTACCAGGAGAAAAAAGAAAACTGTTTTGGTTTCCTTCCTATGTACATTTGCATGCCAAAATGAGGTCTAGAAGTGGATTTATAAAGAAATCCTTCCTTATCTTTGAACCAATAACATCTATGTTAAACTGCTCACAAATGTCTTTAAGTTGTTTAAGTTTCCGACGCTGTTTTTCTTTGTCAACAAGCATAGACTCTATGTCTTTAAACATCAATGGGTGCTGGTACTATAGTCAATATCTTCGTAAACAGCTGTTCGGATTTCATGCCTCGCAGATATGAAATTAACTAAAAACTCACCATTCCTTCCTATCATATTTTTTGACACTGACCTTAAAACAGTGTCAAAATATTAGATGCAGTATGGTCTAAATAAATCTTATTTAGTATGACAAGTGAAGTACCCCTTCAATCTAGAAACACTGTAATTGTAATAATCAAAACACATTGACTTATATTTTTGTTTGTAAATTTGACTTTTTATTTAAATGGATTTTAACACAACCCACATATCTTTTCCAGTTTAGGCCATTTTGAATGTCATAGACAAAAAAAAAATTCATTGAAAGTACCATTAGACTAGAAACACTGATAAAAACTTGTTGAAAACAATTTAATGTTACCATTGGATAGTTTTGAATGAATTGAATCATCATTCATGAAAACTTAAGAAGGGTTTTTGACAAAAATGCAGAAGATACTGTGAAAATTGGAATTTGATACTCTGAAATTAGTCTATGTTATGACCCAGTGTTTCTATAACATATAAATGAAACACAATAATTGTATTTCACACCTGTAAACGGCCATGGCTCCTCTTTATAACCAACATACAAACTAACACCTGAACCACTTTTTATTTAAATGGATTTTAACACAACCCACATATCTTTTCAAGTTTAGGCCATTTTGAATGTCATACCCGTAATTATTTTTCATTGAAATGTACCATTAGACTAGAAACACTGATAAATAAACTTGTTGAAAATAATTTAGTGTTACCATTGGATAGTTTTGAATAAATTCAATCATCACTCATGAAAATAATGCGGAAAATACTGTAAAAATTCGAATTTGTTTTTCTAAAGTTTGTCTATGTTATGACCCAGTGTTTCTATAACATAATAATTAAAAGACAATGATTTTATTTCACACCTGTGAATGGCCATGGCTCCTCTTTATAACCAACATATAAACTAACACCTGAACCACTTTGTAATTAAATGTATTTTAACAGAACCCACATATCTTTTCAAGTTTAGGCCATTTTGAATGTCATATCCGTTATTATTTTTCATTGAAAAATACCATAATACTAGAAACACTGATAAATAAACTTGTTTTAGGGTTACCATTGGATAGTTTTGAATGAATTCAATCATCATTCATGAAAACTTAAAAGGGTTTTTGACAAAAATATGGACGATACTGTGAAAATTGGAATTTGATACTCCGAAATTTGTCTATGTTATGGACCCAGTGTTTCTATACCATTATAACTAAAGCACAATGATTTTATTTCACACCTGTAAGGGGCCATGGCTCCTCTTTATGACCAACATACACACTAATACCTGAACCTAAATGGATTTTAACACAACCCACATATCTTTTCCAGTTTAGGCCATTTTGAATGTCATACCTGTAATTATTTTTCATTGAAAAGTACCATTAGACTAGAAACACTGATAAATAAACTTGTTGAAAATAATTTAGGGTTACTATTGAATAGTTTTGAATGAATTTAATCATCATTCATGAAAACTTAAAAGGATTTTTTACAAAAATGTGGAAGATACTGTGAAAATTGGAATTTGATACTTTGAAATTTGTCTATGTTTTGACCCAGTGTTTCTATAACATAAAAGTTAAAACACAATGATTTTATTTCATACCTGTGAGGGGCCATGGCTCCTCTTTATAACCAACATACAAACTAACACCTGAACCACTGTCCAACTGAGAACAGGAGACATTTGAAACATCACTTTTTGACATAAAAACATGGAAAATTGAGGAAATAAAAACTCTCATTGTTAAAAACTAGAAACACTGCAGGTCTATTATTTGATAAAATATAAGAAGAAATATGTTTGCTATATGGATGTGGAAGTATTTACATGCACATGATGGGAGTGCCATTTGTCTTTGCTCATGATTTGAAAAGATAATTTCCCAGGTGTCAAATTTGTGAAAATTGAACTGCATGTATAATATAATCTAGAAACACTGAGATTTTTTTATGCCCACCATGAATGATGGTTTGTCTAAAGGTATTCATAGACTTAATATGAAACAAATTTGCCTACCCCCTTCTTCCGAAAATGTCCCAAATCTGCTGGTGGTTAGCTTTATTTACACTTAAGGATGGGTTTATCAGTTGGAGTCAGTGTCACTAGGTTAAGGGAATGGTAAGGTTACAGGGACACGGATCCAGGATTTTCCGTTCGGGGGCGTAAAAAGTATCAATTTAAGTGTTTCTTCTTTCTCTCTGGTCCCTCTTTTTCTTCTCAATTATTCCCCTTTCATTACTTTATCTTTCTCTTTACATATATTAGGAGGAGGCACCGCTTCCTCTTTGGCTCCTCCCCTAGGGAAGGCACATTTTGACTGGCGAGCCAGAGCTGTATTGCAGTCCGCCAAATTACAACACAATCCCGATGTGATGTGGACATGATTCAGTTAGTGTGTTTACGCCGCACCATCAGCAAAATTACGAATAAAAAGATGATACCACTACTCGATACGCCGATATGCCGAGCATTTGTGCGCACGGCAAATATTCTTATCTCGCGAAAAATCGCATGTCATGCGCAATGCATTGTGGAATTTTGAAAAGTTACGAATAGTCTATCAACGAAGATAATTCTTGTAACAAATGTAATACGGCCGTAAAAATTTAGGATCAAAATATTATTATCCTAATTTTTATATAAAATTGGACAGATTGAGCCTATATGTATTGGTCGAGCTATGAGTTTTTAAACATGTTGGACTAGACGCAGTCGAGCCCAATATTTTAAAACTCATAGCGAGACCAATACATATTGGGCGTAAATCATCTAATTTTATCATTATTATGATAATAGATCCATACTCGAACACCTCAAAACATAATAATGATAGTATTGTCGTGTATGTTCGGTTTCTAGAATATTAGAAAACTCAATGATTTTTAAAATGTTCTCTAAAAAACCATACACATTTTATTTACATATAAAATGAATGTTCGATCAGGAGTATTATAGTCTAAATACCACTACCCGGACCATTAAAGGTAGATGTTCTGACTGCTGACCCGATTTTCAACTCGATGTTGTCTATTTTACATGAAAGGTCATTATTACAATAGTCGTAGTTTGAGTTGCGTAACTCCAATGGTTCTTATTTTAGAAGCACGCGGTCACAAGAAATTTGCCCATTGAGTACACAAACTGGCTGGTGGTAAAATGTTGGCCATTTTTACTAAACTATTGAACATATTGGGCATTTTTATTCAACTGTTGAACATATTGGGCATTGTTTACTCAACTGTTGAACTGTTGCATAGTTACTCAACGTTGAGTAAACGTTTTCCTCAACATTTTAGCAGTGTATCCCTAAAAAAGGGTGCACGTGTTCCACGTCATTGCCCTCACTCATTGATTACTCCGTATTTAGCTGTTTAATCGCGTGTATAGCTTAAAACCGCGTTTAAATACGTACGAGAATACGGCCCATTATCTTTAAGATTATATAAATATTACAGCCAAATACTGAGTAATCAATAAAGGCAATGATATTCAGTTTGTTCCCATGATGTAAAGTGCTCAACAAAAGAAAGTCGTACACTTTGTTTAGGTCATTTAAAGTAACTTTCGATTATTTGTTTATCAAACAGGCTAGATAGACATTTGGATGAATCTTTTAGGCACATTTTGATACCAAACATAACACCTAACAACAAAGATAAACCATAATTAGCCCCATTTATAGAAAAGTAGTCACTTTTCAAAGGTCACATTTTCAATACACTACGCGGAAGAAATTGTTAACAAGCACTCATTCATTCAATCATTGATTACTCCGTATTTAGCTGTAATCTTTATATAATCTAAACGATTATTTAGTTGGCTTTCGAATGCCGTTGATTTGAGTTTGTTTTGTCGAATTAGCCTGAGTCTATCCAGATATATGCCTTAAAGTTGTACAACCCATTTTTAAGTACTCTTGATTGATCAAGCATATTATTGTTGGATTGGGAAGAACAATTAACGGCATTCGCAAGCCAAATTAGGCCGTATTCTCGTACTAAACACTGTCTAACAAATCCGTGTCTAAATTAAACGAGAGTTTATCTTTTAAATGCCGTGTTTAACAAAACCCGTTTTTAACTCCGCAAATCTCGTCCCCAGAGTGGTCGTGCGTTCACTGCATACGGTTATTCAATTCATTGTGGCCCAAATGTGTTACAATAGATATCGTACGGATTACTCAAATGCAAGTGTGTTTTTAAGACTACACGATCTGCACGTCAGCTTGTACCGGGCCTGTTTGAGTAATCATTCAATGCGTACCATTGGTGACACTAGTCTAGTTAAGCACACTTTAAACTACCCCCATACCCTGATACCCATGATTAAAGTTAAGACACGTATTAGTTGGTTAGACGCGTGTTTAAGTTACACAACATTTTGAGAATTGCGTTTAGTTAAGCGGTGTGTTTAAAATTAAAGTTTAATCGCGTGTATAGCTTAAAACCGCGTTTAAATACGTACGATAATACGGCCCATTATCTTTAAGATTATATAAATATTACAGCCAAATACTGAGTAATCAATAAAGACAATGACGTGGAACACGCGCACCTTTTTTAGGGACACCCTGTACAACTGTAACCACCAGCGATATTCAGTTTGTTCCCATGATGTAAAGTGCTCAACAAAAGAAAGTCGTACACTTTGTTTAGGTCATTTAAAGTAACTTTCGATTATTTGTTTATCAAACAGGCTAGATAGACATTTGGATGAATCTTTTAGGCACATTTTGATACCAAACATAACACCTAACAACAAAGATAAACCATAATTAGCCCCATTTATAGAAAAGTAGTCACTTTTCAAAGGTCACATTTTCAATACACTACGCGGAAGAAATTGTTAACAAGCAAGCACATAGTGCCCTCTATGTTCGGAATCAAATATCCCGCTCACTTAGAGCGTGTTTCTGCTGGGACTCTGCAAAAAGTAAACGCTAATAAACGATAAGTTTCAATCGTTCAGTTTTTAATCCACGCTGTTTCTACTCGCGAAAAGTTACCGCTAAGTTTATCGATCCTAGTCGATGGGCCACGACATTTGACCTTTTGTAATACCAAACAATGCCACCGCACCTGAAACACAATTACGTGTATAACCCAGCTCTAGGAGCGTGTTTCTGCTGGGGAAGAAACCGCTAATACACGCTAAGTTTTCCCAGTAGAAACCAGCAGAACCCGGCAATAATCGGTATTTTAAGTAATCCCAAAAACCTTCACAAACCAGATTTGGAACCGGCAATAATCGGCAATAAACCCAATATAAACAGAAAGGCGATTCTTAGCGGTTTGCGCCGTGAACCGTGTCACGCTGGGTTATACACATTATTGTGAAGCAATCTCTTTCAGGTGCGGTGGCATTGTTTGGTATTACAAAAGGTCAAATGTCGAGGCCCATCGACTAGGATCGATACACTTAGCGGTAACTTTTCGCGCTAGGTGTACGCCCAGCGCAGAGTAGTGTACACGGCTGCACAGTGTGATCGATTGCCCGCCGGTCAATCCTTGTTAATAACAGCGTCACACACGGGTGAACCTCGCACACACCCATTTTCCTCCCGTGTAGTAATTGAAAATGTGTTTTTTGAAAAGTGACTAATTTTCTTTAAATGGCGCTAATCATGGTTTATCTTTGTGGCTAGGTGTTATGTTTGGTATCAAAATGTGCCTAAAAGATTCATCTAATTGTCTAATTAGCCTGTTTGGTAAAAAAAAACAATCAGAAGTTACTTTGATTGACCTAAACAAAGTGTATGACTTTCTTTTGTTGAGCACTCTAGCTTGAAGGTCAATGTGGAATGTTCCGGTTCGAATCAAGCCCAACATAGATGTTAGGGACAGGTGTAGACTTACCTGGCGGCGTTGACATGATGGCTTCTCTCCCTGTCTTGTAAATGTCGCTAAATTACGGTATCTGAAGAAGAAAAAACAGCATAATAATAATAATAATTAGGTTTGTTAGTCTTTGAGTATGAATACAAATAATAGCATTGCACAGAGATGCGATTATTGTATTTAGACACATTTTCGAACTTCTTGAAATTTAAAAAATGGTTCGTATTGTTGTGATCACATGTAGAATAAAACCAATTAGTCCTGACGAAGAAACATACGGTTTCAATAGCTTGACGACATTACCGTTTCCAATCACTTTCAACGATAGCATAAAACACCATACAGTGTTGGCACCCTTGCACTCTATGTGGAGTGGCCAGGTGGCACAGTGTTACGCGGTTCACTCTGTTTGCCATTAGACACCGGTGCCATGCATACATTATGTATGGCTTTTTATCCCGCCGGTATCCGATAAGATATACGTACATTTGAGAAAATCTACTTTAAATCCATTAACACCATTTCACCCCTAACATACAGCTCCTACCATACCGTTTACGTAAATACTTACGGTGTTTTTAAAAACACGTTGCGTTCTATATTTCGCGGCAGCTAAGTTTTGATAAAACAGACCTTTAACAAAGACGATCCGAATCAACTATCGAATGACATCAAAGTAAACGGTTATTATATATTGTAGTATTCTTTATCAGATAATTAATTGGATAAATGGAGGCGGTGCTTACATAAGATTCAGCTGACACGTTATGGCTGAGGAAATATGGTGGCGCCCTGCATAACAATTGGGAGCAATATCATGATTTATTCAGACTAAACTGTATTAACCCTTCTTGGACACATCAAACCACTAACTCCATGCCGGTAGGCCATGCTTCTCTACTTAGTGTTGCGCAATACTCCAATACAAAAAGTTCCTGACCAGAGGAGTTTATGTAAGCTAATTTAAAATCAGCAATCAGTATCAAAAATAAGATATTTACTAAACGATAAGACTTGATACACAATATGACACCTCGTTCATTAAGAATCTCTTGGATCCATATCCGTTGATCAGGTGATTGGTATTGAACCACATACATTCATGCATGTCTTCTTCTGAAGGATGATTTGAGCTACCCGCGCACACGCAGAGAACGGTGCACAAACGTTAACGTTAAAACTGGTAACGCAATGACAGCAACTTGAAAGGGGGAACACAATGGGTCGTAGTAAGAGCGCAATGAAAACGTGATTAGGGATAGGAGCGTACTAAGAGCTACCTTGTTTTAAAATAAATGACATTTATGACAGTTCCGCACTCTTCCTACTTGTTATTCAAGGATGAACAATGTGGCTCCTCTAACGTCCTAGCCGGTGTCCACTGCGTCTCCAATCGGTTCGTAGAGACCTTATAATACGTTTTGCTGGGCGCTTTTACTTCTTCAGCACAATGGAAGTTGATTAAAGGCCCTGTCACACATACGGCGATCAGGCCAGCGATCTCCACATACCCCTCAGTGACGCAGTGGGAACTGGCTGGGACTTCAGAGTGTCGTGAGAGGGTCCCCATGGTCGCCCTTGAGCGCCAGTACACCACGCTTGTTTTGTGCATGCACAAACAAGCGTGGAGGTTCCGCGTTCTGTTCAGAGCGCTATAATGACTCAGTAGCAGCGAAAAGTGAGGGTCCCGTCGACGTAGCAAGGACGCATACAAACTACTTGTCCTCTGCGACTGCAGTAAAGGTTCGTTCACACTAGGCGATGTTTGCCGTGCGATGCGATGCGGTAGCCGTACTTCCACCGCAATGTACGGTAATTCGTCGCGGGTCACGCCGGGTCAACGCAGGTCACCGCATACGATGGCATTCAATGCCGTTTGGCAAAATATGAGAGCGTCAGCGTCAACGCAATGCGTCGCAGACTGCCGCAATGGCAGTTAAATATGTTTTAACTCCATTGCAAGTACGTACCGCACCGCACAGTAAATAACGTTTTAGTGTGAACGAACCTTTGGTGTCAGGAGACAAACACATCATGGTATTATCACTATTATATCATGTTAATGTATCAAGATTAATCAAAACACCTGTTTAAACTCCCGCCAACAGATTGTCATGGCTATATAAAAGTAGCATTATCGCATTACGCTAAGCTAGGATAATGCTCTCTAAATATGATTTAAATAACAATCAAATGTGATTAGAGCTTTAAACGTGGGTCATTGTTATTCCTTCTGTATCTACTACAAGGAGTATAATGTACAGTCCTCAACATAAGTCACTGACCAGGTAATATGCCGAGTGCACCAATGGCGAGTAGCTGAAGAATAGCGCTACCTCGCTAGTAACTGAGGCGTAACCAAAACATTTGAGAGCACCAAACCGGGGTAAGCTGCTAGGCTAGTAACTTGCGAGTCGCGATATTGGAGGCTGGTTTTGGTGAGATCATGAACAGTGAGGTAAAATTTTAAGGAAGGAAGACAATAACGGGTGTATAAAGCCAATTTGAACTCATTGCGAACCAGTGATTGCTTAATATTGTACAATTTATTGTTTGTCCCACAATCATGTCATACACATCTTTTTCTTTACCATTGAATGTTATCAGCGAACCAAGCAAAACGTCCTGATCAACAGTTTTTACAGTGTTTTCCCCAATATTAAAGTCAATTACAGTTGATTTCTCGCTGCATAGGGAGAGCGAGCGGCATTTGCTTGGCTTTAGGGTGAAACCCATACTGGATGCTTAGTTTCATCTTTTAGGTGAATAATGTGGACATTTACCTCGCTAGTTACTATTCTGGTGTTACTCGCCAGTTTTGCTCGCAGAATTACATCGTTAGTAAGTTACACTACAGTTAGGGCTGCTAGGGAAGTAGCTTACCTCAAAATAAGTTACTACCAGGTTATACATATACAACACATGCATATAACACATATCGGCCGAGTGCACCACTTTATAATGACAAACTTATTCAAACATCATTGCATATAGAAGAAACTTAAGAGGAACACTTGTTAGACAGGATTTTAATGATAATTTGAGTGAAACGGCAAAGAAATATAATTAATTGAAATAACTGACAGAAAATCATTAGTAATCAGAAGCGCGTGCGTTCCTCTTAATATATATAAAAAATCGTTTTGCCTCGAGCGTGTAGTCAATTTTACAAACTTGTAAATGGCGAGCAACGTAATGTATTCCCTATTTTAGGCCTGTCATACTGTTATGCTCGGAAATGAAACACAGTAATACGTTTCACAACACAAAAAGAATGTCAGTTATACATTTCAAAAATTTGGTTAACAGAAATTGACATTTTTTGTTCACTTCCAAAATTAAATCGTATTCATTTTGTAATTCTACTCAAATGACTG